>WBMW01003492.1:857865-898610 GCA_013396635.1 Penelope pileata
CATGTCTGCGTGCTGTGCCGTGTGCTTTCCTGCGTTCCGTGGCTCCTGTTCACCCCGTGTTCCTGGCTTCTGAGAGCTGCCTGCGTGGGGAAGCTAACCTGAGGACTTAGTCATCATTTATTTAATCAGCAGAACAGCTGTTTCACTGCAAACTTTCATTAATAAACTTCAAAGTTTGTCTATATGAATGGAATAATTTTAGCACTAACAGGTTTCTCCGTAATCTTCTGTATAGCAGTAATTTTTAAAGTGTAATTATTTTACATAATGTAATGCTATGCAAAACTTGGCCTCATTAAATTAAACGCTCAACAGTCTGAGTTTTAAATTGCCAAGCAAAACAAAGATAAGTGTCAACAATTTTTTAGCAGATGATTTACACCTCATCCGGGGAGGGACCTGGGGCTGCTGGTGAAGCAGCAATAGCAGTGGTGGGCGGACTGGAGGTGAGATCACTGCTGGGCCTGGCCGTGGGCAGGGTGCAGACATCTCAGAATCATGGAACAGCACAAGGTCACAGCGTATCCCTGGTTGGAAGGGACCCACAGGGATCAGAGCCCAGCCCCTGGCCTCACGCAGCACCACCCAAACCCAATGGCTGAGGGCGTTGTCCCAGCGCTCCCTGGGCACTGTGCCATGGCCTCTGCCTCTGGGGCAGAGCCTTTCCCTCACCCCCTGGCAGCTCTGCGCTGTTCCCTCGGGCCCTGTCGCTGTCCCCACAGAGCAGAGCTCAGTGCCCCTCCGCTCCCTGTGAGGGGCTACAGGCCGTGGGGGGCTGCAGGCTGCCCTCAGCCTCGTCTGCTCTGGGCNCACAGGCATGCACACAAGTCCTTGCAAATGAGCAAGTGATGACTTGGGCAGTGGTGCAGGAAGGCAGAGGCCCAACGCAGTGTGTGAGTGTGGGCAGGAACCTCTGACGTGGGATGAGTGGGCAGGGTTTGTTTCCGTGCGAGGCAGCAGCGAGGGCAGCAGTGCTGTGCTGGCGTCAGCATTGCAAAAAGGTGTTGCAGAATTGGAGAGAACCCAGAAAGGCACAGCAGCTGCAGAGGGAACTCACAGGTCATGGTGAGGCTCAGCAGCAGGGAGGAGCTGGCTCGTGCCTGTGTCCTGCAGCTGCTCTTCTGTTGTGGTTTGAAAACAGCCGTGTGTGGGTAGGCAGAGGGCTCCTTCATCCAGTGCAGGGATATGTGAAGTGTGGCGTGTAACACAGACTGGGAAGGGAGCTGGAAGCAGTGAAGACAGGCAGTGCTTTATCAGGGTGAGTAGTCACTGGAGCTAACTGAATGGAGGAGATTTTTTTGGCAACAGGCTGGATAGCTTTAGTCAAACATAAATGATGTGGTTCTTGTGCTGCTGGCAGTCAGCCTGGGTCATCTAATGGATTCCTGGATTTTAAGATTCATCTTATTTTAAAAAGATAAATAATTCTCAAATAGAGAAACAGCCCTGTGTACCTTGTGTACGTCCACATGCCTGTGCACACAAGTTGATCTGCAGGTACACGAGCAGCTCTCACCCCGTGCCCTGCGAGGAGCTGCTCCTGCAGGCAGTGCTGCGCGGGGCGGGGGCTGCTGGGCCGCTGCTGTGAGGCTGCAAAAGGGCTCTCAGAAAGGAAATATTCGTTTGCATTAACTTTGTGGCCCTGCCTACGTCTGGGAAACCAACGTGCAGTGTTTTCTGTTGTTTCTGTTATGGTGCACGGAGCATTGGAGTTGCGTGGTTTGTCTTCTAAATGAGCTGAATCTGTGAAAGCCTCAGTAGAGTTAGGTGGATGATGCCCACAGGACTGAAATGCTTTTGAATATGGTTTTGCCATTAGCCATTCCGGTCAAGTTCTAATCCTTCCGACTTCTGCTCCATCTTTGCAGCAAAACCTTTCGTATTTCCTACTGCTCTATGAAATCTGATTTTGTCTCTGTGGCTTAAGCTAAGCTGTCACATGCCTCACTCTGAGGCATTCCAGTTTTCTTCTTGACCGTACGGCATCGATGTCCAGGTCTGCGCTGATGGGCACTAACGCCCACAGCTGGGGAGAGCTGCTTTTTTTGGAACCTGAGAAATAAATCGGGACAGTTGATTCCTTCCCCCACCCCCTGACTTGTGACAGAATGAGAATTTGGAAAACGGGGAGCAGAGCTAGACAGCGACCTGACTTGGCATTTCCTCAGCTCTTGGCATTCCTGACTTGAGTGTCAGTGAATGCTCATTTACACTTCCAGATAAGCAAGACTCATTAAATATTTTTTTTTTTATCTGGAACCTTTGTGTTACTTTGACACAAGTCACAGTGTCAGGAATTCTTCGGTTTTGCATCTGAATCTCCAAACAACTACAATTTATGTAAGACTGAAATCAACAAACTGTTTGAATTCTGCTTTCAATTTCATGTCTGCGTGCTGTGCCGTGTGCTTTCCTGCGTTCCGTGGCTCCTGTTCACCCCGTGTTCCTGGCTTCTGAGAGCTGCCTGCGTGGGGAAGCTAACCTGAGGACTTAGTCATCATTTATTTAATCAGCAGAACAGCTGTTTCACTGCAAACTTTCATTAATAAACTTCAAAGTTTGTCTATATGAATGGAATAATTTTAGCACTAACAGGTTTCTCCGTAATCTTCTGTATAGCAGTAATTTTTAAAGTGTAATTATTTTACATAATGTAATGCTATGCAAAACTTGGCCTCATTAAATTAAACGCTCAACAGTCTGAGTTTTAAATTGCCAAGCAAAACAAAGATAAGTGTCAACAATTTTTTAGCAGATGATTTACACCTCATCCGGGGAGGGACCTGGGGCTGCTGGTGAAGCAGCAATAGCAGTGGTGGGCGGACTGGAGGTGAGATCACTGCTGGGCCTGGCCGTGGGCAGGGTGCAGACATCTCAGAATCATGGAACAGCACAAGGTCACAGCGTATCCCTGGTTGGAAGGGACCCACAGGGATCAGAGCCCAGCCCCTGGCCTCACGCAGCACCACCCAAACCCAATGGCTGAGAGCGCTGTCCCAGCGCTCCCTGGGCACTGTGCCATGGCCTCTGCCTCTGGGGCAGAGCCTTTCCCTCACCCCCTGGCAGCTCTGCGCTGTTCCCTCGGGCCCTGTCGCTGTCCCCACAGAGCAGAGCTCAGTGCCCCTCCGCTCCCTGTGAGGGGCTACAGGCCGTGGGGGGCTGCAGGCTGCCCTCAGCCTCGTCTGCTCTGGGCCCAACGAACCGAGGCCCTCAGCCACTCCTCACACTGCGCCCTCAGACCCTTGCCCATCTCTGCAGCTCTCCTTTGGTCATATACATCCACACACAAGTGGAGCTCCTCTGTGTACGTGTTCTTGATGTAGCTTAAGTCCCAGTCTGTTGACGTGGGTTGTGTGGGTGTGTTTTCAGGGAGTGCTGTGCTGAGGTTTTGTTTCCCCAGCGATCTCCCCTGCCACGGGCAGCTGGGCAGCTCCTAGCACTCGGCAGGCCGTGGCTGCTCGGGTGCTATGGGGGCAGTGGGCATTGCTCACCCTCGTCCGGGCGAGGAGGAACTCTGCAAGAGAACCAAAGGAACGAGGTGCCCGTGGCTGAGGGCTCTGCGCTGTCCCGTGCTGCCTCCTGGCTCTTGGTGCTCGTGTGGAAGGCCAGCCCGTGGTCTGGGAGTGTGACAGTTCTGTCACGCTGTTACTCTCCGTGCCCCATAGCAGGCTGCCTGTGCCCCCCAGGGGCTGCAGGATGCCCCGTGCCCGCTGCTGGCGGAGCTCCGGGTGCTGCAGCCCTCTCACCTCGGCTCTGCTGCTGGGTTCTGGGCCGTCTGCTCTCGGCAGCCGCGTGCGTCCACGCTGCTGAGATGAGCACGGGCAGAGAGCATGAAAACAAAGCATCAGGCTATTTTTGCCGATTTTTAAATGATTTTTTTTTTTTTTTTAAGAAAAATTACAGGATTTTCAACCTCAAGCCATTAGTTTTTGCTTGCCATCATTTAAAACCAATTTCCATTTAGACTGTCAATTATTTACCAGATAAATATCTTCCCAGTTGTTCCTGAGTACATTATCCATTTTTAAGCATCTTTTTTTTTTTTTTTTGTAGTTTTGTACCTTATCTACAAACGAGAAGGCTTTTTTTGCTGCTGTTCACATGAACAGCAGTGCACGATCAGGGGAAACCTCTGCTCCCTTCAGAGCCACGTTGGTGGCGGTGGGTGCCCCTGGACTTGCGTTGTCCAAGGGAGTTCCTCCCAAAGTGCTGTGTGTTGGCTCATATAGCAGCTATTGCTCGAGATTCTAATGGAAAGGAAGTTTTTTGATTCTCAGATTGTTTCGTTCACTCTAGCAGCTTTCTGCCCTTCTGAGTATTTCCACCTCTTCCAAAAACTGCAGAGAAGGGAATGCATTCTTACCGTCCCGGATGCGAGCAGTCCACAGTGTCATTTTAATCGGAAAAACCCTTTTATAACCCGTCACGTGTAATGTGCTGCTACGAGATTGATTGTACTGCCTGGCTGATAAATAATAATAAAAAAAATCCTGTAAAGAGCTGCGGTAATTAAATTAATTAGAGAGATTGACGTCTGGTGTCTGGAGGCAGCTGGTGACGCTGCGTGCAGCTCGGCGGCAGCTGCAGGGGCTGTGCTCCGTGCTCCGCGTCCCGGGGAGCGTGGGCCATGCCAAGTGGAGGGGAGTTGTCTTGGGCCACATATAAAACATAATATAGTTAATGTATGTAACTAACAAAACTTATTCTACTTTTTTATGTTTTTATTAAAAAGGAGCAACAGAAATAAAGCTAGTGGGATATCTGACCTTGTTTTTGTGACCCTATTGCATCAGTCTGGTTTGATGGCAGTGGCTGCAGTTCTCAGTGAGTTCTCGAGGTGTTTGTCAGAGATTTTTGAAGGGATTTAACTCTTCCGTGCTTCGTCCTGGAAAATAGTTGATCGTAAATGTACACGCTGCTAAAAACCATTGGCATGAATGAGGCGTGATGGTGAAGCGAGGGCTGTTTCTCTCTGGTAGGACAGGGCTTACAGAAATCCAATAAGGAGACACGGTCACGTTTTTCTTCGAGGTGAATGCCTGGTTGTAACTCTGTCCATTCCATTTGAAAATTTGAAGGTAGTGTGTTTCTGTCGACTGGAAATGGAGTCACAAATACACCAAAAAATTGATGATTATTTTGGCAATCTTGAAACCTATTCTCAAATTCCATTATCCAAACAGAAAGCAAGGCTGCATGTTTCTCACTGTTGCCTGACCCATGTGTGGCCAGTGTATCCCGATGCACACAACCGTGTACCGTAACGGGAGCGAGCACTGCCTGGTGCCCTCCCCGTGCTCTGCGGGGCAGCAGCAGGGCTGTGCTGGCCACGGGTTGGACGTGGCTGCACTAACGTTGCTGTTCCACCAGTTCCACGCTTAGGCCCTTTGATATTGCTCAGGAGCTGTGCTGCTGGTGCAGTTCAGCTCTGCACAAAGCTGAGCCGAGCCTCGCGTAGCAGCACAGTGATTGCTGTGGAGCTTCAGCGCTATCTGATGTTAATGCAGGAATATATAGAAATGGTTCGATAAATGGGAATTGTGGTAATGGTACAAAATGATGTTGCTTATCTGTGTATTGCTTTCTCTTCAGCGTTTTATCTCTCAGTCAGACGATTTCTTCAACACTTAGTAGCTGTCTTGTCTGTCTGTGTTTGTGAAAGCATCTACATTACTGTTTGAGTGGTATCTGGAAAATAATTACTAGAAATAATTACTCATGTTTCCAGCTAAATAGAACTGTTAACCTCTTTTTATGTTTCACTGTTGAATTGCTTTAAGTGGGAGACGGAGTGATATTTATGATCAGAGGCTGTAAATTACCACTGCACACGTCTGTGAAATTCCTTCTGCTGCAGCACGGAGCGATGGGAAGGGGATGGCTGAGCACCTTGGGGCTGCGCTGTGGCTACGTCAGTGTCCAGGCATGAATTGTAAAAACGTGGGTGTTTGGCTTCCAGGAGGTAACAGACTGGAAGGAGGCTCCTGCTTGCTTTAAATACCTTTGATAAAAAGTGCAATTTGTTTCTAAAAATGTTGTTAGTGAGTTCAGTGGGAATGGAACGGAAGAATTAATTCAGCTGCAATACAGAGTGCAAAATGCAGCAGCAGCTGATGGTGGGAAGTGGCTCCCAGTGCTGCAGCTGCTTTGGGAACAACGAAACGCTGAGAAATCTCTTCCTGCATGCTTGGGTGCTTTCTTATGCTTGGACACAAAAATGGGCATTTTGGTGAAATGTGTAGGAAGAGCACATGGGCTGTGGCACTTCTGTCAAATATGGGGTGCCAGCATTGTACCAGAAGATGCAAGTTGTACGAACTGGGTTGATACAGACATGCATGGGCACTTGGAATATTGCACTAGTGAGGTGTGTGGGAGGGTTTGTGTTCCTGGGGCCATCGCTGTCTCCACATGCATGGGGCTGTCTGTGTACACCCCTGCATCGTTCCCAGGGAGAGGGCTTGGCTGTCGCTTGGATTCCTGCAGATGATAGCTGCAGCACATCACTTGTGGGCTGGGGGACTTTCAGAGCCTTTCCCCAATGCACTGGGGCTGGAGGTCCATGATAAACCCATTTCTCTTCTCTCTCTGTGCCTCTGTCATGGTGAGTGCTCGCAGCAGGCTGCCCAGCAGCTCCGTAAGCCACTTGGAGCTCAGGCACTTGGACCAATTTCTCAACTAATTTTAAGATAGATGACCACTAAGTCATTCTAAAAATGCTGCTTCAACGTTTTGATTAGAGGAACATGCACAAATTGCAAAGAAAATGTGCCCCACAGAACAGGCAGCTGCCTACAGGATCGGTCACTCTCGTTGTAACTGTTACTGAAAGCACGTGCTGTGTGGAGCGGTGTGTTCAGTTAATTACAGTTTAACACATTCAGTCAATCGGAATAATTAGTATATCTGTCATGCTTTTGATTTGAAGCTGAAAATGCTTGTGGTTGGTGAGGGTCCCAGACAGCCTGGTTGGAGCCCCCGAGCGTGTTGTGCTTTGCAGGTGGAGAGCAGGAGCAGGCGGAGGCGGGACGCTGCCTGTGCGGAGCTGGGCTCGGATCCCCTCCTCAAGACCTTGCTTCTTTTTCTGGTGTGTTTTCCTACCTTCCCCCCTCCTCCTCTGCATTTCTGGTGTTACAGATTGGAAGGCGTAACAGTCCGTGCACAAACAGAATGGTTTCTGCTAACACCAGGTTTAATTCTGTGCTAATTAAGACTGAAACCAAGAGCTCCTCATCCCAAGATGTAGGAGATCACGTCTTTCAAATGCCTGGCGTAGCGTTTTGTTCTGCTGCTGGGAAAAAAAAAAAAAAGAAATTTGTGCTTTAGTGCAGATGGAAAGGTGGTGGGTTCCTCTAGGAGGTGCTTTAAAGGCAGAGCACGCTGCCCAGCAGCAGGAGATCGGCGAGGAGCAAAGTGCTCGGGTCACAGTTCTGCTCCGTGGTGTAGTGCTCCTTCGCTAGCAAAGAGCCTGTTGTTGGGGACATGCTTGGGAAAGACCCCTTGGGCTTAGAGAAATTGGGCTGCTGGTGGTTCAGTTTGCTCAAAAGGAAGAAAATTTTAGGGGAAAGGCGATGCGAGTCAGCAGTGAGTGCAGGCACAGAGCTCGCTCAGCCGTAAGCACGCCCATCTCCCCGGTGCTGTGCTGAGCTGACAGTCCCCACCTGCTTGGTGGAACGAATGAAAGGTAGAAGTAAAACACAAGGAGATGCAGGCGTGGTACTTTGCGAGATGGCATAATGGCGAATTTGGGTTCTTCTATTGTCTGAGACACAGGTGTCCCCTGATTTGGGTAGCAGAGCAGGTGTCTGAATTGTCTGAAAGAAATGCCGTGCACTGACCTTTCCATCTCCTGTGTCTAAGAATAAAGACGCTTATTTTACTTTTCTCCCAAAGCAATTGCCAAAATCCTATTTTAAGCACACGGATTCTGAGCAGGGCCTTCTGTGTGGGTGGTGCGTCGTGATGGGAACAGGGCTCCCGTGGAGCTGCTGGGCTGGTGGGTCTGCAGCCGGTGCCCAGTGCCTGGGTGAGATTCCATCTCTTGCAGCCACATCTGTGCTTCCTTACAGTGAGCTCTGAAGAAGCCACCACTTCTTCTTTTCCTCCTCTGTGAGGGCTGTAACCGTGGCTCTTTTAGCTGCTTATCCTGGGTGGTTCTCTGTTGCCCCCATAGGAGCTGGAAGCGTCATTTCAGAAAAATAATTATAAGCTGAAGCACGTAGATTGCTGCAAATTAGTACCTTTCTGATTCAGTGACAGTAAACATTACGTTCAGCTGATTACTTCCTGCACTGCCCCATTAACTTTTATGTAGTTTCCAAAAAGACCAACTTTACATTAATTTAAATATTGAACGAGTGCAGCTACATCCATCCTCTTTGGTAACTATGAAGATTGTTCGTTGCAACGGCTTTAGGGACACGTGTTGAAAATTTGAGCAATAAATCTAAAGAAAATCACTCTATTTTAGCTGAGTGGACTGAAATGACTTGTTGGGCTGGATTTTTAGGAACAGTGATGGGATTTAACACCTCAGATCTCACTGAAAGTGAATGGAACGTGGGGAGTCTGAATAAGTCCAGTCCTTTGCCAGTTGACTTCACCAGCTTGGTTCTTGGACTGGATGACCTTAGAGGTCTTTTCCAACCTTAATGATTCTGATTCTGTACTCAGTTTGCATCCTGTCATTTTCTTTTGGTTCTGTTTTTAAATTTGCTCTTTTTAAGGAGAAGGATAGCAGTGTGTTGGGCCCATCTGGGGACGTCTACACGAGTAACAAAGAGCTGTGGAGGATTTTAAGCTTCATTCTTTCTCAAAGATCATGGACATTTCAAGCTTTTAAAATAAAAAGGTTGCGGATAAAAATAGTAAGAAGTCTCTGAAATCTTCAGCATGAAAACATACACTTCCAATGTATGTTCTGGTAACCCTAGGAGCCACCCCCACCAGGTGGGCGATTGCCCCCAGCTGAGCCATGGCTGCGATGTTCCGAGCAGGATGAGGTGTGGGACGGAGCCGGGGCCGCCTCCTCTGTGACCTCTTGTTTTCACCTTCGCTATTCAGAGTCCTCCTATGGCTGCTTTTACCTTTTTTCACAGCTATTTGGACAAATTAAAGAATGGTGTTTTCACTACAGATTGCTTTCTGCTCTTTAAATTACTCCTTAATGAGCTCGGCTGCAGTGCAGGTATTGAGGTGAGCTGGCCTTTGTTTATAAATTTAAATAATGTACTTATTAATGCCATTTTAGAGTGCACCGAGTATAAAAAGCACTCATCTTTTTTTATAGTTATGGCTAAAAATCTGTAATGTAATTTCATGAGCTTTAATGGAATGACTGTGCCAGCATGTGTGCTCATAGCCTGGGCGCTAGGAGCGCTAACGAAGGACGGGAATGCTGTGCTGCTGAGCTGCCGTGCCTGCTGTGCCCGGCCTGCACGGCTCATCTGTGCTGCTGCCCATCAGCTGATGCCCAGGGCTGCTTCATGCCAATACGCTCAGCTGGGCTCACTGCGTAGCTCGGAACTGACTCTGTCTTTGCGTACCCCTCAAAGGTCCAGTGGGACTATATTTAAAATATAATGAGGTAAAAACACTGGTATGAAATCTGTGTTAATTTTTCCCCTTTAAGTATTTCAAAACACAACCTGGCGTTCCCATTTTTGAAGCCCTAGTGTTTTGTTTGCAATAAAAACTTCGGGAAGAAAGTCTGTCAGGTCTGTTAGGACCCACTCATGAGCGATTACCAAATCTGAAAGTACGGCCCCCATCTCCATCTCCCCTTGCTTTGCACAGCACAGTGCCCACAGTCTTGCTTCTCTGTGACGGTGTGAATTACCAGAGCTGTTCAGAGGGGACTCGATGTGTTGGAAGACATTAGGGTTAGGGGAACCGAAGCCATCGGTGAGCGGGGGCTCCCCTGGCTCCCACCCGCACCCAGCGAGCAGCACGGTGTGCTGGGTGCTGGCCCTGAGTTAACATCTGCCATTTTTTCAGAACCATGTTTGCTTTGGGAGGCAGAGGACCCGCTCCCGAACTGAGCCAGGGGGAACACAGGGCTGCAGTGATCCCCTGGGAGTCGTGCACTCAGCCCGCTCTGCCCTTGCTCCCCTGTGATCGTATGAAGATGGGTACATGGGTGCATTTTCATAGAATGGTTTGAGTTGGAAGGGACCTGTAGAGGCCACCTGGTCCCCCTGCAGTGCACAGGGACACCCACAGCTCCATCAGGTGCTCAGAGCCCCCCCAGCCCAACTCTGCGTGTCCCCAGGGATGGGCACCCCCAGCTCCCTGGGCACTGTGTGGTGCTGCACCGCCCTTAGCATAAAAAATGTTTTTCTTGCATCCAACCTAAATCTCCCCTCTTGGAGCCTGAAGCCATCTCCCTTTGTCCTATGACACAAACCCTGTCCCCTTCTTTCCTGTAGCTCTCAGCTCTCCCCGGAGCCATCCCTTCTCCAGGCTCACACTTTACCTCCATCAGCACCCATCACCTCCGGGAGAGCAGCACTGCGCTTGCAGCGCATCACCCCAGAGCCTGCCTGGAATCCCTTGGGAGCTGGGAGGCAGCTCTGCTCCCCAGTGCTCAGGCAGCTGCAGGCAGCGTGAGGCTGATGCTGCTGTCGTGCAGCCGGCAGCACGCCGACAGCGGGCAGCTTCGCTGCTCCATGGCACCGGAGGGGCAGGGGGAGCGGAGCGCTCCGTCAGCGCCGCTGGAGCGGCCGCACATCCAATGCGGTCGGTTCTTGCCGCAGATTTCCCAGCATGCGTGAAGGAGGCTGACCCACCCTTTTATTTTTCTGCCTTAAAAATTGCTTTGTCAGATAAAGAGAGAAGCGGGAAGGCGTTCAGCCCGGCCCACTGGGTGCTGCATGCGTGCCTTCGTTAAACAGGAGGACGGAACGCCGGGCTGCTGCGCGCGTTCGCTGCCTGCCCCGTTGCCTTGACGCAGACACCTGGAGGCGCGGGGCTGCCGAGGTGGGCATGGGGCGCGGTGCTGCGGGGGCTGCGGGCTGCAGCCCCTGTGCTCCCCGTGCAGGGCGTTGGGCAGGGGTGCAGCTAGGGGAGCTGCCAGGAGCTGGGGACGGGGGGGTTGCTGGGAGCAGTTTGGGAGCTTTGCGTGCTGGGGGGATTTGTTGTGTTGTGGGTTTAAATGGGAGAATGGAGTGGGGGGGAGGAGGGAAGCACGCAGGGAAGAATGGGGAATGGGCATTGCTCAGACCTTGCACAGGAGGAAGGGCTGCTGCTCGGGGGCTGCTGTGAGCATGGTGAGTGCAGTGACTGGATCTCGTGGTTGTGATGAGGAATTAACAGCAGCTGCGTGTGCTGTGCCCGCTGCTGCACGGAGTGGTGGCTGGGACGGAGTAGTGGGAAGATGTGAATGGGCTTTCTTAACGTTGAGATATTTAAAACTAAAAAAACAAAAGCTTTCCTTCCTTTAATTGTTGCACTGAAGAGTGTGGATCACTGAGTCAGGGCTGCACTGTGTCACTCACTTCCCTCGGGGCATTGGTGAAAGATCACTATTGTGTGTCTGAGGGCAGCTCCTGCAGAGCTCCTTACTGGAGTTTCTTTCTGCTTTTCCTTTGAATTCTGTCAAGAGTTTCCTAGCAGGGATTTCACAGCCCATTCACTTCTGGTGACCGATGTGAGGCGGTGCATCTCGGGCGCTGTCAGTCCATGTGGCTGGGACTGGGAGGGCAGTGGGGTGGCACTTTGTGCAGGCTGTTGGGTGAATCCCAGCGACTCCTGCCTGCAGCTCATGCTATTCTGCTGACACTGATGCTGACAGTTCCCTGAAATCATCTGTGGATGAAGGACCTGCTGGTGTGGCTGGACAGCAGCACCGTGCTGGGCGCGTGGGGTGGGTGCTCTCTGGCCGTGAGCCCTGTGCAGGAGTTGGAAATGTGAGAGTGAATGTTCCCTTAGCAACTGTCACCTGCCCCTAGTTTGCATGTATATGAAGATAACTCTGTAGTGATGTAACTGAGGGTGTTGTTCCCTGGTAGCCTCACTGTGAGCTCAGAGTTGTGATTGGCAGCAGAGGGGAAAACAAAATGTTTCCATCCTTCCAGTTCTGCCTGGGGGCTGCTCCACGTCTCCCCACAGCCCCTCACTGCCTGTTCACCGTGCATCCCACGCCCTGGTGGTAGCAGCCTCTTACAGGGGCTGACGCTGACTCGTTTGTATTTATTTCTGCTTTTATTTTAAGCGTTATCACTTCCCAGCTCCTGCCTCAGAGGGAGGAGCTGCCTGGCCCTGGCCATGCTGTGCTTCTGTTGCTTTTGCTGTGATGTGCAGCACAGCAGGTGGGGCTCAGCCCAGGGGGCAAAGGGCTCCGAATGCAGGAACCCATCTGCCCTGTGGCAACACTGGGGAGGACGGAGCCTGGCTGTGCCCTATGGCAACACGTGGGGCTGTTTGTGCCCACGCAGTGTGCACGTCCTTTGGTACATCAGTGGAGCTCACGTGGGCTGTACCTGTCCCCTTCCTCATTCGAAGCCGTTGCGTGGCCGTGCCCGTGGGGCTGTGCTGCACCCCAGCTGCAGCCTCGCTGGGCTCGGTGACTCCGCGTGTGCTGACAGCACTGAGTGCTGAGTCACCGCTGCTCGGCCCGAGCTGAACCTGCTCCGATCTGTCTCTCCCCCGTGTAACTGCACATTCCCTGAGAGCTCCATAGCGTTCCGACGTCGGGGCAGCGCTCCCGCTGTCACCATTTTGCCTCCCGCTGGGTGCTGCCAGCAGTGCCTGCAGCCCCACGCTGCCGCCCGGCGCCGGGTGCTCCTTCCCCCCCAGCCAGCACGGCCACCTCCATTGTCACTGCGAGCATTGCTGGTCACAGCCCAGTGACCTGGCCGGGAGATGCTGTCATTCCCAGCACTTCTGGAGTGGGTTCATTCCTACTTGTGCACCGAGTGCTGGGGCAGTGCTGTCCCTGCTCGGCTGCTGGTGCATCTCTGTGAGCTCCAGCACAATGTGCTGGACTAAACAGTCCCTGCTTCCATTCTGTCAGGGGGCTGACTGCCCAGAGCTGCTTGTTTGGGGCTGAAAGTTGCTTCTTTTAAAATAACGGAAGTGCTTGTGGTTGGATGTATTCCGTTGGAGAAAATCCAGGTGGGATTCAGTCGCCTGGTGAAGAACTGGGGTACAGGGCTGGCAGACAGCACCCCGCTAACGTCCCGCAGCTGTCGCTGCTGCTGGGGGGAGCCCAGGCTGGAGCAGCTGCCCAGCAGCTGCAGCCGTGCTGCTTTGGCACTGCTGTGTCCCTGCTGCAGGTCCTTGCAGGGAGCACGAGCTGCTCAGTGTGCTGCTGCTGCTGCAGAGAGCACTCCCAGGTCTGCAGCTGAGGACGTTGTGTTTTTCACCATCCCCTGAGTGCCCAGGAGGAGGAGGAGGAGGAAGGGCTGAGCTGAGGGAGCGGGGCTGTGCAGGGTGAGGAGGGAGGAACAGCCCCAGGTCTGGGGAGTGGGCGTGGGCTGAGCACAACCCCACTGGGCACTGGAGGGCCATGTGTGCTTATAAACCAGCACAGGTGTGCAAAAAAACCAAAAACTGGCGTGAGCGTGGGGTCATGCCTGGTTGTGGACTCATAGAATAGAATCATACAATCACTGAGGCTGGAAAAGGCCTCCAAGATCTTCCAGTCCAGCCACCGACTTTCCACCAGGATCATTAAACCACTGAACCAGGTGTGCTCCCTCCTCTCCTGCATCTCCTGCCCGACAACACGGAGCGGAGACGTCCCACGGCCCTCGGTGGCATCGTGTTTGTTTAGTCCTAAAGTTCTTAATTATTTTTTTCTTTACTTTCAGAAGTCCTGCATCTCCACCAGGCAAACACTGGAGCTTCAGGGTGTGATGTAGCTCTTTGTGATAAGTTAGAATAAGGGCATTCTGAAGTTAATTTGGAACATCTGTTGTTACCAAGACTGTGTTATTAACGTAATGAGAAATGAGCTGCCTCTGCTGCTCGAGTGTCTGTAGCTGAGCTGAGAGTGAAGCTGTTGTCTGAATCTTATTGCAAAGCTCTACGGAAAAAGTTAAAATCAAGAAAATCTTATAAAGCAGTTTCATGCCACCAAATATTCCTTCATTTTACCATGGTTTGAAGAACAGCAATTGGAGCAGATTTTGAGGTCATCTTTCAGAGGTTTTGCAGTGTCCCCTCACCCGACTGCTGGGCATCTCCTGACCAGGGGACCCCCTGCAGTGTCACCTCCTGGGGACCCACAGCACAGCATCTCCTTCCTGGGACCTGCAGCATCGCCTCCGTGGGGAACGCTGCTTTGTGCTATGCCTCTGCCCTGGCCAAGCACTCCCAGTGACATGGGGAAAAGAGGTTTAGTTTCCTTAGATAAAAATAAGATGGCTTTTGATAAATGTGGAGGTTTCTTTGTGATTTTGCTGCTGGGACTCTTTGTATAACTGCGGTCTTTGGCAACTTCCATTCCTTTCAGTTACTTTGCACTGTGTGTATTTGGGACTCGAAGACATCTTTGTTTTCTTCCTGATTTTGAGGTTGTCCATGTGGGCTTGGAGCTTTAGAGATAGTTATTGAATGTGTATGCAAAGCAGTGCTCAGAGCCAGCACTGCACATTACAGAAGGGTGCAGCGGTGCTCCCTGACCCTGGTACACAGGTGCCAGCTGTGCCAGGGGACTGCAGGGGCTCAGTGTCACCATCCCCACGAGGACATCTCTGGGCTACTCAGGGCTCCTCGGGTATGGCAGGATCGCTGTCGTATTTGCAGTGTCATATCCTTCCTGCAGCCAAAGACTGAAGGGAGAAGGGAAGATGTCACAGCCTGTGCTCCCCTCGGGCCCTGGCAGTTCCAGTGGCTCGTGGGGAGCTGGGAGCGTCCAGGCTGCTGCAGCTCGCTGCAGGGGGGTGAGCTTCCCGTGCAGCCATCACAGAACCAGGGGAGAAGGCAAAGGTGGCAGCAAATGGCACTGCTGGGCCCACATCAGGGATCTGAGTGGGGGGAGAAGTGGGGGGATTGGGTTATGTCATGGGCGCAGCAGCTGCCCCCAGCTTGGGTGTAGGCATGGCAGAGTGTGGCTCCTTTTGGGGGAACCAAACGGTCCAGATGCCCAAACCAGCTGGTGAATGTGTAGACGATGCAGCTGTTGAAGAATCCAGTTGTATCAAAACGAATTTTAAACACTGCAAAAGCTTCCCTTCCCCTGCCATGAGGTCTAATAGCATCTCAGAAGCATCATCCTGCTTTTAAAGGCGTTTGTGCTTTCCCCCATCAGCGTCGTGAGGCTCTTGTTGCTCTCAGCCCCATGTACTCCAACATCTGCATTGATGTGCGCGCCTGTTGTCTCTGATCTGGTCAGTTGATCAATGAAGAGCAGCGTGTAATTAATTGTGTGATATCGTACAGCATGTCCCTCCCTGCGTTGATCTGGATGGATTTGTTGGTTGGGAGCTGTAGCTGCTTTCCATAGCACAGAAGAGGACATAATGAGCGATGGTTTTGTTCTTCCCTGCAAGTAGTTTTAAAGGGAAACGATTTCCAACAACATTTCATTTTTTATTTCCTGGCCTCCTTTGATCATATAGGCTTTTTTGTTTTGTTTGTTTTACATTTTGATACAGCGGTGCGAAGCGGAGGAGCTAACCGACGACGCACAGTCTGGTTCCTGTTTCTTTTACGTTTCGGTGGGGTCAGTAGGAGAAACCAGAGGCAGCATTTTCCTGAGAACCTTTCAGCCCCCGTTGCAGCACGCAGGGCCGGGCTGGCAGGAGCAGCCCCACGCACCTCCCCTGTTCAAGCCGGGCCATGGGTCTCAAGGAAAAGCTGCGTCTGCCTGACCTGTCCACTGTGATGTTCTACTTGTGCTGTTTTGGTTCTCATGCAGATGGAGGGAGCGAGGAGCCACCAGACCGAAGACAGGCAAGTGTAGACTCCCGGCAGAGCCGATCTGGGCCAGGTAAACTCTGGTGCTGTTCTCCTCGGGGCCTCGTTCTCGTCTGTCCGCCTGCTCTGTATCCGTTTGCTGTTTTTCCCAGATTGTGTCATCTCTTGGAGTTGCTGTACCCATCGCTATTGTTCAAGCAGCTGTGAATTCACCAATATTCACCGAACTGATGACCTTGTCACAGTCTGAAGGAGTCTGGAATCATTTGTGGCGCAGCATAGGCATACCCTGTCCCATCGCCACGTGCAGACAGGGACTGAGCTCAGTGCTGCCCGGGGTGAGGTGCTGGGAGCCCCCCACGCACCCAGCCAACACCGCTCTGTGTCCCCCAGTGCCAGTGACGTTGTTGTTCTGTGCCACGTCCCCGCGATGCGATGCTGGGTGGGCAGTGGCCATCCTGCATGGGGCTTCGCAGCTGCTCTCACGGTGTTGCTTTGTTGTGCTGCATCCTACAAGCACGGGGCAAAAGGCAGCAGTAAAAGCAGTTCTGCATAATTTGAATCATGATTCAACAGAGTCCTCTGTTGAGCATCCATCACTCGCAATGCGCTGGGTGGGTGACGTGGCTGCTGGGGCTGTGCAGCAGCTGAGCTGGCACTGACAGCAGCTCTCCTCCCCACGCTCCTTCCACGTCCTTTGGAGCAGCTGACTTCAGAGTTGGGAGCATTTGCTCCTTGGTGGGGGTTGTGGCAGCGCAGGTATCCTCACACAGCTCCTGAGATCAATGTAAAAGCATTTGGTGTATGCACGACTCGAGTGGGTGCTGTGTATTAACTTATTTTCTGTTTCAGATGGCAGCAATAATTTCCCTCTCCTTTAGGCTCGGGCCTGTTGTTGTCATGGTGTCCTAACGATTGTGATGGCGGCATTTTCTCCGGAGCATTGTTCTTTTCTGGCAGCGTGCCAGTGTTGCCCGGGCGAAATCATTGCAAGTGATTGAAGCCTGATCAGATTTGGGGGGTTGGAGTTTACACTTACAGCCATGGAGCCCCGTGAGATGTCAGCTGCTGTGTTAACAGAGGATGTTTTTATTGTCATCTTAAAATTTTGTATTTGAAAATGGAAGGAAGGATTGTCAGTCTCCTCGTTTCTTTCTACTTCTAACTGTGTGCACTCAGTGAGAGCTTGCATGCAGGTACCGTGGGCTCTGCTGCTTTGGTGGAGAGCACAGGCATGGCTCTTTCCCAGCACTGTTGAGCTGAGGGAGCTGCTGGGGCTGCTTCCAGGGCTCAGCCTCACCTGCTCCGTTCTGTTGGGCCTTGTGATGTTCTCTCGTGTTTGGGCTTTGTTGGTTGGTTTGTGCCAGCTGCAGCAGCCTGCATGGAGCTGTTCCTGGCCAGGCTGCCTGCTGGATTCCAGCACCCTTCTGCAGGCACTGCCTTCTCACAGCTTACTTTTCTGTACGTTTTTGCAACATCTTGGCTGCTGGGGAAAAGTACAGATTTTGAGCAGCACAGCCTAATGCCCGTGCACGAGCTGCTCCCTGCCCAGACCTGCAGCACGCTGCCCGTCAGGATGGGGCCAGGGCTTCTGTCACCCTGCAAGAGCCCAGGGGGAGCTCACCCCACTGCTGGTGGGACTTTGCTGTTGCGGGCTGTACTGCCCTCGTCTGTGGCTGGTTGTGAAGCCTTTGTCTGGGAATACTTCAAGAAATAATTTATTAGTTCAAGTACACACCCTCTAGTAACGTTATTTAAGTGCAGGTGATGGACAAACTGTCAGAGTTTCAGCTCAGCCATGAATGATCCCTAATTTCAGGGTCTGATGAAGCCAATACTGTGACTGGATCCCATCTGGGGCGATGGCAGTGACCTTCCCTGCAGGGAGAGGAACTCTGACATCTGTGGAATGCCAGCAGGGTGCTGGGGTATGCTGGGGGTTTGCTGGTTCCCTTATAAAGCATTTGAGGATTTTAAGAAGGAAAATATTTGTGAGAACTTTGCGAAGTTTCTATCATTCCTTTTTTCCCATTGCCCCCAATTTCCCTCACTTTTAGGTAAGCCCCAGTGCTTGATCAAAGATGCTGTGAACTTGCGCCATCATCAAAGTGCTCTGACTTTCAGGTCTTTCCCAGAGCTTTATCCATAGATGAGCTCTGTCAGTGCTGATGGCAGCTCTGGCACAAGTGCCATTCCCTTCCCTGGCACAGGAGCCCAGGGCAGCTCTGCAGAGGCAGCAGGGGTGCTCAGCTCGGTGCTGTTCAGCCGGTGCTGGGAGCTGTGTGGGGCCGGCAGCTCCACCTGGCAGCACACAGCTGGAGGATGCTCATCTCTTCCTCAGCTGTATCAGCAGCTTCCTATCAAGTTATGTCTTCCTTGAGAAATTATGCTCAATTGCATTAATACAGCCACTGCGTCTTTCAGACAATTATCCAAAAAAATGAGAAGATCGTAGGAAAAAATTAGAAAAAGGGATCTGAGAAATGGCAGTGCTCTCACCTCTGGAACTGTGCCTTGCTGTGCTGTAGGGCCATGGGTGGGTTGGGTTGGAAGGGGCCTTGCAAATCCCCTGGCTCTTGCCCTGCCCTGGGGACCGGTGCCCTGTCTGCAGCTTCAAAAAGGCGTGGTGATGTCACCAAGAGCATCTTTAATGTGGAATGACAGATGAGGATGGGCAGTGATCTGCTCACCCTTGAAGGACTGTGCTCTGCTGCAGCATTTGTGTGCACACCTGGTATGGTTTGACCTTAGAAACTAAGACAACACCTAATGAAAGCAGCATGAAACGAGTAGAGAAGCATCAGTGTGCAGCTTCGTTGGTGGCAATAACAGCAATCTCTGATGAATAAAACATCTCAAAACAGCATACTCGAGTGTACAGTAAGGGAGAGAGAGGAAAAGCCACATTTTGAACTGTCAGAAGCAGTGTGTGGGTACCAAGATGCTTGCTTGGATTTCTTGGAGCAGATGATCTGAACAAGCTGAGAGGTGTCCCTAAAGCCATCAGCAATGGGCGGGCTGTACCCGCAGTGCTAACACCTCCAAGTGCCTTGCAGGAGCTTGTCTCAGGTTTTTAACACTTCCACAGGGCTTTTCCCTCTGTTTCTGTGTT
Organism: Penelope pileata; assembly: GCA_013396635.1. Lineage (NCBI taxonomy): Eukaryota > Metazoa > Chordata > Aves > Galliformes > Cracidae > Penelope > Penelope pileata. The sequence goes on from WBMW01003492.1 coordinate 876,839, forward strand.
GTGTTGTTCTCTGGGTATCGATTAAAGTCAGTCTGAGACTTCCTCCTGAACGCCCCACGTTTAGCAGCGTGCACCCTTTTGTCCTCTCCCGGTTCTGGCTCTGCACCCGCTGGCTGGGAGCTGTGCTCTGGCTCTCAAGCCCAGCCCCACAGCGTGGTTCCCGCTGTGCTTGGCCACTGGGGAGGGCACAGCTGCCCCCTGGAAGTGGGCTGGACTCATCGTTGTCTCTGTGGAGGGCAAACAGCAGTAGGCACTGAAGCTGAAATCTGGCTCTTAGAGGAGTGGCATCAGTGTAACCTCGTTACGTTTTCTGTAATAAAATATTAAGTCTTACAAGGGCTCTGCATATGAATTATTAGTTCATTAACCACATTGGGTTAATACCTTATTGACCAGAGGTAGAGACCTGGGCGCCTGTGGCAGAGGTTTGGGCTGTGCAGCTGCCAGGCTGTGACCCTTCTGCTGTCGTTCCTGTGTCACAGCCCCCAGCACGATGTGCCCTTGCTGCTGTACCTGTGCTGCTTGTTGTGCTTTTGGCTGTGCTGGCTTTGCAGGGCTGCGTGCATCCCGTGTTCGTGATGGGAGCATCTGGGCGGCTGCTGCTGGAGCCTTCTTCCTTCTTCTTTCTGCTGAAGGCTCTGGGGCAGACCCTCACTCCATCTGCCCCAGTGCCTTTCCCATTCCTTGTCTTTAAGCTGTTTTGCTGCCCTTGACTGTTCTCCAGGACCGTGTGTGCTGGCGTTGGCTCTCGCAGTGCCGATGGATCCCTCTCCCCTGGTTCCATTGCCTGGCGTGGGGCAGGCAGCACGGTGCCTGGCTCTATCAAGGGTGCAGACTGCCTTGGTCTGAGGGCTGCAGATAAATGAGGAGTGCTATCACAGTATAAAGAGAATATTTAATTCAACCTGGGGTTTTTATTAGAAATCCATGATCTGAGCGTACAAAAAAACGGAGTGAGAGGATTATTGGTTTCTCCTAATTAAATTCCAAACTGGTGACTCTAGGACTCTTCAACACAAGTGAGAAAAACCAAAATAAATATTTCATGATTGTGCTGTTCGTAATCTAAGGAGCAGTGCTGAGATGCTGCTACAGAAATCCAATTTCTCCAAGGGAAGTACCAAGGCAGCGCAAGACAAACCCAAAGAGCGGCCGTTGGTGCCGCCGGTGGGGTGGAGAGGGACACACATGGCACTGGGGCTGTCCTCACCCTGCACTCTGTGTCTGGCAGTGATGGAAGCAGGCCGTTTCCCATTGTAACCAGTCCTGTTTTCTCTTTGTATCCCTCTCAGGCACCTCCACAGAGAACGACTGTGCTTTTGAACCAGACTACGCTATTCCGCCACTCCCAGTGACCGAAGGTATGCAGCAGTTTCGGATTATGGAGGGCATGTCCCGCTCCCTTCCATCCTCCCCCTTACTCACACATCAGTCTATCAGTGTTCGGCTCCAACCTGTGAAGAAGTTAACTGGTAAGGACTTTAAATAAAGTTCAGTGGGGCTTTTAAGGTCCTTTGGTGCAAAATCTGTAAGAAAGCTTTGAGCAAGCTTCTGTGTGCAAGCCATGGTTTGGGTGTATAGCAGCTGCTTGGGCCAGAGCCAGGAGTACTTGCACAAGCAGAACTTCTTAAAGAATAGATGGGATTTCACTCTGATGGAGATATCTCTGTTCTGAAAACGATTTTGTGAAAAAATGTTCTCTAGTTTTCTGAGAAATGTCGTTTCTGAGAAATTGTAGTTCCGTTTTGTGGTATGGTTCTGCACAATGGAAGTGTCACAGTAACTGAGAAGAACTTTATGCTAAAATTTTGAATGCTGAGAGAATACATCAGTAAAAATGATAAAATTGTGCAGCAAAGTGATCTTTTTTGATAGTTTGTTTATATTTTTAAACTGTTCTATTTATCTGACCTCCTGGGATTTGGATTTGAACACCAAAAGACTTTAAAGTAGTTGAATTTTCCAAAGCAGTTGGCATTTAACAGTCATTTGAAAGCCTGACATTGTATTTCTCCTGGTAACAGTTCTGAGAAACTTGCTTCTTGCCTGAAGTCTGACATTCCTCTGTGCCTATCTTTACAAATGACCAGCCAGGGTGCTGCACTGATACCGAGAGAACCCTCCAAACCCAATTTTTATTCAATATACATTAATCTATGCTTACAAAAGGGAAATCTGGTATGCTTTACACCTTTTTGTTTTCCCTGCCCACTGGTGAAAGGAGAAATTGAAAAGGACTCAGAGGTGTGAGCTCAGTCCCATGGTTGGGTTGAGGATGGTGTGCGTGCATGCGATGATGTGATGGATGGGTGGGGTCTCATCTGCCAGCCTGAGCTCTTGCTAGCAAGTCATTCCTCTTTGGTAATTTTTTAATCAATGATGGTGAACTTTTTAATCAGTGGTGGCTCTCTGACAGATGAATGCACCAAGAGAGGAATGCTTTGGCCGTAGGTGGTGATAAGAGGGCGAAGCACTGATTTGGGTCAATGCCTATGTTGTGCTGAATGTGTATTCAGTGGAGGGAGAGTAAAACCTGTAGAGTTATGTCTGCTTCCAGGCTACGTTCAGATAACCCAGTCCCCTAAAACTGTAGTCAATGAAGCTTTTAATTTCTGTACGTAATTAGGGTTATTAATGTGAAACATTGCCAGTTTAGTTGAGATTACATGGAAGTAAGTAGGTTGCAAGTTTGTAGATTTTGCAAGTTGCCTACATGGCTTTGTTAGGAAGACTCAGCTCTTCCTTCAGTCTTTGAGTTCCTTGTAGCAATTTGCTGTGTGGGGCTCTAATATGAGCCCATGCCATAGACCTTTGTAGCATCCTTATCTCATTTGTTACCTTTCTGTCCTCTGCAGTTCTAGCAATGGCTGCTGCAGGTGGTAATTCAAAGCAGTGGATTCATACAGAATTCCATGGGATTGGGCAGTGTCCATGCTGCCATCCCGGTAGATGCGTGCCCTCCAACACCCACCGGGTGGTATTGCAGAACCGTGCCACAGGCTGCTGGGAAGGCATCCATCCTCCTCCGTCAGCCCTGCTTTGAGGCTGTAGCAGTGAAATACAAATGTGTCTTCTGAGCAAGGTGTGCACAAGGTAGTCTGACGTGAAGAAAGTGCTGATGATTCTCATTACATAGAAGCTGACGGAGAACAGTGTAGGCTTTGTTGTTCAGAGGTCCAGTTTGGGGACACCCACATGGATCTGTTGGAAATTGATTGGGAAGATGATCGTTTTGTGCTTGAGTTCTCTTCCATCTGTTTCAAACATCCTGTTCCAGCCAGACCCAGTCCAGTGCAGCACGGAAGCCTGTGGTCATGTTTTGCACGAACACATCTCAGTGACTTCAGTGGAGCTGCTGAAGTACTTGGAATTCCAAGTGTGTATCAGTGCGTCAGTGGATTAACGTGATTTCAGAAATTATTCATTTAATTTACTGTTGATATTGTAAAAGGGAGGTGTTGATTTTACCTCCTCATGCAGTCATTACAGGAATTTGTTTGCTTTCATTAAGGTAACATGTAAAGGAGCTGGGAAAGTAGTGCTGTTCCACTGGTGGTTATTCATAGTATTTATCACATTTCTTCACCTATTTCTTATTTTCTCGTTCTCATTTTTAATACTAATCTGAGAGTTTTTAAAAGCCAGGGATTCCTTCAGCTGCAGAAAGAGATGGCTGTTGAATAATTGACCATTTACTGTATCAGAAAATAGAAGGAAGCCTTTGCTGGAGGCCATCAGCCAGCAGTTTGCAAAGACCCTCCTGGTCTTTGTTTATTATCTTACAGCTCATGCTGTGTTGTTAAAAAACCTCGGAGCTGACAGAAGGTTTGTGAGGACAAGGTCACAGCCTTGCACGATTTCTGATGTGTTTCTCCCATTCCCCACCCCAGCACTTCTCCCTGGTTTTCCAGAAGCCACGCGGTGCTGCTCTGGCACAGCCTCTGGTTCCAAACTCTGGGACTTTCAGGTGGAGCTCAGTGCCACGGGCCTGACAGCGACTGCGTGGAGACATTGCCCAGCGCCTCGCTGGCTGCGATTCTGGTTGTTCTTTCACTTTGTCTCATTCTGATTTCCAGTTGTTAACAGTGCACAATAACAGCAGTGATTCCTTTTGGAAAAAGGACGAGGGTTGTTCGGGGAAGCCGACGTGTTACAAAGAGAGCTTTTGTCCATCCCACAGTTGCCACAGGGATTTTTCAAAGCGACCTTCAGAGCACAGAAAATTGTGGAGAAATTATCCAATTGCAGGGGCTTTTCATGCTCTTCACTTCTTGCATACATTTGTGTGTGACAAACCCCTTCATGTAATAATTTCCATCTCCGTGGAGTGGTCGGAGAGCGGAATGATACCATTCATTATAGAAAGCACTTTGTTGTCTTTCTGCATTTTCCCCTGAAGATTTAATACCAAAGGCCGTTTTCAACAAGACAAGACTGTACCAAATTCCTGATCTATGTTTTCTGGAATTCTTCAGAGATGAAAATGTAAAGGTGAGGGAATTCTCAGGCTGTTCCCGAGATGATTTGTTCGTGTTCAGGGGCTGAGGGATGTTGGGCAGTGCTGGAGTTGCAGAGCAGAGCGGGTTTGGCAGCTCCAGCAGAGAGGAAAGCGCTGCTCAGCTCGACCCTTTTTGTGGGCATCACGAGGGCATCAGTTAATTTGGGTTTTAATTTAACCCTTTAAAAAAGGAAAATAACTCTGTATAGGGTAGAGAAACTTGCTCAGTATATTTATTTATTCTATTTATTTATTTTTAGTGTCATCTTTTAAAGTTGTTACCCTGCCTAGTCTGTACACAAGGCAGCTTTCATCGCAGAACAGTTAAAATTTCCACGTTTGGTTACAGACCCTCATGTGGTGCTTGGTTTCCTTTCCAGAGGAGCTGAGGGTGCTCGTTAACACCCTGATACCTCCATGTTCTGAACTCAGAGCCTGGGCTGATTGCAAGGGGTGATGAATATTCAGCGTGGCTGCAATTTCCACTCTGCTGAGTAGGATGGTGATGGAGAAATCCTGAGGTTGTAGCTGTACAGGGTGCAGCAGCAGCAGCACAATCAGTGAGCTCTGCCCCTCTCCCTCTCCCTTCTCCAGTTGTTCAGCAGTGGCTGAGGGCATGCATTAGAGCAGTGTTCAGCCTCAGTAGCTGTGTTTAATATTTTTTTATAACAACGGTGGCTTGATTAGGGAATGTAGTATGAAAAATATATGATAAAAAGCAAAAAATAAATCACAGAACAACGCAACCCCTGCAGCCCAGGATCAGTGTGCAGAAGGCACCATTTTGATTTGTCTGGAGTCAAACTAGCACTTGTTGTGTGCGTGCTGCACAGCAGCACTGTGCAGGGATGGCTCGGAGCCGCGGCAGTGATGGAAATAAGGCAGCAGCATCCCACACCCTCGGGGGAAGAGCAGTGCCTTTCAGGAGGGTTCTTGTGAAGATGGATGCATCTGAGTGCTTCCCTGAAGCAGAGCCAGAGCTGCAGCCCGAGCTGCGTGGGGTCAAGCAGCAGGTGCTGAGCTGGGGCTGGGGGCTCCGCTCCTGCATGCAGCCCTGGGTCCCGTCAGCACCTCAGGGAAGGCCTCTCGTTGCCATCCTGTACATTGACATGCACAGGGATCAGTTCATCACTCGACTTGGCTATTTTTAATTTTTCTATTGGATGACAGATTGCAAGCTTCACAGTTCGTTCAGAAATGCGCATGCGGGTCCCCATGCACAGACGGAGGAGGAAAGAATATACTCAGGAAATTTAGGGATTCCACGGTGTTTTTCTACGTGCCTTCAGTTTGCACTCTGAGAGGCCTGGCTCCTGTCTGCAGGGTGAGTGAGGTGCTGTGATTCTTTGAAGACGTGAGGAATCGGCTGCACTGCAAACATCTTCGAAAACATTTTGGGGATGGAGGAACTTTCCCTATGAACAAACTTTGTAGAAAGAGGTAGGGATGTTCTCAGTTAATTAATGCCATCCTCTTTCCTAAAGAAAACGCATACTGAGATCCTAAAGGTGAGAGCAGAGCCACAGCAGGTGGGCACCCACCAGCTCCTCTGCATGGGGCACAGTGGGCACCATCCCCATGTGCCACGTCCCCCGTGCCCATGGGGGAGACAGGAGCAGCTCTGTGTCCATGAGTCAGTGTTCCTAATGCTGATTGCCATTGTGGGATTGAACAAGCTGAGTTTCCCACACTTGGAATCTCTAATTGCTCCTTGTCTGATGGTGATGACAGCAGTTAATGGCTGCAGCCCCCAGGACTGCTCCAGGCCGAGGCACCGTCCCTGGGCTGCGGATGGGAGTGATGCTGGGACAGCTCCATGTGCTGGGGCAGCACAGTGCACGTCCCCGACGTGACATAGGGCCGTAAGTGGGACACTTGTAGGAGTTTACATTTTGACTGCTCAGCAGGGGCTCAGAGCTACCTGTTGGTCAGCTCCTGGTGACACAGTCGTGGCTCGGCCGTGATGCCCCTGTGGTGTCTGTACGTGCATGCGTTAAGTGAAAGGCAGCTGGCCACAGTCTAGAATGAAGTGGTTTTCCCCGACTGTAGTGTAAAGTAATGCGCTTTTCCCTCTGATAACCGTGTAAAATGATGTGTTTTCCCCTCTCTGCTGCAGCATGGAAGCTAAACCTAGCTCGTGTTTCCAGCTTGCTGTGACAGCTGTACTCTGAGCAGGTGTTGGGTGCACTTTCTTTCCCTGCAGATGCTGCAGGGCCGTGCCAGTCCCAGCCTAGGCTGCTGCGGGGCTGTTTCCTGGCCCTGGGAGCAGCGCAGTGTCCCTGCTCAGTGGCAGTGCCACGCAGCCCCCAGGCAGTGCTGCAGGTCAGTGCATCCCGTGGGCTCCCTGCGTCAGAGCATCCTGCGCTGCTGCAGGGCAGCCGCTCCCCAGGGCACACAGACTGTGGTACTTTGGGGCATAATCAGCTGAGTGGCATTTTCTTAATAATTTCAGTTTGAAAGCGCTGCAAAATCACCTCGCTCTGCTGTGGTCCGTGTGAGGCTCCCCACGCAAGCATCTCCTGGTGGCTGCAGCTGTGCTGCACCGCTGTGTGCCGACTGCTGCCAGTGGAGCAACGTGAACAGGATGCAAGCGAGGAGAAGGGGATGCTGCAGCTTTAAAGCATCCGAGGGCTGACAGCCTTTTAGTATAAATTGTTCCCAGAATCCATGTCACAACTCCTTATATGGTGCTGCTTTTTTTCTCTCCGTTGCCATGACAACCGCAGCACTGCACCATTCATCAGCTCTGGTCCTGGGCTGCATCACTGCCCCTCGGCTTACTCCAAAATGTTCCGGGAGCATCAGTGAATCACTCGCCCCGCGCCACCATTTACCTGTTCCTTCAGCAATTTGCTCTAAAAAAAGAGCAAATTGAATTGCGCCAGAGAAAGGAACGGTGTAAAAATCTTTCCTTTGCCCCCCAAGGGAGGCGTGTAGTCTACATTTGCTGCAGCATTCTGGAAGGAAGGAAGGGCTCTGAACACCGAGAGGCTCAACAAAGAGAGCAAGTCGCGGCTCTGAGCTTTTCCAAAATCATCTTGGAGCCGTGGGGACGGCGAAGATGCGGAGGTGATGTGCACTGGGGGCAGCTGTTGGGCACCGAGCAGTGGGAGCTGTCACCTGGAACGGGAGGGCGGCGTGGAGCTGCGCTGGGCTGAGCCGCGGCGCTGGGAGCTGGAGGCAGAGCGCTGCGCTCCCGCTGCAGCATCGCTGGGGGAGAGCAAACAAAGCCGGGTGAGTGGCTGCACCATTCCTCCTGCCTGGCCTTGGATGGAGACGGCGCGAGGCTTTCCTTAGCCTCCTTGAACTCTGCAGGAAATGGATGCGGGAGAAGGGATGGGGTGCTTGGTAGTGGCGTGGGAGCCGTTGGGTGGCTCTTAGGGGGAGTGCAGGTTGTGCTGCTGGGGTGTTTTTCTTGTAGTTGTTGCAATACTTTTACATAATCTTGAGTTTTTATCTCAGAACTGCATGTATAAAACATAAAATGAGTGTGCAATGGGAAAAATTCCCCTTCCTCAGCGTTGCTAAAATGCAGCAGATCTACTGAGGAGTGGGTTGGAAAACAACCAGAGATATCAAGAATGATTTTTTTTTATTTTAGAACAATGGGATTGAGATAAGGGTTTTTTTGTATATTACTGGGTGACCACAGATGAGAGTTGTGTTGGTTACGGAGCTGTTACGTGCTGGGAGGCAGAGATCTTTCGTTTGTGCTATAGGAAGAATACCCAGATACCATCATTTTCACGGTGCAGTTTGCGGAGCAGCTGCTGGGTGCCCCGCGGCCGGGCTGCACTTGTTGTAGGCGAGGTGTTGTGCTTAGAGCTGCTGCTGTCTGCATAGACCTTCATCATTTCTAGGTATTTTGTATCACACTGTTTGCAATATGTTCACATTTTTTCCTCTTGCTTTCTTTAACTGTCATCTTGGCAGCATGACACTGATCTCAAATTCGTGGTTTTCGCATGGGGGTGGAGGTGGGGGTGGAGGCCCCTCCTGCACGGTGCTGGCAGCTGGGAGCCGTGCCGCTCCATTTGGGCTTTGTCAGGATGCACAACATGTTTTTTTCAGGGCATAATTCCCTTTCCATTTTAATTTTCCCTAATCCATTGCAATCCATGGCTAGCTGGAGCTTTAACCCGACCAGAAAACTTATGTAATCTCAGAAAGGAGACCTGAACTGTCTCCTAAAAAGTGAAGGGGAGCACACACGGGCAGCAGCTCGCCGTGGTTCTGGCACCTGTAGTCAGTCCTGCCCTGGGCTGCAGTGCCAGAGCGTGCTGAGCTGCCTGCAGGATGGAGCCTGCTCGCCCTTACAGAGCTGCCTGCTGAGGATTTCTCTCCCTTTGTGGCAGCTCTTACTATTCTTTCATCGGATGCATCATCCATTATTTTTGGACTCGTGATTTGTTTTGACAAGCATACAGCTACGTGGAAGCCAGTGGGGCGTGCACAACTCCAACAGGAGTGTGAGCGTACCTGCCTGTGTGCGTTTGTTTGTTCAACAGATACAGCTCTGCAGGTGGAATTGGTACATTTCCTACTTGCCTTTTTTTAGGGTGCCAGAGCTGTTCCTAATATTTATATAGATACGGCCTGTTTGTTTGGAACGCTTTGAATTAAACCAAATCCTGTGCTGAGGGCTTTTCTGTTGTTGGAGATTGCCAATCTCGTGACATTTCTGCGTTAATTTCATGATAGTCTGGATGCAGCTTTTGTTTTATTTTCAATAGAGGGAAGAAAAAATGCATTTCATAGGAATTGGCTGTTCAGAGCCACTAACCAGTGTGGCACAGATTTTCCAGAATGCTGCTTGCAAGACAAGAGCCATATTCTGCCTTCTTCTGACACGCAGCTGCCTCCTGTGCTATCAGAACAGACATCTCCGTGGGGTCTGCACAAAGCCCACCCCTCCCCTCCCGTCTGCTCTTTCCCAGGATGGTTTGTGCAGCGGGTGGGTGTGCATCGCAGCCCTGTAGCTGGGAGAAGGTGCTGATGGCTTTTCATTTCAGGTATTGTAGATAGGCTTCCAAAGGTTTGTGTTTAGTGCAGGTAACATTTAAAAAAAGCACCACCCTGAACCCCTCTGCCTCTTCAGAGCTTGGAGCCCGACGTGTGTCCTTACCTCACACGGGTGCTGCACAAAATGGAGCATCTGTCACGGTTACACTTCTGCTGGGTGAGAATTTTTAGACGTAGCTATAAAGTTCCTATAGCCAGAGAAGGTGGTGTGGGAAGCCTGAACGTGGGGTTAAATCAGGCCGTCTCCTGCTGCTGCTTCCAGAGCACTCCCCAGCAGACATTCAGTTGCTTCCACACGCTGCTCCCTGTGAGCAGAGCCCCTTCACAGCACGGCTGCTGCTGGGAGCAGTCCGTCTGCAGTGGGGCTGGATGCTTCTTGGCCGTTCCTACCTGTACAACAAGGAGCAGAGCTGTGCTGGAAGCTCGTCCTGTATCCTGCACAGTCCCATTGGGCTGTTTACTTGGGGTATTTGCCCAGTTCTGGCCATGATTTCTGCAAAGTGACCTGTACCTGGTTGCCTCCCGCTGGGTAGGAGGCTCTGCGCAGCCCCATCGTGATTCCTGGTGCGACCACGTTGGTGATGCCACGTGCTGCAGCAGTGCTTGGTGGCAACTGGGTGTTGTGGTTGGAGCCGGCAGGCCTGGAAACACCACACAGCTCACCCCCCTCCCCCTCCTCCCAGCTGGGATGGGGGAGAGAATCGAGAAATAAGGTAGAACTCGGGGATGGAGATAAAACTATTTACTAAGAGAAAAGGAAAATAGAATAAAATAACAGTAATGATAATTATATATAAACAAGTGATTGTACAACGCAATCGCTCGCCAACCATGACCGATGCTCAGCCAATCCCCAAGCAAACAGCCCCTCCCCAGCAAACTTCCCTTCCTTCTATCACATGGTGCCATATGGTATGGAATATCCCTCTGGTCAGTTTGGGTCAGCTGCCCCGCTCTTGTCCCCTCCCAGCTCCCTGCTGCCCCCCCATCCTCTTCACTCTCCTGGCAGAGACATACAAATGTCCTTGGTTCTGTTCAGCGCTGCCGGGTGTTATCAGCCTTGTTTTTCTTCTAGAACCAAAACACAGCTTTGTAGCAGGCACTGAGAGAAAGTTTCAGTTAGAAACTAAGACGCTGGGTTTGCATCACAGAGCCCTGACCAGTGTCCAAAATGGACGAAGTTGGGCACTGGGGTGGATCCATGGCTCTGCGTTGCTGCTCCGTAGTGACTTTCCCTGAGCAGCTCTTGCTGCTGTTGTGGAATTCCATTCCCAGATCCTTGACTGCTCTAACCACTTCCCTTAGAACAGAGTCACAGAGTGTCCTGAGTCTGAGGGGACCTGCAAGGATTGGAGTGGCATCAAGGCTGTCTGTGGCCCAATGCTCAGGCTGTATTCCTATATGTCTGCATACCTTCTGTTGCCATAAAAAATAGCAAGTGTTCCTTACGCCTCAGAATAGGGCATAGTAGAATCCATCCCCCTCCTGTGCACTCAGCCAAGAAATAACACCGTGTTTGTTACCAAGATACAGCTCAGGATGAGTTTTCCCAAGCAGATGATGTGTGTGCATGCGTTTGGAAACCAGCTACGTTCCTATTTCACCTTTTTTAATAGTTTAAAACAGCGGCCTTGAGATATCAGCTGGCTGTCCTCCTGCCCTGCCGCTCGTGCTGGGCACCTGGGTTGGCAGCAAGGACAGCCCATCCTGCAGCTAAGTGAAAAGAGAAAGCAGATGAACTCCAACCGTTCTGACATTGTTTGACCTAAGGGGAGAAGGAGGCATCCTGATCTCAACATTTACTTGGTTGGTTGTCTTTGTTTTGATGAAACCAGATGTTGAGGCTCCTGAGCCGTGCGGTAACCCAGTGCTGTGTATCACTGCCAGGTGATGTTCCTGTCAGGAATCTCCATCCTCGTGTCCCTTGGGATCCATGGGGTCTGGCCTGTGTCTCTCCCCATACAGAAGGGCGGGTGGCTGCCCAGATGTCCCTGCAGTCCATTGATGGCCAATCCTTCAGGATTTTCTAAATGTAATCATTTCTTATCCTCTCCTCCCTCCTCCATCCACTCCTTTCGAGGATTATTTCAGAATCGTGTTCCTGACTCAGCCAGGTTGTACAGGCGGGAGGCATGGAAGTGGGACATGCATTTCCAGAGCTATTAGAACATTGCTGAAGGCTTTTCTTTGGCACAGGAGCGAGGGCTGCAGCTCGGTACCTGTTGGGACTGCTCTGGGAGAGACAGATTCTGGCCGCCCACTGCATCCACGGGCAGGTTGTGGAAGGGATGAGAAGAGCTCTGCATTGTCTTCTAGTAAACGAATTGCTTTACAGAACATATGGGCTTGCTTTTATCTGGTACCACGTTTGTTAAAAGTTTATATTTGGACAGAAGGCATTTATGCATGTATAAATACATTGTTGTGCTGAAACATGCCTTCTGATTGCCAAATACCCAGCTCTGCTATGGAGTAACCATCCAAACATTGCGCGTTTGATTTATTTATATGCACTCGATTCAATGTCTGCTTTCATGTTTGCATCAAAAATCCTTAGTACCGTAAGCATTATTTCAGTGTGCACCAAAATGCAGCTGTAAGTGGCTCTGCCCTGTGTGCTTCAGTCCCTGGCAGTCCTGCCTTTATAGCTCAGGTTGACAGCAGGTTTATTGTGTAGCATGATGTCCTGTGCCACAGAACATAGAGCAAATGTATCCCTGATTAGCACATATTTAAATAAACAAAAAACCAGCAACTGTTTCCTTCCAGACATAGACATCCCCACCTGTACGTGAGTTGTGATGGCTCTGTCCGTCTGCTCTAACTGTTCAATGAGCCCTGGCAGTGCTGGGGCTGTTGATGGCAATCGCAGCAGCTCGGGCAGCCTGTGACACCCAGCGAGAGGTTTGTCAGGCAGGGAGTGCCAGAAGCACTGGGTGCTCTGTGGGTGCACACCAGGACACTGCAGCAGCTCACACAGCTGCACAGAGCCAGCACAGAGGGAGGAGCAGGGCATGGAGTGGCTTTAGGGGGGTTTGGTGCTGGCTCAGAGCTTTTGGAGCTTTTGCACTGAATCTTCATCTCTTCTGGTTTGGTAAATACCCGGTCTGTGCAGAAGGGCTCTACAGGCAGCTGTTGGCTTTTCTGTCAGGCTCCTCACGGTGAACCTGGCAATATGGAAAAGACTGCAGGCGGGTAAAGCTGGAGTGGGGCAGCACTCGAACGGTAGCGATTTCCTCAGGTTGAACACCACCACAAAATACTAAGAACCTTTTTCTGAAGTTTAACAAGGTCAGCGAATTCAGGCTTGTCTCACTTTTGCCACATTTTAGGAGTTTCATTGTAGGCATAGAACAGTCTGCGTAGCTGCTGCCAGCAAAGAAATGTGGATCCTAAATAGTTCCATAGCAATGGAACAACTCTGTGTGCGTGTCAGTGTAATTATAGGTCTGCCTTTATCAGCTGAACCAACAAAATTAGTTTTAGCATAGCAAAATCTGAGTGACCGACGCATACATAAAATCAAATCACCTTCTCTGTTCCCATTCTTTGACTTCATTCTAAATGCTGGTCTCAAGCCATGTGTCTCTGCCAGCCGTGTGCTGCAGGGTGCTGCTCACACACAGGGTCTGGTCACTGTGTGCTTCAGCACGGGGCTGGTTGGCCTCTCAGTGGAAGGGCATCTCCCAGCTTGCCCCTACCTGGCTGCTTCCATCTTAATATGATCATGGGGACACGGTGTGGGGGTGAATTAGGATTTGTTTATGTGCAACTCAGCTCTGTTCCCAGCCTTGGCCACTGCCACATCTGTTCAGATGCTTTCTTGTAATTTGGCTGTATAATTGGGTGCCTACCTTTGATCATTCCTGGCTTGTCGTAAAACATGTAAATAACACGTACACAGTCGTGCTTCCTTGCGTCGCTGTCTACAGCGAATAATTCCCTTTTGTTGTTGTTCTTTAGATCCCTTGTGGGACTTGTCCAGGTTTTAATTTCCATTGCTCTGCTAATGAAGGAGCGCTGGGATGGAGAGCAGCTGGATGGATGCTGTAGGTGCAGGTCACAGAGATGACCTAAAAGGGTCGCGACAGAGCTTGGGGAGCAGGAGGTGTTGGGTGGGAGATGCTGAATGGCCCGGGGCCGTGCTGCCGCTCAGTTGTTCCTTCCTGAGCAGTGGGTGACCGAGCAGTGGCTGTTAGGGCACTGCTGGGTGCTGAAATGGCTCTGTGGGAGCTAACGCTCTCCTGGAGAGCCAGGATATTTTGGGAAGAGTTCGTGTGGGCGTTGCTGAGCGCAGTTGGGCTCTGCCACTCTGTTGGGCATCGCTTGGGCAGAGACACAGCACACGCATAGAGGGGAAGGCAAGATGGTGGAGCTCACCTGGGCTTCCAGCGAGGGCACGGGGGGGAGCGTTCTGTCCGGCCCTGGGTGGGGGATCGTGGCCGTCCCCTTCCCCAGCTCTGGTGTCAAGCAATGGAGGCCCAGGGCTGAGCTGCGAGGGACAGCAGCTCACAGAGCAGTAACGCTTTGGAATTCTCCTGTAGCATCTCGGGCACTGCAAAACTGCTGATGGGATGGCGCAGCACAGGGGTGATCCTGAGTGGTGATCCTGCCCCACTGAGTGCGTTCCTACAGCTTCACATCTACCCACCAGTTCATACAGTCTTGCAAGCAGATCTCAACGTGAATACAAATGGAGAGGAGAACTGTACAAAACAACAGAGGAGAGCGTAGTCCATTGAGACCACCCTCACTGGGAAGTGGTTGCGCTGCTCTCGCTCATTTCTTCTTTGGGAAGAATCATCAATTAAATATCTTTTTGTTTTCTTTTTTCTCCAGTAACTTGAGATAAATTGTGTTTAATGTTCAGATAGATTTCTACTGCCTGACTGTTCAACAGTTATAATTAAAAAAAAAAACGACCCTAAACCAAGAGTCCCATGTTGGGGCACGGCGATGACACACGGCGTTGGATGTAGGAGAATGCTTTCAGAGAAAACTCTCCAGTTCTAAGAAACACTGCTGATGAAGTTTGTTTTCTTTCTTTTTTTTTTTCCTCCTGAGATCTCTCTCTGTCAGCTTCCTACAGAAAAGAGGAAGATGGATTTGCTTCGATAGCTGCTTCATTAGTTCCTCATTTCTCTCATGAAAGTTTATCGGGAAATCTGAGCGTCGTGTTTTAATTATTCAGGCTTTGGGTTGGGAAATCAGTGAAGCTGGTTTTCCCAAACAGTGGCTTAACAGGATTACCCTTAATTTGATTACAGTGATCAAGGTCTTTGCTTCCTTCTTCAGAATAAATGGCCTTTACTGCGTATCCAGGTCATCTTGGACAGTTTCACTCATTTTTGGTGCCAGTGCAACATGCTGGGAAGAGAGGTCCGGGATGGCAGGGAGCTGAATGGGAATAACGCGCTCCAGCACTCATGTTGCATCCCATTCTCCTCTCATCAGTTCTAAATTTAACTTTTAATGAAACAAAACTGTTGGGAAAAGGGGAGGGAGGTAAGGAACGCTTTCTGCTGCGACGCTCCTGCTTCTGCCATTCAGGAGGATTCCGTGGGTTTTGGAGCAGAACGTACGTAGGTTTGTAATGCTGACAGCATGATCTCATCCTGGAGTCCCAGCTCTTCACTCCCTCTGTTTCTGTAGTTCAACCAAAGTCTGAAACTTGAAAAGGTAATTTGAAAGCAAGAGAAATGGCTGGAAGCTGGGTGAGTTCCCTGCTTTCCTGCTACGGTGACTTAGGAAACTGAAGCGAGCGGCAT
Organism: Penelope pileata; assembly: GCA_013396635.1. Lineage (NCBI taxonomy): Eukaryota > Metazoa > Chordata > Aves > Galliformes > Cracidae > Penelope > Penelope pileata. The sequence goes on from WBMW01003492.1 coordinate 892,127, forward strand.
TGCCTTCCTTCCTCTTCCTTCCTCCTCCCTCTGAACACACAGCAGTTCTACCTCGGGTCACACGCAGAGAATTTCTACTAAAAGGTCATTTTAAAGGACTTCAGAAGCTGCTCAAAAGGAGAATTTTAGATGGTAAGTGACGTGGAGAGCTATGACTGTGACACAACTCTGAGCAGTCAAAACCCATCTCCCGAGTTGGAGCGGAAAGATGAAAGCAGCATCCCCTCCTCCTGCCACATCTGTACATTAGATAAATGTCTCTCTTCTCTTCAAATCTACTTTCCCTGTGGGGGTAAAGACTTTTTTTTTGGCAGTCCACTTTGGAAATAAACTTATCAACAGAGAAAGAGAGAGCTTTTTTCGTTGCTGGGATGTTTGATAGAAGCGACTTTCTTCCCAGAGGCTTGCCAGAGCCTTCCAGGCAGCAGCTGCTCTGGGCTCCTGCTGGGATGCTCCACGAGCTCCAACGGAGGCTGCAGCGCTGGGGTTGGCCAAGGGGAAGGCTGGGCTGCTGCCACCCCAGCAGTGGGAAGGGCAATACCGAGGGGTTGGGTGGTGAGCAGAAACGAGGAAATTGAGCTGCAGCTCTTTCTGGAAGTGCAGGATGGATATAAATGGGTATTTTAGGCACAATTATTTTCTGCCTGAATACACAAATTTATTGTGAATCTTTGAACTATTTGTTATTGAAGAGCTCACACAGAAATCTGTATTTTTTTTTCTGTATGCAAGCCTTTCAGAAACAAGTTATTTTCTCCCTTGGAAATCGTTGCCTATTCATACAGAAGGAGATGATGATCCATTATTTGTTTTGAGAGGGGTAATAATTTGAGTTATAATTTGATTTCATTCAAGTACTTTTTTAGAAGTCCTACTCCTTTGTGATGTCATTGAACATCTTTATGTAATGTTACTGCTTGGGCTGATGTTTCTGTGCCTTCTGCAGATGACAGGAGGGACACGAAGCACACAGAACTGCTCTGGAGGGAGGGGACTTTCCAGCAGGGCTCCGTGGTCCCACGGGCTCCCAGATCCTGTTCCACAGGAGGCATTCCTCATGTTTCCAAGAACAGTTTTGGAAGAATATATAGGCAGAACCTTCTTGCTGGAGTTCTTACAGTTTAAAGAACTTTTTAATTAAGATGGTTTTTGACAGCTGTTTGTTTTAACTCTCCTTTCCCCTTGCTGTTCTCCCAGCAGAGAGGACTTCTGCCCTCCTTTTCAGCTTCTTTGCTCTGTTCCTCTTTCCACTTCCATTTCCTTCGTTTTCCTTTTTCTCAGGACCTTATCTCCTGAACTGAAGGTGCTTTCTGAAAGCCCTGGATCAGGGACGATGTTCCCAGACAGCACCACGTTGTTCTCCTTTTGTACCTCCTGCCCGACCCGTGATGCTGCCATGAAAGGAGACAGGCTGTTAAACAGAACTTTAGAAGCCTTTATACACTTAAATAACAGAATAGAAAAAAAGGTTCCTGTTACACAATGGTTTCTGTAAAACAGAAGGATGTTAACCTGTTATTTCATTATTGTGATTTCTTTAAGTCTAGATGATCTTTAAGCTCCCTTCCATCCCAAGCTGTTCTGTGATTCTCTGGTTACCAACAGCTCATTCATTAGTGCCTCAGCAAAAAGCACCACACGGTCTGTAATTTTCTCTTTCTATGACTCTTACATCAGCAGAACAGAGCCAGTTGGGATCGCTGAGCCGCGTGTCTCTGCGCTGGGTGCCGTCCAGCTGGGCTCAGTCTGGCGGTCGCCCGTTCCCGGAGCCCCTCGATCAATAGCACTGCAGCACTCACAGCATTCTGCTGCGAGGGAGACTTCAATGAAGTCCACTGGCTGCAGCATTACGTAGCCCCTGGGCAGCTTCCAGCACGTGAATCAGCCCTTGGCACGAGGCTCTTCGTTATTAACTAAAGATGGGGCAGGTCTGGTGTGCAGCGCGGCCGCTCCAGCTCTTGGAATGCAAACTTGTGAAGTTTGCTCTTCAAACCACTGCTCTGACTCTTCCCATCACAGCCTCGTTTGGGCGACTGTTTTTGTAGAAAGCTTGTGCTTTGGGGGAATTGCTTTCTCTCTATGCATGATTTATCTGATAATATTGTGCTTACATGTCTAAGTGCAAAAGTCAGCTGCTCTTTATCTGAATTGGTTCTAAGAGATGAGCGTGCAGCAGCAGGGAGCAGCAAACTGATTTTCATCGTTCGTGGCAGTCCTTCACCTCCTCCCCTAGCACGCAGTTTAAGATAAAATTTCATTCTTTGAGGGCAGGGGAAGGTTCAAAGCACAGCTGGAAGTCGGCAGTACTTGGTGCACATGGAGGGGCTTCCCTTCGTCCGTAGGTGGATGGGTTTGGTGTGGGTGTGTACACACCGAGGTGTGGGAACCTCTGCTGTCGTCAGACCATGGAGTTAATTAGTTCAGATCCACTGAAACCAGTGCCTGAAAGTGCCTGGAACACTTTGTTCAATCAGGTCAGGAGATGCTAATAGCTCTTTTTTTCTTAGTGGAGCATTCCTTTCAGAGCTGAAACTCAATTTAGTAAATGAAACCTTTTGGTAATCCATGATAATTTCCTTTTATCAATGCCTTTTAATATAAAGAAATCCTCTTTTTAATTAAAATGCTAACTCATCTATAAATTACATGACAATGAAATGGTAACAGAGAGAACGCCATAGAATTAGGACGCTCAGTGGGCTGAAGTAGAACACAGTGCTCATAGAGATAAAACGATTATTCAGAAAGAATAAAAGCATGCTGTTTTTCTTTGCTTTATTTTTATTTGGGAGTAGATTTTACATTCTGGTCATTGTTGCCCAGGAGCAGCACAAGTGATCCCCGTGGTCAGTGCAGCCATGAAAAGGGACGAGCCTTTTTTCGAAAAATAAGTATACAATTTTTAAATTAATTTATAGCTGCAGACTCATGTCTGGTTTGAAGACTGGTCTTCAGTCATTGGTGTCCTTGTGGATATCAAGAAGAATTACTGTGAAAAGAGGAGGAAATAATTCCTATCTTTGCCCCCATGGAAGACAGACCGAGCACCTGCTGCGGAAAGGGTCATAGGTAAGGCAGCTGGTTAAACCTGCTGCGTGCTCACCCTGGTCGTTGTTTTGTATTATGTGGTTAATTCCTGTCCTAGAATCTCCATCACTTTCCTTGAAGAGGAAAAATTCCTCTCAAAGTCGAACGAGAATTTTATTTGCACCAAAGGAAGGATTTCCAGTTTTGCCCCGCTGACATGGATGCCAGTGGGGGTTAGTGGCAGTGAGAGCTGCAGGAACTAGCCCCCAAAATGTGCAGTATTTGTCTTAAATAATTTCTCTTCCTGTTTTCATTGAAGTTCCTACATTAGCAGTAGGAAGTCTGTACCTGTATGATGCCAGTGTTATGTTTGCCATCAAGTCCTTGGGGATGGGGTTGGCCCACACAACACACGTGCCATATTGGCTGCTGTCGTGGGCTCCAGGGCCATAACCAGTGAATTGCACTGAAGTCTGGCTGACCCAAATGATGTTTTTTGGGACTAGGCTACTTGTAGCAGCCATGTTTGCTGAGTTAGGTGAGCGTTTTGCAGTTCTGGAAAGGCGTCATTGGGAGCTGCTGACCCCGTCACTCGGTTGGTTGTGGTTTTATGGCTGGTTGCTGCAGAGCACCGACGTACCAGCATGGAATAAGTGCTGCTCCCTGCTCAGAAACTCAGCTGGTGAGCAGCAGGGGCTGGTACAGTGCTTTTCCATGCTCAGACGCAATCCTGAGCCTGTTTGTTCCAGAAAATCTTATGGAAATAACAGCCCTAGTGGCAGAAGCAGGTGTAGAATACTTCAGATAATTTTTTTATGTTTTGTTAGGTTTTCTATCTTGTGTCAAATGTTCATTGTGTGATTTTGATCATAAGGTTTCACCGTGGTCGCGGGAGGATGCTCAGGACATAGGCAAGCTCTTGTGCGCAAAAATCATTTTTATGAAAAAGATCGATATTCTCATTCAGCATTTGGCTAAAAAATGGCAAAACAGATTTCTGAGTTGACAGCATTTCCATTTTATTTATTCCAACAGAAAACCAATGCCCAAATATGAATCTGTCAGGAAAATGTTCATTTGGACGAGGGACGCGAGTGCTTAACTCTTCTACGTGGCAATCCTCCTCTCGTGCCATCGGGTGACATAAGAACGAGGAGGGGTTTTGTCTTTTTTAAGGTTAAGAATATCTGAAATGAAAGAAGCTGTTACTCCGTGTCTTTTTCCCGATACGCAGTTGCACTGAAAGATGGTGTTGGCTCCAGCCTTTTAGAACCAGCTGTTGGGTTTGAGTCATGTTGACACAGCATGTCTTGTCTACTGGTACCATGCATTTTCAAGGCTTACGTTGGCCTTTTTGGGGAATAAAAACATAAATTCTTCCAAGTGCCATGTATGACCCAATTGCAGTGCAGCAAGAATCGATCATTTGTTGATACAAAGTTCTTCGTTGTCCTGGAGGAGAAATTGCTGGATTGGCAGCTCCAGGAGCTGGAGTCTTTGGAACCGTCGCGGTGGGTGGTTGGACGAGATGATCTTGGGGGTCTTTTCCAACCTTAAGGGTTCTGTGATTTGATTCTATCAGCCCTTTTCTCCGTTTTTACATTTTTCATATTTTTTCCATCCTCTTTGGGCTAATAACTCAATTTTAGTGCTAACCCTTGTGATGACAGCCCCCCTGCAGTCATTAACATCTCGGACGATGGGAACTGTTTCGTTTTAGTTGAGTTTGCTCAGGTGTCACAACAGAAGATGGATGGTTTTGCCGTCAGCCAGAAACAATAAAAAAAAAAACAAACCAAACTATTCCTAATTTGTGTTACAAAAATGACTGTTACTGGGGCTGTGGTAAAACAACTGAAACAAACATAACTGGGAGAGCTGCAATTTCAAATGAAATATCAGCAAATTGGTCTGTGCAGAGTTACTGTGCTCGCCGACTTTCTTGCCATAGCCGCGACCTTCCCCGTATTTACGTGTTTTCGTTACATCAGCACCTGGCTCCAGACCATCACAGTGAATAGTTTTTCACTGGCACTGGCTGATTTGCAAACTGACAGGGTTTCAGTGTGTGCACGTGGTGGGTTCTTTTGGTTTTTAAGACAAGTGAGGGGGGCGAGGGGCTGCAGCCCCCATCTCTCCCAGCTCTGCATTCCGGCAGGCACAGCTCGTGTTACACAGCCCCGTGCTGTAAGCAGAGCTCCCATCCACCCCGTGGGTTTCTTTGTGCAAAGGAATAGCACAGTGCCTTTCTTTTGCATCAGCTCAGCTCTCCTGGGAGTGATGGTTGGGGTAATGAGAGCCAGGAGGGCTGTTCAGCACCTATTTGGTGCTTTTGGGCTTTGTGTAACTCAGCCTCATAGGGACTTTCTGCTGAAAAAACCACACCATAACCTCTGTCTTCCCTGCTCTGCTTTTAACAGTTTCTCTGGTTGCTCCTGGGGGGGCTCGGCGGGGAGGGCTGGGATCTGCCCACCATGGGCAGCGCTGCTCCTGCATCCCCAGATTTATCCCTGCTGCAGGGGCAGCCCTCGGCCCGTGGAACTGCTACTGCAGGAGATGCATGAGAACAACCCCTATCCTTAGGTTCAGGTCCCAAATTTAATTTTCAGGATGGAGAACTATAAATACGAATTATGGAAATGAAGGCTATTATGCTGAGAAGCACGGAGGCATGCAGCACGCTGACCCGCAGTGCAGTTTTCAGAGCAGCTTTTCAAATTACCCTTTCACTTTACTGGGCATCGAGTCTGACTTTGAAATGCAATACAATAATCTCTGCATACAGCTTCTTCCCGACTTCTGTGTCTCTGGTCTGGCAGAAATACCTGCTTAAAAACTTAGTGATAAAGGCATGTTAGGAATGATTGTTTTACTGCACAAAGTGCTCAGAACTTGGTGTCTGTCAGAATTCTGACGTGCACAGAACTCACATTTCTCTAGCAGTAGTGCTCAGTGCTGGTTTGTTACAGTCAGTTTGACCTTTTCCCTGCTCTTTCTGTAATTCTTTTGAATCTTTTCTGGGTTTGCAAGGACAAAAGTGAAGTGCTTAGTTTTTTCCTTCTAGGACAGCATTAGTTTAACGACGGTGAATACCAAATCCGTGCGGTCAGACATTCACAGTGCTTCAAAATTGATTTTTTCTCTTCAGAGGAAACAATTACTGAATACAAAACTCACGTATTCATTTTAGATATTTGTAGTTAAATATCTCGAAGCCTAATGTGCTCTGTGTACCTCTGTGTGATCTCAGCCTTTCTGCAATTGCTGAATGCAACCAAAGGCCCATTTGCTTCCTATAAAACATTTATTAAAGCAGGAAGGAAACAAGGAAGCGCTTAAGAGTATCAAGAATGTGCCTCAATGCTTGCACACTGTAAAGGCTGCAGTTTGAAAGTTTTAACCATAGCCATCTCCTTTGTAAAAAATGCAGATAATTTTCTTTCTGGCAAAAAAAAAA
>WBMW01003492.1:898636-1012704 GCA_013396635.1 Penelope pileata
GGGGGGGTAACCTGATATGAGTCTGACAGTGTCGTTTAGCTAAGTGCTTCCATCTGTTGCTTGCTATTTCCCTTACTCATGACCTCTCTTTCTCTCTCCCCCTCCTTCTCCTTAGCCCCTTTGAGGAAAGCAAAGTTTGTTGAGAGCCCTCGAATCCCAGAATCTGAGCTTGGCTCGCCAACACTTTCTTCAGCACAGAAACTGGACGTTGATGCGTACTGCCCCGGTAAGCTGCATGCAAAGGCTCTGCCTTACGAGAGGGACAGCAGGCAGTTCCAGCCCAGGAGGGTTCTTAGCTGTAGTGCTGCTCCTTGTGCTAGCTGGTAGGGGACCTGCCCAGCCCAGTTGTGTTGAGTTGGAAACTCAAAGTGTTCGTTTCTGGTGGCTGCCCACTTACACGTGCTGCTCGCAGATCTGTGCGGTTCCAGGCTCTCCCCTTGGGTTAACGTAGGGGATCTGGAGAGCTGATTTTAAGCAGATAAAAACGATCCAGTAAGCACACTACTTAAATCTAATTTTTAATGATGGCTTTCAGAGAGGCTGGAATCAAAACACGTTTCAGAAATATTACATAAACTGACGTGCAATTGTGTGAGCTTGTTTACCTGCATCCAAAAAACACTGCTTTTTTTTTATCATTATGTTCTAAGGCATAACTTCTAACTCATGTACACTGCAGTGTTCTTAAAAGCACACATCTTGTTAGAGGCCTCCCAGGAATGCTGGCCAGAACATAAATAGAAGTGGGTCGTGTCTCCCCCTGGCTTAACCCCGTGCTCGGCTGCCTGCAGGGCGGTTGCATAAATCCTGAGCCCAGGCAGCCCTCATGCAGATGTGAGCACTGTGCTGCTGCGTATAGCTGCCTCGTGCTCTGAGCTCAGTGTCACCCCCAGCTCCTCCCTGGCTTGGGGAGGTCGAGGCAGAGGTGTTACACCTGGGGGAGGCTGTGCCCGACACAGCAGGAGCTGGCTGAATTTTTTGCTGAATTCTGCCTTCTCCTCCCCAGGTTTTCGTTGCTTTGAGACGAAGGAGCCTGTATTCAGCACGGGCCATGGATAGAATAAAAGGATGTCAACTGTTTTGAAAATGCTTTAAATGTTTCTTTTTAATATGTGGCTGTAGTGCAGAAGGTCGTGTGAAAGAATGGCTGCCTGGTATCAGGGTATCGGCCATGGCTGCGGATGGTGACCCTGTGGGTGTTTGTGGCTGGAGGAGTTGATGGAGCGGTGTCCAGGTTTGGAGTGCAGGCTTTCTTTAACGTGTTTTGTTTGAAAGAGAGGGGTTTCTTAGAAAATAAACAGTCCCTGTGCTTGGAAATGACTCCTCGAGGCCAGAGTTGCTGTGAAAAGTGCTCTTTGTCAATGATCATGAATTACAATTAAAATTTTGCAGTCGCAGCCCTTTCGTCTTTCAACTGTGTAGCTTCTACTCTCATGTTTATAATTGTTAATAATTATAAAGCTATTATGACTGCATTCACAGGGAATTAGAATGGAGTTGTAAATCGGGCTTAAAAGCAGAAATTCCCCATTCCCCCACCTCGTGGTGCCTCTCCCTTCTGCCCCAGCTCCAGTTCCCGGGGTGGGTTGGAGGTGCAGGCATCCTCCTGAAGCCCACAGCCCAGGGTGCTGATGATGGCATTTGCTTTATTTTTTGCCTTTTGATCTCCTTCTCTTGCTGCCAGTGTAGGGATCTTCAAGAAGTGGAATTTCCTAGCGCCTTGAAGTGTCGTTAAAGAAACATGAAGCATCCTTAAGAAAAAAAAGGAGAGCAATAGTGAGCTGCCATAGTACGTGCTGGTGGGCAGCGCTGACTTGGAGTAAGGGTTGATGGCAACCAGGAGAAAGGTGGGGGAGGAAGGAGCAGAGGAATCCTTTGGCGAAGGGTTTCTGGAGCTGTTCATGGAGAGGTTTGTGATGCACGGGTCTCCTGCAGTCCCTCGCTTTGTCCTCGTCGCTCTGAGGCACTTGTGAGCAGTAGCTCCATGAACATCTTCTCATCTCCGTGGTGGCGTGGATTACCCTGCACCTGCCTGGATGTGTGGCTCCTGCGGTGGCAGTCAGGGTACCACGAGGGCTCAAGGCTGGAGCAGGGGCTCAGAAGATGAGACCTGGGAGGAGGAGGGTGTGAGGAGATGGGAAGAGAGCAGAGATGTGGGCCACACGTGAAGAAGAAAGGCCTCTGAGTGGGAGATGTGTCCAGCTCCTGGTGGGAAGGTGGAGGAAAAAGAGCTCCATCCCATTCACAGCAGCGGCGAAGCCAAGAGGCGTTGCGTGTTGTTGGTTTTCCAAGGAATGGCAGCTTCTTTCTTCAAAGTTAGGCGTGCTTCAGCCTCTTCCAGGGATGTGTGCCTCCTGTGAAGGGTGTTAGCAGGCGACGTTAAACCCTGAGCATCTCCGGGAAAAAAAGTTGGAGCAGTGGTGCTGCAAGTTGAGAGAAAAGAGGTTGGAGATACACCGGAGCCGAGCGATCGCGTGGAGGTGGAGGGGTTTGTGAAGTGATCCCTGACAAGTAATGCAATTAGCTACACACTTACAGGCAGTTTAAAGCACTAAATAGCAACGAGGAGAGAACATTATCTACTCTGCATATAGAAATGATTATTTCAATTTGAGATGCCTGAAGACGAAATTTTGCTCAATGCTCAACTGTTTATTTTAAGGCTGGAGGCAGATTTCAGCACAGTTTGGGAGGCAGTTTCCTGAGCAACCGTTGTTCCAGCCTTGGCCTCGCTGGCTGCTGCAGGGAGTTATTCCTTCTGACGTGCTGCGGTGTGAATCAGTGCACGAGATGATGCACGCTCACTGCTCAGGATTCATGGAAGGAGAAAGAAGAATCAAGTGGCAAGCATCTTTTGAGGAAACTTCTAGTAGGAAGGACATAGGAAAGTAAAGATTCAGGGTCCCTGTTACATGCATCTTGAGGAACTGTGTTATTTGTTGTGCCAAAGGCGGCACAAAGAAGGTCACGTGAACTTAAACTGTTGAAGTGAAAGCAGAAATGGCCCCACATCTCAGGGTTGTTTCATTTAAGATGATGACAGAGAAGATCTTCTGTGGCTTTGAGAAGCACGTTTCTCTCCATTATATTTTTCTAAATGTTGTGATTGTGACGGAGCTGAACCTTTTTGGCTGGGAGCCTGTGAGGTGCCAAAGGAGCTGTTGCTTCCTGGCTTAGTGTTGGGGCTACAGGGAGAGCCCTGAAGGTCCTGTGAGCAGGATAACGGGGCAGGGCAGGAGCTGACCTTCAATCCTCTGTTATTCGGCTGTTAAAAACATTTTTGTAACGGTCTGGAGAGAGACAATTCCATATTTTTTCCCCCGATTTATCCTGCCTTGCTGCTCCGTGGAGGCAGCACTGCAGTGAGGGGTGCTCTGGCTCCCTGCACAGCTGTTTGTCACCGGGGTGTTTTTCTTGTTTTAAGCGTGGCATCTGAAGCACGCGCACGGTTTGACTTGTAAGTGCTCAGGGAGGCTGCTGGGAGCACTCTGAGATGGATGGAGCTCTCAGGTAATTGCCTTTTGTGTGAGATCCACGCTGGGGTTACGTTTTGCATGATGTATTGCCCTGTCGTTACGTTTCAAAGGCTAAGTACGTTACGACATGAGCTTCTAATGGGATTAAATTCTTCTCCCGCAGCAGCGGTCAGTGGCTGTCTGCTTGTTGCACGTGGAGCAGGCAGGAGGCTGCTCCCAGTGCTGGTGGAATGAGGTCCCACTGCCATGGACGAGAGGGGTGCCCTGGCCACACTGCTCGTGTTCACCCCATCGCTCCGTTCTCCCTTTGGTTTACAGAATGCACGAGGCTGACGTCTGTTTGCTTTGCTGCTTTCTTTTCATCATGTAAAAATGTGTTTCTTTCAGTTTACACAAACGCGAACTTCTCTTAAACACCAACAGAACATCTTTGAGGTGTTACACAGAGCCCTTCAGCAGGGAATGGATGGACCAGAGCCGTGCTTTGATTTTTCCCAGTGAAAACACAGGCAATAAGGCAAATAAAAAAACTCCAAACAAAAAGTCAACCAGCAGGATCCTTGTCCACCCTCTGTCACAGCAGACAGTGACGGATTGGGAGGAAGGCTGGGGAGTAATCAGACAAACCACGGCCTGACAAATGGTCTCACTGTGCAGTCCCGTGGTTCTCAAGCCCACTGACCTGGAGGGAATGGGAAATCGTTGCCATCGGCCCTAATTGCAGCAGTGGTGGCAGTTCCCTGCCTTGGTTGCTATGGGAGCCATCGATGTCTCTCGGGCTCCTCTTGGGAGGGCAGTGCTGTTTGCTGCCGTGCCTCGGGATGGAAAGGGCCTCAGAGTAAACCAGGCTGAGGTTTTGGTTCTGCAGTGAGAGTAAGGAAGGCCGTTTCAGAGTTCAGAGTGTGTCTGCCCGGGGTCAGCTGCAGACTGCCTGCTGCTGGGTGCAGGGGGTTCTGTGCAGCTCTGGGGCATCTGCAGTGCAATTCGGGGTTTGTGGAACGAGCCTCCTTGTCTGAGGGGCTCAAGGGCAGAGCTGGAAATAACAGGGGTTCCATACACTGTTGCCATATGTTTCAATTGTTAAATGAGTTAATAGATGTTAACAGGGTGTTCTTGGAGCCTCCTGGTGTGATCTACAAACTGTCAGCTTCCCTATGTAACCTTGGGGTTGGTTTCCTCTATCTGGAGGGGAAAAAAAAAAAAAATTTACGTGATCCAAAAACCTAGTGTGAAGAGCTGTCCAAACTGAAGTGTGTGGCAGCTGCCGAAGCACGAGCTGGAGGGCGCTGGCAGTGCTGCACGGAGGATGCTGGAGCAGCAGAAGTCCTGCAGCTCCGCCTGGGCCGGGATGGATCCCAGGGTCCAGGGAGTTGTTTCCCTCCTCCAAGGGGAGTGCTCACTTTCAGTTCCTCTGTTGAGAAACAGTAACGTTTTTGTGCTGATACTTTGGCTCGGTAAATATTTCTCTTTCTATCTTGCCAGTAAGTCAATATGTACACAGGCAAACTGCTCCTGTTGATTTTGAAGCCCTCGGCGATCGGCCTGCCAGGATGTGTGCGCAGCTGCCTCAGTGTCACATCTGAGCCCAGGTGACACTTAGTGTCACAGCTCCTCATGTGCAGAGAGCATCGGAGACCTCCGCTGATGGACAAGGACAGGGTCAGGCTTCCCACTGACCGAGGCTCCCTGCAGAGGGATTTCCTCTTCCAGTGCATTATCCTGTAAAACAAGGGCAGCCTGCAGCGATGCTCCCAAATATCACAGCGCGGGCAGTGTGGCTGCAGGAACACCGTGGCTGTGGAGTCAGTGGTCAGAGCTGTGAGGATGAGCCACGTCAGGAAGCCACTGTGCTGCGTGTCTCACTGTTATAAATCTGTCCAAAGCTAAATCTTAATCCCCAGATTTTCCTTCCTTAGGCTAAAAAGACCCTTCAGTACTTCCAGTTTGGGGAAGGTACTACATCTCAGATGTAGGAAATCATTTCAGCTTTTGCTCATCTTGTGGTAATTCCCTCAGAATCTGTCAGACTGGATGAAATGCTCTTTGGCACGTGTCCGGTGCTCCCTACGAGGGCCGTGTCCGAGGGTCCCAGGGCAGCGGCAGCCCTGACCCCGTCTGTGGCAGCACTGTCCCGGCGGTTTCAGGGCTCCCACTGCCACTGTCCATGGCCCTACCCAAAGCTCATCCTTCATCGGAGCTCCTGGGGCTGCTGACATCCGTAGGAGTTATTCAGGCTGTGATTAATTTAGAATTAGCCTTCACCTTTGGACTTTGTGCTTGGCACAAGTGGGGATATTGGGATACTTAGAGAGGCAAAAAGAAAGAGGTAGGTGGGGCTCTTCGTCTTGGCCTTGCCAGCTAGTCATCCCTTTTTCCTTCTGACTTGGATATTTATTCCCAAATATGCTACAGTTTAGAGGAAGCGATCAATAATTCTACTTCTGTTTTGTTTCCAGTGTGAATTTTGAGGCAATATTAGTTTGCTTTGAGTTCTTATGGATGCAAAAAGTGAACTTTGGTTTTACCAGCTCTAAAGATAATAGGAGGAGTAACTGCATTTGTGGAAAACTGCTCGGTTCTTTTATAAGCTTGGTTCCCATGTCTTAATGGTTGAATGAATCCAATGGATGCTTTTTTATTCCCCTGAACCAAAAGGCATTTGAACTTCAGGGATGCTATGGAGAGCTTCTCATAAGTGAAACTATGCGGTGCTCTGAAAGCCACACCATTACTTCTGCTCTCTTACCAGTTGCCTTGACTTCCTATCACTCTTCAGGACTGCACAACAAGGACTTCTTTATTCTTTTCCAGTGGGAATATTGTTCCCCTTGCTGTAATTTGTTTTGATCATCAGTATTCTCCCCATCCTATCTGTTCCTTTCTTTTGGTCAGCACAGCTGCACTCTTATGCTGACGAGAGGAGACCAATTTGCTCATGGCCTCCTGCACCGCAGCCTGCGGGTGGGTTGTCCACCTTACTAGGCAGACTTCTAGACAGTTGGTGTCACTAATTGTTGGACTCCTAATCATTTGAAAAATAGCTACTTGGAATCCAAACATGAAAACTTTGGCCAGCGGCTGGTTGGAAAGGGTGGGAAAGCCTGGCTGGGAAGCATTGTTTGAAGCAGATTTCCACTTGTCCAGAGGTCTGCTGCTTACTGCTCAGGCCAGAATTGCTGTCTTTGGTCTGAAATTGCAGCAGGTTCCCAGGCTTCCTGCTGGATCCTCTTCTCTCCTTGGCATCTGCTCTGTTTTCCCGGCCCGAGGAGATGTGAGGTTACGTGTGTGGCTGTCGTCCCGCCTGCACTTCATGCCAGCTTCACTGTTGTGCTTCCACCCAAATCACCTGGGTGACGTCGCAGATGGGCTGCGTAACTGAAACCTGTGGTGAGGATGGAGCCGTGAAGGGGATCTGAAGTTGTGTAAGGTCTTCGTTGATATGGTTTGTGCTTTGGAGAAACTACAGGTAATGAATGGCTCTTATGGACTGGGCAGTGAGGTGTCTTCCCTCGTGATCATTAATTGGCAATGACCTTGCATGCTGTTCTATTTGAAAAAAGTTACCAAAAAGCTTGGAAAATTCTCTGCTGCATTTGTGGATGGTACTAAAATCACCAGCAGAGTTTCTGCATCTTGATCCACTGCTGGCTGACAGGAGAACGTTGTGTTTGCAATTGCACTGTGTTAGAAAAATGTCCAGTTTCCTCACTTCTGGTAGTGTGAACAAGGGGAATCCCAGCCTGTGGGATTTGTTAATATTTGAATTAATGTCTCACACAGATTTAGGCAGATAAGTGTTAGTGTGGAGACCGTGGTGTGGAGCCCTCTGGGTAAGAACCATCCATCTGTCATCGTCCCGCGCTGGGAGCCCGCGTGTGTTGGCCTGGCTCATAGAGCCCTGGGTTCAGCTCATTTAATAACCCACAGCTACAAACTGAATGATTGCTAATATGCCACAAACATCCAGTGATGCTTTTCAGCTTGATATTCTAATGAGTGTTAATAGTAGATTGCATCTCTGCCATAGTTTTCATTTCCAAACAGCACTGTTGAAATCTCACGAGTGGTGGGAGAAGGAAATACAGAAGGTTCTGCAAAACAATTGCAGAAATTAAAAAAGTGTTTGAGTGGGTTATGTGAGACGTGCCTAATAGCAAAATAAACATGCAAAATGCTATATAAGTATGTTGCTCAGAGTTTAGCAAACAGCTAATGTTCAAGGGGAATATTTGTTCTTGTTTGATCGTGAATCTTAAAAAAGAACAAAACAAAACACCTCTGCGTCAATAAGAGTGTGAGAGATCTTCCTCAAGCCTGGCTGGAATAAAAGATCAGTTCAGAGCTGAAAAATGGGTAGCACATAACTTTCTGTGGAAGGCCTTTCAGGCAGTGCTGCAGGAGAGGCCGTGTGCTCGGCGGTGGGAGAGCAGCCCCACGTTACGCCCGGTGATGCCTTCAGATGCGAAGGGAAGGAATAATTCATCGCTGCCTTCTGCCAGGGGACTGCTTGCTGCCTCGGCCATTTTGTCCTTGATATTTTAAAGAGGTCGGGAACCTCTTTGGGAATCTAAATGTCATCTTGCTTTTAGGAAACGTTTCGTATGCCCAGGTTTGCATTTAGGGTCATTGTGGCCTTTTGTAAGGTGAGTTCAGCGATCGATGCGTTGAGCATCCTCTGATTTCCCCCGTTCTTTTCTCTTTGGCGTGTAAACGGGAGGTGAAAGCCAAGAAAATTCATCTCCATATATCAGTACAAAGGATTTTTTCAAATCTAGAACATGAAATACATTGAATTAGGATTGATGATAGCATTGGAATTGCTTTTACTGCCTTCTGGGGCTCAGTATGGCTCCTGATGAAAGAATAACTGCAGCAGGGGCAGAGGGTGTGGGTGACCCAGGGCTGCAGTCTGAACACCCCTGTGCCAGCTCTGGAGGTCACAGCTTCAGAGCAATGCAGTTTTATAGGACTTCCTCCAGAGCAATGCATTGGATGTAGCCTTCATCCCTTGTTGGATAAATGTAAAAAAAAATCTCTTCTTGATGTGAGCAAGACTAAGAGAAAAGCCTTCCCGTTAATTCTGAGATTAGGGGAATGTGCAGAAATGGTCAAGGGCATTTTCCAAATATAGCTCAAGTATATCCAGAATAATTTAAAGCAGATGTACATAATAATGGGACAGATTCAGGTCACATGGAGAGGGGAGAGTCTTTGGATAAACCCTACAGTTATGTAATTGAAGATCAAACTCAGAAATGGCATCACTTGTTTCTGGCTTTGTATCGGTGCTCACTCTTGGCATGCAGCCGTTCTGTTTTTTCCTAATTTAAGAATTTTGGATTTTTAAGACAGATCAGTTTCACATTCAGGCAAATTCTAAGGTGGATGCCACTAAGCAAACCATGACCCAGTTCTCCTAGCTGGACGCTCACTGAAATAGATTCCAGATGTAATATTAGTTACATTTGGAGCCTGACTGGAAGCAGAAGTCTAAGCATTACAGTAAAAACCTTCCAGGGAGCAAAGGCACATTGTGAGCTGCTCGCAGGGTGCTGCCCTGCGCCGTTCGTCTGGGAGATCAGACAGTGGGAGCTGCCACACGAGGCACAGAATTGCAAAATATATCACAGGGAAATTTCATTCAGTTTTAAGCAATTGCAGCTGAAATATGTGGCAGATTTCATTATAGGAATTGAAAGGACTGATCAGAAACAGTATTTTAGAATGATAATGTTCCAAACCGTACATTCTGAATGCTTTCCTGAAAAGAGCAAAACTAATACGCTGTGCTTAGGAAATGACAGATTTGATTTTTCAAGGAAATGTTTTGAGCATTTCTGAACTCCTCCTGGAGAAAAGAAAACAGAGCAGCTCTAACAAGAAGCAATGCCCAAAGCCACTGCTTTCCTGGAGCACTTCACCTGGTGGTCCCCAGTGCTCCCAGTGGGGCCATTGGGACACACTGGCCATCAGCGATCCTTCGTGAGGTGTGGGCTGTGCTGGCTCTGGAGTGAAGCTGAAACTTCTGATTTTGATATATGCTTATCACAGAACCATAGAATGGTTCAGGTTGGAAGGGACCTTAGAGATCGTCTTGTTCCAACCCCCCTGGTATGGGCAAGGACCCCTCCCACCAGACCAGGTTGCCCAGAGCCCCATCCAGCCTGGCCTTGGAGGCTTCCAGGCTGGGGGCATCCACAGCTTCTCTGGGCAACCTGCTCCAGTGTCTCACCGCCCTCACAGGGAACAATTTCTTCCTTATATCTAGTCTAAATCTACCCTCTGTCAGTTTATTTTCTTATGCAACCAAGAGACCAGCAAGATGTGTTGACAGAGGTGCTGGAGTTGAACCCTTCAACAGTACCAAGGGTGTAGGCAGGCAGGCTGTTGGGATCCATAGAATTGCTCCTACCTGGCCTAAATCGGGTAAATGCTGGGGTGAATTGCAGAGGTCATCAGGCATAGCTGAGATGGGTTGAATTGTTTGGAGGGGAAAAGGATTGGAGGTGTAAAATTGGTGGATGTGCTCAGGTTATAATGTTTTCTATTTCTGCAGTTCAGCAAAATAATTTGTTATTAACTCAAAGGGATGCCCAGAGTAGTTGGGGAGCACGGAGCTGTGCACTGCTGAGATTTCCCAGAGCTCTGGGAGCTGAATTATTAAAGCCAAAAGCTCTGTGTGTGTGTGTGCCTAGGGTGCCTACACTCTTTTTGAAGCTTCTAGATCACTGAGGGTTGGATTTAATTATTTATTATTGCTAATTACTTAGGTGTAATTGCTGAAAATGATCTTCCTGCTGTTCAGTCAGTTTGGAGCCCTTTGCCAGACCTGGCCCCACAGATGCCCATCCCGTCTGTCCCTGTCCCTCCGTCCTTCCCCGTGGTGCCCCGTGACTCCCAGGTGACTTCTGCCCTGATCCAGCAGTAAAAATAACTGAATAAAATAATAATACCAAAGCCATCACAGCATGCTGCTCCTCCTGGGCTGGAGATGGTGAAAGCCGTCTCCTAACCTTCTTGTTCTCATGTTTCTTTTACATTGTTTCCTGGATTCAGGGCAATGAAGCCAACTTCATGTTGGGTTCTCCATCTCTTCTCCCTTACCGCTGAGCTCTCGCAGCACAGCACGGAGAGCTGCATGTGCCCACAGAAGGCCAAGGGCTGATGCTGGGCTGAGGTTTCTTGTCCTGTGGCCTTAGCGCTGGGGAAGGGGACGTTGCTGCAGTGCAGATTTCCTTCTGTTCTGTTCTGTTCCCCTTCGGACTCGCTCTGTGCATTGAGCAGTGGGAAGGCTGCAGGGCCGGGGTGGATTGGTGTCATCCTTCCAGGCACAGATACAGATGCCAGATAGCCCAGAGAGGTGGAGTGCCGTTGTCTGAAAGGACAAACTGCTTCCCATCAGCACAGGAGCTTCCATTTATTGCTGCCATGCCCTGCTTCAGGTACCTGTCCCCTGGGAAGAGGAAGGACCAAGAGGAAGAGGTGTCCTTCAGCAATGGATTGCCAATGCTGTGTGGCCTTTTGAATATCACTCCTTCACTTTCTGTTTCAAAGATACCTTTTATTTACGGAAAGGTTGCCATGAAAGAATCTGAATGCCTTATGTTTGAGCTGATGTGTTTTTGCAGCACAAAGTACGGCAGTTTGCCTACATCGTTCTTCCCCAAACCAGTCCCTGTGTTGCTTGGACAAATCACCTCTCCTTCCAGCCAGGCTGCAGCCTCTGAGGCTGATCTCCGTGGGAGCTGAGGCTGCTCGGGGGTTGGTATTTATGTCATTAGGGCTCAGTGATTCCCTGCAGTGTGTGTGTGCTCGGTGGGCTGTGTCTGTGGTTGAAGGCCGTGGGCTGGCGGCACACGTCGGGAAATCTCTTCTGCGTTGGGCTTCAGTACCTGAAATGCTGAGTCCAGGTTTGCAGCACTTGTTCTGAACTGAACCACAGCAAATGCCAAGTGGGAAGAAGTTGCGGCATTGAGTTTCAGGCTGCCAAGGGAACTAGTTCCGAGTAGAATTCTGGAAAGGCATTTATCATAGGGACATCACTTAATGCAGCAGCATGTGCTAAGACAATTCAGTCGGAAGGATTCTCTTTGCAGCCTCACCCGAGTGCAGGGAGGTGGCTGCAGTGGGTGCTGCACTGGGCTGTCCCACGGTGCCAGGCGTGCTGCTGCCATGCTGCATCCCCTGCATCCCCTGCGCTGCATCTGGCCTTCGTGCTGCGGTCTGGCTGCAGCTGGGCTTAGTGTGAAAACCTCTGGCTGAACCCTAACAGGACAGAAGGACTCAGCCATGGTGTCAGCTGTCACGAGGCAGGCGCTGGGGGGTCAGGTGGCAGGGCTGGGGGGCAGGTGACAGGCAGCTCGCCCAGTGCCCAGCAGGTGTGGCCAGCTGTCTGTGCCTGTCTGCAGGCACACTTCCTGCTGGACCGGGGCATGAAGCTCTGCAGTCCCCAGAACTCCTCCGAATCCCTACGTACATACCATGAGTCGGAGAGTTACAATTCTTTCACACATTTAAAACTCCTGGCAGTGAGCATTTCAGGAAGGCTTTCAGTATTCCTTGATGTTTATCCAGAAGCGTGCCAGTGGCTGCAGCAGCTCCAGCCCTGCTCTCAGCTGACCTCGGCTCTGCGTGGTGCAGCGCTGTGCTGCGCTGCTGGAGTGGCTGCAGCGCTTGGCTTCGAGCTGCTCTGGCTCCTCAGAGTGTCAGAACACCTGAAAATAGTGATTTGAAGAAGTGATTGTCCTTCTGTACTCTGCCCTCATGAGGCCTCGTCTGGAGTACTGTGTCCAGGTCTGGGGCCCCCAATATAGGAAAAATGTGGAACTGTTGGAGAGGATTCAGAGGAGGCCACAAAGA
This sequence comes from Penelope pileata, assembly GCA_013396635.1. NCBI lineage: Eukaryota > Metazoa > Chordata > Aves > Galliformes > Cracidae > Penelope > Penelope pileata. The sequence goes on from WBMW01003492.1 coordinate 910,972, forward strand.
TGCTCGGAGTGCTGGAGCTCCTCCCCTACGAGGACAGGCTGAGGGAGCTGCATTCATTCAGCCTGGAGAAGAGGAGGCTACGGGGAGACCTCACAGCAGCTTTCCAGTATCTAAAAGGAGACTCTAAACAGGAGGGAACCAGCTGTGGGAACCAACAACTGGGGTGGGGCACTGTGGGGCAGAGGGAGCTCATGGCTCCCTGCAGCNCCTGGGCTAAGCTCAGAACTTCATTTTAGAGGTAAAAGACAGCTTTATGCCCCCAGGAGATACTTTAGGGTCGGTGTGGGGAGGGCTGAACCCAGCCCCACAGGAGCAAGTTGTTCTGTTCGTGCTGAGCCCTTCCTGATGCTGAGCTCCTCTGGGAGCACTCCGTGGGCCGTCAGGTGCCTCGTGGACCCAGCACGTCCCAGCCTGGGTGCTCCAGCCCTGCACGCTGCTTTGGGACAGCCCTGCACCAAACGGGCTCCTCTTGTGCAGCTCCCACGGCTCCGTGCAGGGACCCGGCCTGAGCGCTTCTCCCCGTGCAACGCTCACACGTGCAACGTGGCACAGTCGGCTGATGGCTAATTTTAGGCTGGTGCAGATATCCAGGATGAATTCCTGAAGTCTGCTTTTAAAAAAGGAGAAATAACCTTGGAAATCAAGGTCTATTTTTCATTTTCCATAGACGTGTCCGTTCTGAATTAGTCTCCCCGAGATGGTGAATGCCCACAGATTGAATGTGGGCGGTCAGCAGCGCAGGAAGATGGGGCATCCATCTCAGTTTGTCTCTCCCTTAAATCCATCCTTTTCCCGTGGCTGTGGTTTAAAGAGTACAACAGGGACTCGGTGACTTAGAAGACAGCTGCTGTTGTCACACTCCATAATCCACTTTCACTACAGTGAAGTCCCTGTTCCAGGAGCGCTCTGGAAGCGGAGCTGATGGTGCTGCCCACGTTGTTGTGTGTGGGGCACTGGGGGCTCCCGATGGCAGCGGTGTGGGTGAATCACCAGAACATTGCTCTGAGCTCCGTGGGATGTACACCAGGAAGCTCAGTGGGACTTTCTGGAAGCAGCTGGCTCCGATTCACTGAGGGTTTGTGCACATCTCAGGTGCTGTGGTTGGGGTGCTGCACTTCTCAGAAAGCTCTGCTGAAAGCTCCGTCTTTTGGCTGTAGCTCCAGGCTGAGCTGCAGCACCCCCAGCCAGGACATGGGGAGTGAGATGGGCTCTTTTCCAGCATGTACATTATCAGATGAATAATTAACTGTAGAATAATTGCAAATCCTAATTAGTATCCTACTACTGCACTGAGCACAGTATTGCTTCAGCGTGATGTGGAAAGAACTTGACCTTCAGGCTTCATAGCACTGCAGCTGCTGGTGTGAGCGGGAAGGAACTTGGCTTCCAGAGCCCAGCTCACCTTTGGGCTACTGCAAGTCCAAAATCTGCCAACATTTTTGGCAGGAAAACTTGAGGCAACAATAATCTGGAATGTTGCTTTTTGACTTAGCTTATATACTCAGTGGGGATTTGGCAGGTGGGTTTGGCTTTGTGTCGCAGCCCATGCGGTGCCCAAGGAAACCTGGTCCTGGGAGCAGTGCTTCCACGTAGCCCTGAGCATGTCAGAGGCAGCAGGTGACAGTGAACAATGCCCATGGGTTTTCTGTCCTTTGCCATTAACTGCTTCCAGTGTGGATTTGTTGCCGAGCATCTCGTGTAGTGCTTTGGGAACAGGAGATGATGGCACGTGTAGGCTTGGTTTCATTGCATCCAGGACATCCTGCTGCCAGTTGGGTTTGTTGGTGTTGTTGGGAAAAAGAGGTGAATGTGCTTGCTTCCACCTGAGGTGCTGAGAATATCATGAGCAATGAGAGCAGAAATAGCAACCAGAGCAAGAAGAAACATGCATGCACAGCTGGAGCAATGCATAACCTAAAATTAATGACCATGAAATAGCATTAAGACGGACTTGAATGATGTGTGTAACCTGAAAACCTGGATACGGCATTTACAGCATGAAAAGATAGCTGTGTTTTGTTGGTAAAAGCACTGAGCAACAGCCAAGGTCAACAATTCTTGTCTGAATCTGTTTCTCTTCCTGTTTAGGTGACGCTGAGCAGGAGCTGGGACCCCCTCCATCCGTAGATGAGGCAGCAAATACACTCATGACTCGCCTGGGCTTCCTTCTGGGAGAGAAAGTCACGGAGGTACAGCCAGGGCCCCAGTACAGCATGGAGGTGCAGGATGAGAACCAGGTACAGCATCCCCTCCGCTCTGCCCTGTTGTTACAGCAGAGATCGCAGAACCATTGACTCATGGAACGGTTGGGTTGGAAGGGACCGCACAGCCTCCCAGCCCCACCCCTGCCGTGGGCTGGGTGCCCCCCAGCTTGGGCTGCCTGGGGCCCATCCTGCCTGGGACCACCTCCAGGGATGGGGCACCCACAGCTCTGGGCAGTGTCATGGCCTCACCACCTCTGGGTGAAGAATTTCTGCCTAACACCCGACCCAAGTCTCCCCTCTTTTAGCTTAAAACCATTCCCCTTGTCCTGTCACTATCTGCCCACATAACAAGTTGCTCTCCCTGCAGTTTATAAGCTCCCTTTAAGAACTGGAAGGTACTTAGTGGTTCTCTCGGTTCTGATCAGAATGCAGGGTGTGAGATAGCGGTTGTTTTCTAATTATATGGCAGCTGAGTGTCTCATAATGGTGAAATGATTGTTATGAGGTAGAAGGTTGTGTCTCCTTGTTAAACAGTGAATCATCGTTGCACTGCAGCAGTACATGTCTGGGATCAGCTGCTCCTGTGTGAAGCAGCTTCTGTTGTTTTTCTGTTTCTGCAAACGTTGTAGGAGTGGGCAGCATTTCTAATCAGATTACAGTGATCGAAATAATCTGTACTTCCATGGCATCTCCTGTGCAGTATTTCCAAAGAGTTTTAGCAGTGTTACATGAAGGTTCCCTGTCTCTCCAGGAAGGACAGGCAGACAGGAACAGTGTTACTCTACAGGTAGTCACAGATTTTGTTCTTGTCTGCCTAACAAGATGATTTCATGCTTGAAAATAGATATAGAGCAAACCTTAAAATCTTTGTTGTGATTGAACTTGCTGCTTCCCCTCTGACTGCTGGAAGGTGAAATTGCAGAGGGGTCAGGGTCTTGGCTGTGGTGCAGATTTTGTGGAAACTGCCTGTGTTGCTTCCTCCTCCTCAACCCTGGCGAGTATGCCCGCTCCCATCGGTGCTGATAAAATGAGAATGAAACTAGGAGACGTTTTTTGGGTTGTTTTTTTTTTTATAAATGAGCAGAAGGACAGTGCAGCAGGTAGCACAACAGCATGAAGCTCAGAAGCCCAGCTGTAATTCTGTCTTCTTTCGGCAGTCATTGCATGATGCTGCAGGATTCTATCTCTGTTTTAGATCCCCAACATAGGCACAACTCCAGGGATCAGATTTACAGTCCTGAGTCTGCTGAAAGAGTCACTGAAAAGCAACAGCCAAAGTGATGGTGCTGGGCAGCACCGCCAGGCGCCCGCACAGCCCCATTGATGCACTCTGGAGCTCTGGCCCAAAGTGTCCCTGGAAGGGGACAAGCCCAGAGCCCCGGGCACGGAGCTGGGAGTGCTCCTGGTGGGCATCCTGGCTTCTCTCCATCCCATCCTGTAGGCTGAACTGAATGCATTTTGGTCTTCCATCCCCTCTCTGCCCTGAAGGATGAATGTGCAGGATGCCTGAAAGCCAAGAAATGTGTTTTTGTAAAAGTTTTGCCTTTAACACATTCATCAGATTTTTAATTATTTCATTCAGTTATTTTTTATGCGAATTGCGGTGGATTTGAAATGTGCTTTACTATACATTGTGCTTGAAAATGTGCTTTTAGCAGGCAACTATTTGAACTGAGTACTTCAAAGCCAGGCAGACCTTTCTATTATAAATGGTTCCTTTTGTTGCCTTTTGACAAAAATTAAAATCCCATCTTTTCCCTAAAGTGAAAGATGTCTTTGGAGAATAAATAAAAGGAAAATCTAAAGAGAAACAGCCGAGAGTTGTCCTCTAAAATAGATGAATATCTTGGTCTGTGTGCTGATTTTTGCATAAAAAAAAAGTTTTACAAGGCCTTTGAGTGCTATTCATGTGCTGGAGGAGATAAGGAGAGGCTGATTCCTCAATTACCAAGTTAATTTTTTTTCTCTTTGCGAGCATCTCCCGCTGCCAGCCCTTGGCCTGTCGTAGTGCACTGGGGCTGGTGGTGACCCCGAGGCCATCGTGTCCCCCCTGCTCCCAGCAGGGACCTCCAGGGGGGTCGTGGTGCTCAGGGCTCATCCAGTTGGCTTCTGAACGTCTCCATGGATGAAGAACCACTGCGCTCTGGGCAGCCTGCTCTGGGGTTCGGTGATTCCAACTATCAAGGAGTGTTTTCCTACACCTAGGAGAAAATCTCCGTGCTACATCTGTGGCAGCAGTCTGCTGGCCTGTCCTTCTGTGATTCTGAGAAGGTGGTTGTCTCCTCCCTAAGCCCCACAGACAGGGGAAGGCAGCAGCTCTCCCAGCTGCAGGGGGATGCTCCAGGCGGACGGACCCCAGCTCTGCACTGCTCCTCCCCAGCCGTGGTCCCTGCTGCCCCTGCGCGTGGCACGGTGGCACCCAGAGGAGCCATGGGGCTCTGCACGCTGGGCAGAGGGGAGCCATCGCTCCCTGCTTCCCCAGCAGCCTTCAGCACTGCCCTGGCACGCTCCCAAAAACCCCTCCAGCTTTCCTTCCCAGATGGATTCCTTCAGCTACCCTGCTGCAGGCAGTGTTGAAAATCATGCAGAAGGACATCTAGGGGATTTGTAAAGATTAATTCTGCCATTAATCATTGATTAATTAAAATCTGATTGAGACTTAGACTACTAGTTTGCACTTGAATTTCAAAACGGGAACGATTTCCCAGTTTTAATGCAGTCATTGCCATGGCCTGGGCAGAGGATGCTCTTTGTACGGAAGCTGGGCTGGCTGCTGCTTGGCATTCTGGCTGTGCTTCACCTTCTGGAGCGAGGAAATAATTATTGGGCATCTCAGCAGCTCTGAGCTGAAGGGGAGATAAGGACTGGAGGTGTTCCCACTGCCACTGTCCCCATCTGTAACTCTGCACATTCCATTTCCATGCAGTGGCCTTACTCTGCATGTGTCAAAGGATGCATTCTCTAATCCAGATTGCTGTGAAATTGCACGTTCTGTGGGCTGTCTCTTAATCATGCTTTCCTTAATGTGGGATCACAAATGCCAAAGAATAAATCCTTTTTCTCCCACTTCTTGAGCAACTGTTTTTTAACTGTGCTGGCTGCCAGGAGGCACAAAGGACAGCGAGACTGTGGCAGAGCAGTTGAAGTTTTCAAAGCTCAGTAAGAATGTGGCAGATGAAACAGCAGCAATAATCACCATACAGAACGTTCTGTCAGTGGGAATTTATATTTAAAACCAGCACAGAGGAAGATTCTTCTGTATCAATACAGAAATAAAACATGTCAGTCAATGCCAGGCAATACGCTGTGCTATTTCGGCTCCTTGTTCCTATTGATAATGCCACAAATAAAAGAATTTATATCAAGATCACTTTTGGCATTTCGTGAAACAATGAGCTATCAGCTGGAGGTGATTGTTCTATTCTTGCACTGAATTTTAACTTGCTTTGAAGTGCAATTTTTGTGTGTTAAGGCAGTGATGTTTTGCTAGCACTGAGCAGGGATTTGTTTAAAATAGCAGCTGAAACAGAGGCGCAGAAAACCCTCACCATAAGCAATATATCGTGGTGACAATGCTTTGCATTCTGACAGCTCCTAGACATGGACATGATGAATTTTTTAGATGTTGTAGAGCATCACTTGGGCTGGGAGCAGAGAGCTGAGCCACGGAGCTGCGCATGGCTGGGGCTGGAGGCATCGGTCCCACGCAGCCCAGCACCGAGTGCTGCTGGATCTCCTTGGGCCTCAGAATGGTGTTCCCTTACCCATGATGTCCTGGCAGCGAGGTAAAGAAGATGAGCACTGGAAGACATTAATACAGCTCAGCTGTGCTGCTGGGATGTGATCTGCTGCGATGGATCAGAAGACCCAGCCCCACTGCGGTGCCCGTGGTGGGCTGCTCTGAGCTGTGAGCCCCAGCAAGCTGAAAGGGGAAAAAGAATGGAGATTTTTTTTCGTTGAATGCTGACACAGAAGTGGTATTTAATTTTGTCGCTGGAATTAATTAGTTAGGAATAAGTTGGCAAAATTAAAAGTGGATTTGCAGGAAACCAAATCAGTGCTTGGGCATCTGGAGATGGCAGCGTGGGGAAATGAGAAAGGGGAGAGGCACATGGAGGTGGAGAATGGGTAAGAGCGGGAGCTGTGGAGCAGCAGCAGCTTGCCTTCAGTTCCTAGAAGGATTCTGGGGAAAAAAATGTATTTATGAGTGCCTCAGACGTAAAAGAATGGAAGCAAACGATGATGTGATCCAGCAGAGGCTCTGCAGGTGGGGTGGGGAGAGGTTGCTCTGCTCCTCCTGGGCCCCAGCAGCAGCCTGGTGGCAGCGGGCACTGCTGGGGCTGTGCCTGGCACTGCTGGGAGCTCCGCACCGCTGGGAGGGCTCCCATGGTTCGTTTGGTGCTGAGCTGCAGTCGCTCTGTTTCGATCAAAAGGTGCCATAGTGCAGCCACACTGGCACTGCAGCACTGGGCTTTGGGCACTGTGCCCCATGGTCAGCCCGGCCCTTCCCCACGGGGACCCCTTTGCTCTGTGGGTGGCTCTGAGCACGGAGCTTTGCAGCCCCGGGGTTCCTGGGCCAGGTCAGCCTGCTGCCCAGAAGCTGGGCTTCTGGTGGTGGATCTCCCATGTGCCCTCCAGAGGTCCATCCCAGATGAGTTTTGAGCTTCAGGTGCAGAGCAGTGAGAAGGAAGAAAACCATCAGGCTTCAGACACACGTCACACTCTGTGATCTGCAGCACGATGCTCACTGCGGTCACTCTGGGTTCCAACAACATGGATAAGGGAATCCAAATTATGATTATTAGGAAAGTATTTCCGCAGAATACAAGAAATCTCTGTTAAGGAAATGGCCCATTTTCAGGCTGTGTCAGGAGGATTGCTGCGAGGTGCAGTGCAGTGCTGGTCCCGTCGCTGTGCTGGCTGGAGGAGCAGCTCTGGGCAGGGCAGTGTGTGTGCACAGCCCGTGCTCAGCGCCCGGGAGCTGCCCTGCGTCACGGTGTGCACAGAGCAACTTCAGCCATAACTTTGTTTTCTTAATAAACCAATCTCTGTGGTCAGCATGTATATAAATATATCAACTCAACGTTTCTTGCATGCAGCTTCTTCTGGGTTCTGTCCAAAATAACTTGTAAAATGCTGTATGTTTTTTACTTGTTTTGTTCTGCCCATGGAGAGCAGTGCTCCCACCACTGGGGCTTTGAGAAACCTTCACGGGTGGGGAAGGCAGCATGCCGGGGGCTGCCCCCTCCCTGGATGGGGCTGTGGGGCTCCCTCTGTGCAGGGCTGTGAACCACTGGTGGTTTTCTTGAGCACAGGAAGCATTTACACAGCAAAATCAAAACTGTGGTCCTGCAGAGATTTCTGAGCAGAGGTGCATGGCACAGAAGCGCGTGGCACAGAGCTCTTTGCAGGATCTCCTGGGTTTGGTGTTTCTGCTGTTAGTGAAGGTGAGATCACGCCGTGTGCTTCTCACCCTCAAGATCACCCCTTCAGCTTCCAGTTCAGCGTCAACAGAACCCTCAGACCTGTTCGTGACGGATGCACCGGGGCTGTTGGTGAGCTCTCTCTGCCCCTTTCCTCCCGCAGAGCTCGGCGGTGACGCAGCGCATCAGCCCCTGCTCCACGCTGACCAGCAGCACGGCCTCCCCCCCGGCCAGCAGCCCCTGCTCCACGCTGCCGCCCGTCAGCACCAGCGTCACCGCCAAGGACTGCAGCTACGGGGCCGTCACCAGCCCCACGTCCACGCTGGAGAGCAGAGACAGCGGCATCATAGGTGAGCGCTGCCACCGGCACTTTGTTCCTGTGCTGATCGCCCGGGCGGGCGCTGTGTAATTAGTGAGCTTAATTTTAGGTCGTGCCCACGTGTTTGGTGAGGAGTGGGAGGTGCTCACATTGCTGAAGTTAACGCTTCAGTGGCCACGGTGCGTTATCCCCCTCCATCCTCCGCTCCCCGCAGATAAATGTACGTAGAGGTGGTGAAAACTGGGATGGATGAGGTTGGGAGGTGAAAACTGTTTGATGCAAAGTTTTGGAAAATGTTTAAATGGTAAAAGATGGAGTTGAGCTGTCTTGTTCTCCTGGTTTTGCTTCCCGTCTTCCTTGCATGTTCTCTGCTTCATGTTTTTGCTTATTGCAACTTTTCTTCCCAACATTTTTCCCCCTCCTTTAATTCTAGTGAGGTTATTTTGTCCCTAGCCGCTGTTTTTTCACACTAAAGGAGAGACTGGATGGTGACACCACCTTCATAGCTCCAGTACTGTTGGATTTTCTGTAAAACTGTTTGGTGGGGAGAAGGAGACAGGGAGAAGTGCTCTTCTTTGCAGTAAGTGGTTTTTGTAGCTTCTGCCACAGCACTGTTGAACTCATAGTTTTAGAGGGCTAATGAGAATAACTTCAGATTCCTGCTGGTCGCCACCTCTTCCTCATTGCTAGTGTGAAGGATCTTGAGAAAAAAACAGGCACAGATTAATTTGTGCTCAGTAATTGTAAAGGCACAATGGGAGGAAAGTGGTTGCTGGGTAGCATCAGGCAGGAGGGTCCTGGTATGGTTGTCCTTACCTCAATTTTGTGTCATTTCTCCAGCTAAGATGACTTCAGTTTATGTAGTGCTTAAAGGGAAAAAAAAAAAAAAAAGAAAGAAAAAGAGTTGTTAATTTAGGGAGATTGGTTGTAGCAGCAATTAATATTTTGCCTGGCTGATGGGGAGCTCTGGGCTTAGTTCACTGCTGTGTGCCACAGGAACCTTCACAGTGCTTCTGCCTGCATGATCTTGAAATGCAAATCTGTGAGCAGCTCTGAGCTCCACACCAAGGCAGGGGGATGGGTTGCAGTGTCACACAGTGTCACACAGTGTCACACAGTGTCACACAGCCCTCCATCCATTCACAGTGGTCAGGGCTTCACCCCGCCCAGGATCAGCGCCATGAAGCCAGGTTGTGCTGGAGGATGGTGGTGAGGAGTGAGTGTCTGGTGTCAGTGAGCTCTTAGCCCTCAGCAGTGCCATGAATTACATCTGAGGCTTCAACAAAGCCTGGAGCACAGTAGCAGTGTGCAGGAATTGGTGTGCTCTGCCTGCAGGAGCTGCTCTCACTGCTGAGGTTTGCCGGCACGCGCTGGGATTCGGGCTGGGCCCACCCAGCCCTGGTGCTGGGCTGGCAGTGGGGATCGCTGAGCTGGGTTTCAGCTGCACTTCTTGTCCAGGTGAGAGGCAGAGGAGATGGGGTGGTCCCAGCACAGCGCTGATCCCCATGGGATGAGCCCAGACTCCCTACCGTACCCTTTTGTCAGTAGGTCTGTTGCCTTTTCTTAAAGTCAAACCCCAATTTTTGTCACCCCTCACAAGGAAGATTCTCTTAGAAATATTTCTTTCAGGAGCCTAGATATTTTTTTTTTCCATGGAAAAAATGGAAAGTAAAAGAAGGTAGCTTACCCCAAGGTTATGTTAATGTATCCCAGATGGAAAAGTCATGTGAAAATACGTTCCTGTGGAGCAGGGGAAGCAGCATCCAGGGCTTTCAAGCAATGCTTTCCGCTTCTGGTGTTAGCACTCACAGGCAAACAAGAGCCACTTTCTCCCTTCCTTGCCCCCCTGCACTTGGACAATAGCATTTTCAGCACCGTCTCATTGTGGCCTTTGATAGAAGCTGGGCAGCTGTAACAAACCGAGGGGAAAAGAGTTTTCTCCAGCAGCAAAAAAACTGGGGAGCTTTCAGCCAAGCCATTCTCTGTGCTTCTGTCTTCTGCAAGGCATAAGGTCGATGTGAGCAGGGGATGGATGCACACTGCTGTCGTTATTGCCCTGTTTGGATGTCAGCTGGGTGTGCCATGGTTTTGTAAGGTGCTCTTGGCATGACAGCAGTTCCCTGGAATTAATTTCGCTGCAGAACAGAGCACAGGTACAAAGCAAAGGAAACCTCATGCAGAGTGCTTTGCTCACCCTTTTAGAAAAACATCAGCTCCTTTGTTTCTGGAGGGTCAGGGATCGGGTTTCCCTCCTTGCATTCCTCTTTTATTGGATCCAGACCTCCTGGTTGCATTGCCCTGGGTCGGGTTGTTTTCGCACACATCACGGTATTGACACAGCTCTTGGCCTGAGGGCTTTACATGGCACCTCCAGAGTGTGCTTCTGTTGGAGATTTCCATGTCAAAGCTGCTGCTTGCCATTTCTGTGTAGAAAAAGAGTAAACATTTCCATAGGTATTCTGTGTTTCCTGAGTCAGTGTCCCTCCTGCTCTCCCAAGGAAGTGATGGAAATTGTTGGTGCGTGCCCCTCCACAAAGGTGTGTCTTCCTGATGGGCAGCTCCAAAATGCTTCCTGTGCATCCTGATAAAACCTGGGGATCTCCTCAGCTTTGTCACCTGTCAGTCCTGAGCTGCAGTGAGCATCGCCTCCAAACTCAGTGAGGAATCACCACCGTAGCTCGTGTCTTACACCAGAGGGCCCTGAGGTGTGTCCCAGGTCAGCACACACTGCAAAACAGTTGAGAGTTAGCAAGGACTGGAAAAGACTTAATGAAGGTGGGAAGGTGATCCTCACACCGTTATGCATAACTGCATTCTTCCATGTGTTTTTGCTGAGCATAAACTGTTCTTGGACATTTTAAGCTCATTTTCCATACCTGTGTTGCTGCACACAGCACAGCCTTGTCCAAGCTGAACCCGTGTGGCTCTTGGAGCCCAGAGCTAACTGCAGCAGGGGCCCAGCTCCCCCCTGCTGCACAGAATGGACATTTGGGGCTTAAATGTGGATGTAATGACAGAATTGGAAGCATTCAGGGTTTCTCTGATGGCCTGTCCCCGTGGCGTTGTTCTGTCCACGTGTATGTCACCTGTTACATCTTTGGAGTTAGTGCTGGAGAACAAATGCATCACATCTTCAATCTGTGTGGCATGGGGACTATTTCGTGCTTACTGATCACTTTAATAAATGCATCATTTGGGTTAGGACAGACTTCTTTAAAAATTTAGGTCCTTTATGGTAAATGGAACTTCATCTACTGATGCTGAGAAGGGTAACAGAAATGTTACAAGCTCCAGATGTTCAAATTCACACCAACTCCCTGGGTGTGAGGGATGCTGTCAGTGGGGCCTCAGCGTTAGCTGCCGTGCAGGGTATGGCTAAACCAAACCCCATTCACTGCTCTGGTGCACTAAACATCCCCAAAATGTTTGTTACGGGAGAAAGTATTATAGAACCATAAAAACTGTTGGGTTTTCTTCCTCTTGAATGCTCAGACTCAGTTTAGAAGAGCAGCGCAGAAGCAGTGGGATGGGCAGGTGGCAAGTGGAGTGACGATGGAAGGAGAATTTTATGAGCAAGGGTTAGTGATTTCTGGGCTTTTATCAGCTGCAGTTTTTGTAGCTGCCATCCAAAGGGATAATAAATGTAAATGTTAACTTGCAAAAAAAGAAAAATGGGGAAGATGGGGGGAGGAAGGAGGAGAGCCAGAAGGAGAGGCGGGAGGCAGTCAGCCCCTCCTCCTGGAAGCTGCACAGCTCCGGTTGTGCTGCACAGAGTGGCTGGTGGAAGCACTGCCCTGGCTTTAACCTCTGAACAGCTTCCAGGGTTTCTTGGCTCTCGCTGTGTAAAAGGAGCCAACTGTTAATGTTCAAAATCTGCTACTGAAAAGAAAACTGGTCCCTGAATCCCGTGCTCCTCCATGGAACTTGGTACTGCGCATCCAACAGAAATGGACTTCTGCAGTTTGCTGCTTCAGTGCAGCAGAGAATACAGAAAACCTCCAGCAGTCTTATGCAGGCCCGTAAAACAAAGCAACAAGCATTTCTTGCCAGAATACAGAGCTTACCCGAGTGCTTGTGACGTTTGAGGAGCACTTCATGCCGTGTAGCAGCAGTCTCCCAGGGCTGGTAGCAGAACGGCTGCTTTCCCACGCTGAATTTTCCCGAGGAAGCGATGTCTGCAGCGCTGCGGTTTGCTCCCGTATGAACTGGGGCCGTGCTCCTCCTTCATGTGAAGCTCTGTGCTGACCTGCAGTGCATTCCCCACGTGTTAGAGGGATCATTTGGGGCAAGGAAGTAGCTGTGATGTTGAAGCAGCTTAAAGCAGAGCCAGCGAGCTGGGTAAATCCTGCTGCACCTCTGCTGCAGTGATGTAGGAAGGTCTCATCCCACGTGGACCAGTTGGCTTCACTCACATTTTGTGTATTCTACAAAGAGGACACGTGAAGGGCCTCTTTCCCTCCTGGAAGTCCCCCCAGTAGCCTTTTCCCTGTTTTTTTCCCTCTCTCTGATGTTTCTCAATTCATACCCTGACTCTTGAGCTTTTATCAAGTTGCTGCTTTCTATGATGTATGCGTTTGTGGGTTAAAAACAGATTTGTGAATAAATTCATCTGGACTGCATGCTAAGCAGGATGGATGCTGCTGGCAATAAACAAGACTGGTTGCTCTGCAAGTCTGGCTTTGGAGGAGGGAGCAAAGAGCAGCTCATAAGTCACTTTTAGATGAATGCAACTCAGGTTAAATATTTTTGCGATCCTACAGCTGCTGCATTTGAATTCTGACATTCTCATCAGTATTATGAAATGTTTGGTTAATAATGAATAAGATTTCTAAGAATCACAGATTTTTTTCAGTCTGCTCAGCTTCCAGTCAGGCTGATTCCCCAAAGGAGGAGCTCCCTGAGGAGTGTCAGGTGTTGGTGGATGGGAGCTTTGTTCACCATCATCCTGCAGGTGATGGGCTGACAGATCAGGGGAGGCCATTTACCATCATCTCCTGTGGTGGGCAGCGTTGGTGGGATGGCAGCATCTCAGCCACAAACAATACAAAAGGTACCATTTCTGGATCCTGATCTAAGTTTAGCTCTTTTCCCTTAAATAGGACAAATTGAGCAGAAGAAAACACACCTTTCCACTCGTGGTATGGTTTGTGGTTAGGGGAGGGGTGAGAAACCCAAACAGCAACTGCTTCATGAGGAGCATTTCTGCCTTCCCCATTTAAGTCTCTGAGGCATCGAGGGCTGAGTTTGCTGCCAAAATCTGGCCCTTAAGTACTGGTTAGGTGATGGGTCAGCGACAGCTGCTTGTTCTCGTTTTGGGGAAGAATAGGGAGAAAGAAGAGTGTTCAAAGAGTCACGCAGAAGGGAGCAGCACAGAGCACGCGTTGCATCGGAACCGTGAAATCTGCTTTGGTTTACAGTCCAGGCTGGTGGATGGAAAAAGTGGAGTGAAACATTGAAAAAAAATGTTGAATTATTGGAAGAAAGAAACTGAAAAGACCGATCAGAAGACAGCTAGAGGAGAAGTCAGCGCTGTCTGCTCCCACAGTGTTACTTTGCATACTGTGAGAGGTGACTGTGCAGTGCTAGCTGCTGAGGGCCTGGGATCAGATGGGGCTCTCATCTTCAGTTTTAAGAGCAGCAAAATTGTAACCTTTGTGGTTGTGAAGAAAAGCTTGACAGTGATCCAAGCATACCCAGTAGGTTATAACCAAGTATACAAATAGCTTCCTTCCCCATGTACACTCACCCCTCCACATGCTTCCTTTCTGCTTTCTTGTTTAAATCTTACAATTTTAAAACCAGTTTCAAGACCATTATGAATTTGAGGGAGAGGAAAAAAGGAAGAAGAAAAGCTGGCCTTCCTATTGTTAAAGGAGATAAAGGAAATGGTCACGTTGATGAGATGAGCAAAAATAAATAAAGATTGAAAATGGTAAAGGGCAGTACACAGAGGGCACTGAGTCACAACCTGATGGAGGAGGGTGCAGGGCTGAAGGATGTGCATGTGCTGGACCTGCAGTTCTGCTGGAATGGTGGAATCCCACTGTGAGGATCCAGTGGCTGCCACCAGAGGAGGAAGCAAAGCACGAAGGGCTGGGCAAGGAAAGCAGCCTGCAGCCTGCAGCCCCTTTTGCTGTTCAGTTGCTGCCTGTCCATCATTTCAGTGCATTGCCATCACAGAGGTTCTCCTCCAGCTGTACGTGTGTGGTTTTATAAGAGGGATGTGTTTAAATAATTGTATGTAGGACCATGCTTCATTATTTCAATTTATGATGCTTTGGCAGGTGAAGATTTTTGCCTGCATATTAGATTTGGAACCTCTATCACAGATCTCTGTAATATTTACAATAGTGGACTGTGCTTAAGAACACCTCAGCCTTGCTTCCCCAGGTGATAAACTGCAGTCTGTAAGCTAAATGTTTGCTGATCTGTTCTGTCTCCTGAGCTTATTATTTGCAGTGAGTTGTGCTGTGATGCTGTTCCACTCCTACCTTTCTGGTCTGTGCAGCAAGCAGTACGAGCCCTGTCTGGCTTCAAGGCATTCGTGCATTCCTCATCCTGCTTGTCAGCCACTGCAGCAGGGAGTTCAGATTTAGAACAGACAGCAGCTAAGGTCAGCATGATGCTACTGTCAAGGTATTTCTCATTATGTTCCAAGACCTTTTGTGTGCTTGCTGTGATTTATAGTAGCTTGAGGCTTGAAACAGAAATGGATTTACCTGTTTAATCTCTGCCTTTTTTTATAGGATTGTTTATATGAATTAAGCCAATGATTTTTTTCCCTCTGTTCAAGACCGCTGTTGTAAGAGAAGTTTGGATTGACCTCAGGCCTTGAGCGCAGCAGGCTTAAGGGTTTTGCTTTGTTTTGTTTTCTCTTTTTTGCTTGAAGAAGCCTTAAGCTCCCTGGCTGATGGTGTCCATCTTCCAAAAGCCCCAAATTCTCAGAGGCCACCCGTGCACTGAAGCACAGCCCAGGGCTGCCTCCATCCCTGGGGGAAGCTCTGGGGCTCTGCCTGCTGCCTGCCAGGTGCTCTGCTCACAGCCCCAGAAGTCTGGGGGCTCTGCCACCTTTGGGTCCCTCTGTGGCTGAGGTTATGAAGCTTTATGTAAATTAGGGTAAACATTTCATTTAACTCCTTGTCAACTCATGCCTTTTAACTTGGCCATCTCTAATGTGAGAAGGCAAGTTGTGTTTTTGTGAGTTACTGGATGAAAGCAAAGTGATGTTAGCCTACAGGGTTTGGAGAAGTGTCTCTGGCACCTAACTGCAGTGCAACATATGAAGCTCACTGCACTGCTGCAGTTATTTTTTTAATGCAACAAAATCCCTATTTCCTCCTTGAGATTTATCATAAATGTCTGCATATAATTAATACCGTAGCTGCTGCTCACCATTAAATGGTACCCACAGGAAAGTGCCTTTCCACCTGCACCGTGAGGATGAAGGTTGGCATTTTCCAGGCATGATCCTGTGCCTCTAGGGGAGTTGGATAGGATGGCAGAAATCCCCTGGCGTGTCTGGCTGCAGCTAAGTGCTGCTGAAGCTCCATGCTCGGGGGCACAGGCAGCGTGCACTGCAGCAGCAGGGATATTGACTGCCCCACAAACAGGGGAAGGATGGTTCTTAGTGAAGTGCAGCCCTGCCTTCGGTGTCATCTGGGGTGCTGTCGTGGGTCAAGTGCTGCTTGGATACAGCTCTGCTCTTTCCCAAAGAAAGACATATTTTAAAACATCCTATTTGTAGGAAATGTTTTGCCAGGGGAAGCGAGCCAAGTCGGGGTGTGAAATTAAAAGCGTGATGCAAGCACGGGGTCAGAGCCTCCAGTGAGGGAAAGGCAGGGGTGAGCCTGGAGTGCTGAGAGCACGGTCAGGTTGTGGAAGGGCTCCTGGTGCCTCGTAGAACCATTAAGGTTGGAAAAGCCCTCTCAGATCCCCAGCCCATCCCCACCATGGCCACTGAGCCATGTCCCCACGTGCCACCACTCCGTTGTTCCTGAGCACCCCCAGGGACAGTGACCCCACCACTCCCAGGGAAGCTGTGCCAGTGCCTCACCCCTCCTTCAGGGAATAAATGGTTCCTCATGCCCACCCTGAACCTCCCCTGGCATAGTGTGAGGCCATCCCCTCTCATCCCATCGCTGTTCCCTGGGAGCAGAGGCCAGCCCCCTCGGGATGCCTCCCCTCCTGGCGTCTGTCGTGGTTTGACTCCGCAGATAGCTGAGTTGCACACAGTTATTCACTCACCCCCCCCCTCCCCCTCCCCAAGTGGGACGGGGGAGAGAAGTAGAGAAATATGCAGTAAAACTCGTGGGTTGAGATAAACACTATTTATTAAGATAGTAAAGAAAGCAAAAGAAATAACAGCACATATATATATATATATAAAGAGAATACGCCGAGCAAGGGCTCACAGCCAGCAGCGACCCTTCCTCCTGGCTGACCTCTTCCGTAACAAAAGCAACAGGAAGCCCAAAAATCCAATCCCATGATGTTCTATGGTATGGAATAGCTCTTTGGTGAATTTGGGTCAGCTGCCCTGATCCTGTCCCCTCCCAGTTCCCAGCTCCTTATGCCCCCCCCAACTGCTTCACTGGCAGAGGAATGCGGAACTGAATGTGTCCTCAGCTCTGTTCAACACTGCCAGGATGTTATCAGTTTTATTTCTCTTCTGAGGCCAAAACATAGCTTCATACTAGACACTATGAGAAAAGTAACTTCTGTTAGAAACTAAGACAGCATCCCTGGAACCTCGCAGCAGGGACGTGGAAATCCTGCGAGGGCTGCACGGGGCTGCAGAGCTCCTTTGCAGAGCTGCAGTGGCTCCTGCCATTGGAGGGGTTTGGGCTATCGTTCATTAATGGGTTTACAGATGGTTTTGATGCCTCAGATTCTGTCTGTGTTCATATTAAATATGGTATGGACTGCATGCCACTGGGGTATATGTATCTGTGCAGCCTGCAGGTCCCAGGCTGCCAGGGCTGCCCCTCCTGCTGCATCCCCTGCGCCCATCCCTGCTGGGCCCTCATGGGACAGGGGTGCCCTTCTCTGACCCCAGCTCATGCAGCACTGCAGTGTTCTGCTTTCTTGGCACCCAGGTTGTGCTTTCTGGATGGGTTCAGCAGTGGAAGGAGCACGACATGCGTGTTCTCTGCGTGCCTCTGCGCAGCCCCAGCACGTCCTGCCCGTAACGTGATGCCTGGGGATGGCCTGGGAGAGGCTGGGGCTTGAGAGAGCTGCTCTCAGCACATTGCTCAAAGGGAAAATTCCTGCTCTGATGTGTTCGGGGTCATCAGGTTATCTTCCCCAAGTTCAGAGCACACTGTCTGTTAGGGGATGTCTTCGCTGGGTTTGTATCCTTCTGGTTAAAATGGGACCCATAAGGGATTTTGCAGCAACATCTGAAGAACAGTTTCCTTTATAACCCTTGTAGTAAGGAAGGGTTCCTTCTGTCACCCCCATCAGTGTGACAGCCACATTGTCCCTTAGCTCTGATGTGCACATCCCTGCCCTTGGAGTGCTGTGCCCTGCCCAGCTGCTGTGGTACCCATGGCAAAGCCTTGAGCACAGGGCTCCAGGGCGGCCATGGTGCTCCTGCAGCCGCGCTGGGCAGTGGCACAGCTGGAGCACTGTGCTGGGGGGCTCTTTGGTCATCTGTGGGGTGTTTGGTCATCAGGACACGCTGTCACACGCTGTCACTGTGTGGGTGTCGTGGTTATGAATTACGGAGCCACAAATCTCGGAGGATCGGCGCTGAACACCTGCCTGTGATTTCGCTCTGTAATCCAACCAAAGCAGTAATGTCAGAAGGAATTTTAACCCGAGTCGGTTGTTAGCATAATCTGATGCTCTCTGTACAGAAACCTGCTGAGGGTGGGAGCAGGGCCGTGCTCTCGCCGTCACCTCAGGGCAGAGCCTGTCCTGCAGTGCCCTGTGCAGCTCAGGAGCACATCTGGCCAACCCGCAGCCATAGCACTGCTGCTTTCCTGCTGGTGTCTGCAGCAAGCAGGCGGCAGCTCGCTGATATCTGCAACTGAAAGGAACTTGTTCTACCCAAGAAACCTTTGCACATTTTTTTTGTACAAACTTTTTGCCCCTGTGTATCACAGCCTTGGTTGGTGCACACCACGTGAATTTTCTGAACTCGGACGTTTCTCACTCCGGTGAGTTCTGTGCCTGGGATGGGCACAGCTCGTGGGGCTGCACTGCTTGCCTCCCCCCAGGGACGTGCTCTGTGTGCTGCCTCGTGTCCTGCCTTGGAGATAGCCTTACGCTTCTGCCTTTTAAATAAAATCAAAATTGTTTTGCTTTAAAATAGCTCCTGGAATAGAATGAGTCCATAGAGCAGTCGCTTCCAGCCCGTACAGCAGCACTTAGAGCACCCAGGGATGCTCTGAAGGTAAATTAATCCCCAGGGAGCAATGCTAAATACCTGACTCGATGAGGAGTTTGCACATAAAGCAGCCTTAGTGGAAAACAGTGAAAGTTAAGCTTAAAATCAACACAAATTGACAATTGGGAAAGGACCAGCAGGGTTTGTTACCATTTTTTCCCACTTCATTTAGAGAAAACTTACTTTGGCACAGTTATTTTGTTTTTATCCTCAGTTTGATGTATTTGAAGGTGAGCGATTTCAGCTGCTGATGTTTTTCTAAGATTAATTAAAAATATACTGAGGATTTCAAAATTAATGGATTTTTTCTCTAAATGGCAACATAGTGTGGCTAGCTCTGCAGACCCTAACTTCTAGAATAGAGCTTTTGTAGCGAGCAGGTAAAAATGTATTTACCAGTGTTAAAGAACTGAGGGAGCAAAAGAAATCTGTGAACATCTGTTTCTTGGTTTTATCTTGTTTTCTCCTGTTGAAGTGTGTTCACCTGGCAGCACGTGGACGGTGAAATGCCAGCAGGCAGACAGCAGCTCTTATCAGTCAAAATTTCCAAATATGTTAAAAACGGCTGAATTTTTGAACTCTTGGTGAGTTACAGAGGCATTGATCTGACTGTATAGATGGGAAGCATAACGCTGAGAAATAAGAAAAGTAGAAAATGTGAAGGCCAAAGGCTGCACAGACTGTTGGGCTGGACACAGGACGGGCATTTCTTCTGGGTCGTAGTGTTTTTGTTTGGTTCAGATGGTGATTGGGTGACTTCACATGAAACCATTTAATTGTGGTTCCTATTATGCTGATGTTTAGTGTGTATAATTAATCCAGATCGATCCTATGGAGCTGATGGTTTCAGTGCTCTGTGGGTTTGGCTCAGCCAAAGCCAATGCCCAGCACCAGGCAGTGGCCTCAGCTGGTAGTGCTCTGCTTCCCAGTGCGTTCAGAAAACCAAGCAAAGCAACTCGTGCAATTAAATAGCATCCTCCTGTAGGTGCCCTTTGCCTGGAACCTCTGAAGAAGCGGGCAGAGCTCTGGCAAGACCTTAGCCTGGAAGTATGTGGATCTTAGGGGGGATTTACTGCTTGCATTTATCAATGTACAGTTAAGCGTGGGGCTGGCTGACGTGGGGCAGCACGTCCCTTCTTTCAGGAAGGACTGCCCCGGGGGTGCGTAGGATTTGTACCACCAGCACGAGAGGCTGTGATCCACGCTGCTGTGTCCAGGGACAGCTGGCATAGAAATTAGCAGAGAGTTTGGACTTGGAAAGGTATTTACCATGGCTAAGTGAAAGTGACGTATTTCAGTGGATTTATGAGATAAATAATTTTAGCAAATACGTCTGCCCAGGGTGTGCCTGGAGCTTAGGAATTGTCAGGATCAGGTTGAATTTCAGGGTTCTGAACAGCAGTGTAGGACTGCAGCGAGCCCACAGTGAGTTATGTGTTAATATATCAACAGTCCTGCTCCTTAGCATCCAACAGTATAAGGGAAAATGTATGGATCGCATTTAAAGCTTCATGAAAGCGGTGTAAATCAGATGAGACAGTGGGTTCACGTTGTGAACCAAGCTAATCCAGAAGGATTGCTCATGCAGGGCAGATATGGGCTTTCTGTCTGTGCCGTGTCTCATTGTCAGACAATGTTTATAAATTATATTCCTAAGTTTATAAATTTCTGAAAACATTGTCTGGAAAGGTTGTAGCTGTGATGCAAATTAAAACAAATGAGGAGCGCTGATAATGTTTCTTCCGTAATCGTTTCTGCTTTTCCTGGGATTGTGGACTCTAATACAACATTGCACATAGTGTTTAATACTCTTTGTAATTACAAACGGCTTCTAACAGTGTGAGCCAAAACATTAGAGCCTAAATGTTCTTTTAGAAGTAGGAAGCAGAAAGAGCATCATTAGACTACATTTCATCTCTGATTTACGTGAGTGTGGAAAATACGACGAGCATCGTTTTTTGGCTCCTGCATTGCAGAGCTCTGTATGTAGCAGTGTGCATGCAGCAGTTGTTCCTTTGTTGCTCATTTTGTTTGCAATTCCTTCCTTCCAGCTACTTTGACAAGCTACTCAGAAAATGTGGAACGCACAAAGTATGGAGGGGAGAGCAGTAAGGAGCTGGGATCTGGAGGCAACCTGAAACCCTGGCAGTCCCAGAAGTCCAGCATGGACTCGTGCTTGTACCGCGTGGACGAGAACATGACGGCCTCCACCTACAGCCTCAACAAGATCCCGGAGAGGAACCTGGAGACGGTCCTGTCCCAGTCCGTGCAGTCCATCCCTCTGTACCTTATGCCACGGCCCAATTCAGTAGCAGGTAAGAGAGAGATGTGTTTGCCCCTAGGTCAGACTGAAGTCAGGCACAGCACATACGTGTCACAGCCTTCTCCATGTTCTCCTTACCCACAGAGAAATCTCCTTCTGTAATCAGCATCATTTAGCATGTCAAAAACGGTCTTTCCACGTGACTTCTTTCTTCTAAGTGGAAAACTCCAGTGGGGAAAGCTGTTTCTGTAGTTGCTTAATGGTTATTTCAGCAGTCTGTGGTGTCATTTTTGCAAAACTGTACAACTGTAAGATTATTGGCAAGTATATTTATAAAGCAAAAAGTGTTTCCTTCCTATCATTACAATGCAGCATTTTAAACCAGAGATTAATTCCAAACAGCCATTTCTACTCTTTCAAAGGAATCATTGTAAGAAAAATCAAGTGTCTGGACTTCTCTGATGATGGTAATAGCTTCCTAGTGAAGCAAATTATGATAAATTGTCTACAGAAAAGTTGCTGTGGGTCCCATCCCTCTTGATGGGGCTTTGCCCTGAATGCCTTAGCACACACATGTGCATGCACTGGTTCGACTTCGGCAGCATCTGGGATTTGCTAATGACTGAATTTTTTTGCTTTGGCATAGCATCAAATTTCTCTTCATTTAATTTCAGATCCACTGTTTGAAAGGTTCTTAAATGATGCTGTGACATGGCTTAGCAATGTCTTAACAATCTGCTGAGGTCATCCCTGAAGTTGGTAACAGCAGAACAGAAACAAGAGAGAAGATTAAAAATACTAAAGCTTTATTGCAAAGCTCCTTGCCTGGAATTATTCTTTCTTGCATTGCTACTTGGTATTTTTTTTCTTGTTGGGTAACTTCTCTGGGGTTGAACATTATGTTGAGATGGTCTGCGTGTCTGTCTCTATGGACACACAGAAATCTGGACTGCAAAGTGCCTGGGATAGTGTCTGCTGAGATAGGTTGCAGGTTGCATTGCATAACCAGATTGAAGTGCCTCTTTAATCCCACTTTGGACAATCAAAGGCCTAAAAAGCAATGTAGAAATGAGGTTTTTATAGATGGCAAAATACGGAGTGTGGTGGTACAGCATATGCCATGTGCTTACATCTGAAAGACTAAAAGCTGGGATTCCAGAATAGAAAGAGGTGACAGGAAAAAAGTGGGAAACTCCAGTTGCAAAGCCAAGTTACATATGCTTTGGGTTCACCTCTTGTAAGCAATGGCTCAGCAGCACCATCAGAGGAACCCAGGGGTGGTTACTGTACGTTCAGACACGTGGGTGTGTTGGTTTGATTGCCTTTGGAAGTGGCTGGCTTGCATGGTGTGTTTGGAGGCAGGTACCATCTTGGGAGAAATCCACTCAGCAAAGCTCGGGAACACCTTTTCCTTCTGTATTTTTGTGCCCTTGGTAATATTCAGCTATTCCAGGATAAACAGGTGTGGGAGTAGCTGTGGAAAAGAATGCAAGGTTTGGAGTAACCTTTTTGTCATTTGATGGTCAAGTGTTGTTTCCTCTAAGTTTATGCACCATAAAATTGTATCTTCTAGCTACTGGGTGTGCACGTGAGTGATGGGAGGGGGAACCAGGTCAGGGTGAAGAGCTGTCGTTCATGGTTGGCTTCAGCCTATCTGCAGACCATGCCATTGCCCAAAGAGCTGATCTTGTCCGCAAACCACGTCCTTGCACCAGTGCTGCACAGCTGGTAGACCACTTCAGGGGGCTCCTCTGGCTGGGAATTAACCCTCCAGATGTTAATCTCGAGCCACAGGTTCGTTGGTGTGGAGGCAGAAGGCAGGGCACACGGCCAGGCCTGTCCTTTACGGGTGTTCCATGTTTTAAGCAAATTGTGAAACCCCACCTCTGCCACCACACACTGCTCTTGTCTTATTTTTGTTTTGAAATGCTGCTGACTGGGTATATAAACAGTCTGTTTATACACAGACACTCTGTTCTAGGGACCCAGTGCATGGCAGCACTTACACCTGTGGCTTTTTTCTTTTTTCTTAAGGTTTTTTTAAAGTTCTCCATGTATAGCTTCCCACATGACACAGAACTGTTCGGTTCTGTACAGGAACGATCCATGCCACGTGATGAATCCCTTCAGCCACCTACAGCTCACACACTGAAGCCATTCTCCCAACATATATTGACCCATCTTGCATCTTCAGAAGCAGTTAAAAGCAATTTGTTGTAAGCACTTTCCCTTGAAAAACCACTGGAGAACCTTAAAGTGGCAAAGTGGGACGTCAGATTTGGTGGAGCACTTCGGGGTCTTGGGAGATCCCTTGGATTCATGGGCTGCTGGCTGTGTGATGGGGCTTTTTAAGTGGTGGGAACAGTGGGAGCACTTCCTTTGCAGATGGTCAGTGGGAACACATATGGGGACCACTCCTTAGTGAGCTCCTGCGAGGAGCATTGAGGTTGTGGGGGGATTTTGGGGTTTGGAGCCAGAAGCAGCTGCTTGGAGAAAACACTCATTGCCACTGCACAGCCTGGGGAATTCAGAATTCCATCCACTAAGTTGTGTAGAGCAGCTGCAGGGAGATGGCTGCGTGGGTCCTGGAAACCAAGATGGTGAGGGGAACCCCTTCCTGTGCAGTTCATATATGGAGCATTTTTAAGGGGTATCATTACCTCTCCAGAGCATGGCACAAAGCAGCGTTCCTTCATTCTGCCAATGTCCATAGCGATTTTTCTGGCCGTGTGGCATTCACAAAGCATAATTGAGTAATCACCACTTCTAACTGGAAGCCCAATCTCAAAGCTAAAAAAAGAAAACAAGGAAGAAAATGGAAAGGAGCAGAGAAGCGCAGCCATGTACAGAACCTGCTTCAAGGCGACCGGTGGGCACTGTTCAGGTGGTGTCATGGAACGTCCCTGTCCTTACCATGGGCAGGAGAGGTGCAGAAACTGAGTGTGCAGTGTGGTGGTGGTGCACACCATCCATGGCCATGGGGCGCAGAGCTGACCCGACTGCTTGTTGTGATCGTAGTGCTGATAACAGCAGCACGGCGCCAAGGAAGTGATTGTATTCCTTTTTTTTGTTCCATTTACCTGTTCTTTGAAGTGGTCTTTATACTCCTGTGCAGCACAGAATGCTTTACGTGTCTGCAGAGCCAGCGTGTGCTCCATTTCACTGTGGGAAATCAGAGAGAGCTGCGAGCGTTCAGGGGGTTGCAATCCAAGAAAAACACCTATAAAAACAACCCAGGTCTTCCAGCAATGCTTTAAAACTCAGTTTTACAGTTCAGAGCCATGTGAATCCACTGGCTGTGCTGTTTTATTGTTCCCAGAAACTGAAAGCAGCAACTGTATTTTCTTCCTACCTCACCCCAGGCAAAAAGGCACAATCATTCATGTTGCATACTTGCAGCATTTCTCCTGGCAGTCACCAGAAGACACTTGGCACTGGAGCTGGGCATTCAGGTTGCTGAGTGAACACAAATGCCTTAACAGCACCTGCATCTCCTGCACACGATGAGTGCCTCGTTCTGGTTCCATTGCCCATGCACTGCAACATGAACTCTTGTGTTACTCAGGCCACATGCATGGTTTATGGGGTCTGCTTCAATGTTAGCAGCAAATTAAAATGCCCTTGTAGAGTACTAGCTCCTCTCTTTTTCCTCTTGGAGAATATGAAATACCAGCAAATATATTATTAGCTATTAATTTCAACTTTCTAATGGATAAGGAATTTATCTTTGAAGGCGAGGGAGGGCTGGCGTAGATGCCTGAAGTGGGGTCTTGCTCAGAACGCAGCGGCACGGCTGGGAGCATCCTGCATCCCAGTGCATGGCAGCGGTCCTCTGGGGATGCTGCTGGGGGAGGTGTGATGTCCTGCAGATGTCTGCACCACCCAAGGGCAAACACACAGACCCATGGCACGAGGAGATGACAGCAGCTGAATGGAGAAGCGTGACTTCCAGAAAAGCAAATCCCTCTCCTGCTTAAGGTCAGCAAGATTTGTGGCATTTGAGCACGGAAGGGATGGGATTAGACCATTCGCAAAGATTGGTTTCTTAATGTTCGTGTGATTGTCCCATCCTGGGATGGGGCAGGAAGAAAATACAGTTGCTGCTTTCAGTTTCTGGGAGCAATAAATGCATTTGTATTTTTCTCTGGAAGAGTCCCAGGAGGGTCACAGAGATGGACTGAGCACAGGACAGACCCAGGGGAGCACCTCGGTGTGACCCAGCGATGGCCCCGCTCGGCTGCGGCACAGCAGCAGCCTTTGAGAGCACCTTTGGCTTTGCTCAAGGGAAGGGGAACTGGTACAGAACTGGCACAGAAGGAAACACAGTTAGAGAACCACGCTGCAGCATGGGGAGAGGAAGCTCTGGTTCCATGGGCTTGCTGTTCCAGTCTTATGACGTGCTGCAGTGTAACCAACATTTGTTCTTTTTGGCTTTCGTACGGAGTAAGGTTAAACTCTGACTTAGATAAAACTCTTCATATGAACCATTGCAAAGAGAGAGATGAAACAAAGATGTTTCAGATAAAACCCAAAAGTTGGCGTTATCCTAATTGTGCCCGACTGTTTCTGGATAACTGGGACCAGACATCAGCCAGAAGTGATGTCACTAAATCTGAAGCATATTTAGGAGTGCAGCTGAAGGGAAACTGAGCTGGGGTGCATGGGAGGGGTCTGACCGTGCAGCAGAGCAGTCTGCCCCGTGCAATGCTCAGCAACTCGTTCAGAGCTCCTTGGAACTGAATCACCTTCCACAATTTGTTTGCCACTTCTGGAAGAATTGCATCAGCAGTCTGCAGATGTTGTTCAGGAGGAGGCACTTGTTTCTCCCTGCAATCACCGTGTCTCATTGCATAGAATAAAGCTCACCATTGAGGGGGAGCTTTCAAGAGTTTAATATTGTATTGTATAAGATCAGTTTATCTCACATAATTTTTGAAGTACTGCGGCACATTCTCAGGAAGAATTGCTCCTGTTTCTCTGGCTGGAGGCCTCTTTAATTATTCCTCAGTTCTAAATCAGGAAGATAAATCTCAGTTCACCAGCAGGAACGAAGGCAGGAGTTCTCCGCGACGCAGCGAGCGCTGCACACAGCACTGCCCACAGCCCACGGGGCCGCTCCGTGCTGGTGGAGGTGAGGATGAAGGTGGCTCTGGGCTGCAGAGGAAGAGCTCCACACTTTGTGCAGGACCTGCAGTAAATAAAGCATGAGCCATCACTGGGAGCACACAGAGCCCGCTGCTGCTCAGCACCTCGCCTTCACTTGTCTCTTACAGACCATTCCACGAATGGCAGAGGGAATCAGTGCAATTTTAATGGATTTTTTCAGGCTTTTAGTTACCCGAGTCAGCAGGTGCTGGCAGAGTGGTGCTTTATGTTGCTCAGAACCACCCCAGGTCCCTGCGCTGCAGCCGTCCCAGCAGCGACACAGCAAGCTGCCCAGCTGCTGGGGACAGAGTGCAGAACCCGTGGCCTAAGGGCGTCCCCAGATCCAGCCCTGCTCTGAGCTGGGGGGGCAGCGTGCCTGGTACAGGCCCCAGCAGCCTGGCTTCGTGTTGGGAAGCAGCTCCTATGGTTTAAGTAGGAAAATCCTCCAGTAAGTGGGCGGGGAGGCACTCAGCTCTCTATCCCGTCGTTTTGTTAAGGGGTAAAGTATCACCAAATGTCATTCATCTGAGGCTGTGCTAAAAGTGCTCACTGAGGACTGAAAAAGGAGCTTCAGCACGACAAAAAAGCCCTCCAACACAGCCTGCTCAGAGCTGAAAGCACCACTGCCAACAGCAGAATTACAGCTGTGCCCGTGCTGGGCATCAGCCTGTTCTGTGTGTCACAGAATGCGGAATGTCACTGGGGGACAGGCTTGGTTCGATTCAGCCTTAGGAGCTGGCCCTGAGAACCTGGGCATGCTCTCATGATTCTCCTCTCAAAGTTTTAAGTGGTCACTGTGGTCAGTGACGTAAGAAATCTGCACCGAAGTTGCAAAGCTGACACTTCAAAACAATCTTCGAAAATAAATCATAGCAGTTTGGGGAGTGAAGTACAGTTTGGGTGATCCAGCTTCAACAGGGCGACATGAACTGATTTCACGAGGATGTTTGGGAGGATTGGGTAAAGGGACAGCACAGTGGCCTCCCGGAGCAGCAGTGGCTCTTGCAGGCAGCAGGCTGCAGGCTGGGAGGCTGCAGAACGCTGAGCTGTGTGCAGCACTGACAGCTCTGCCCGAGGGTGGGAGATGTGCAAACAGAAAAACATTCAGATTTTGATCGAAAAAAAAATAAAAAGAAGGGTCTCCTCTGCGTGCATATTCCCTTTCTCAGCTCTCAGGATCAGTGCATTCCTGGGGTGGGGTTCAGCACACCCTAAATGTGCGCGTTGGTGGGAGTCAGTGCTGGCTGCTGCTTTGTGCCTCGCTGCTTGGCCATCAGCTGAATCCAGAAACTCATTTTGATTGAAGAAGCAAGGACTGCTGGAGCAGCTTGGGGTGGGTTTGGTGCTGCAGAGCGCACAGCTGCTAATTGCAGCGTTTCAGCCCTAATCTGCTCCTTCGCAGCGCGTCCAATCAACCCTGCCAGGGTAAAGGAGCATGAAGGACTTCTAAAAACAGACCTGGATGGGCTGAGCTCTTTTTTTTCCTCACTCTTGTTGTTTATCTTTTGACCTCTGTCTGTCTCTCATTTCTTTTTGTAAAATTTGTAAGCAGAGTTCCAGGCAGCTTTAGGAACAGCGTTTAAAATTGCTGCCACACTGAAGCACCCTCTCCCCACTCTGTTGTAGTCTCTCAGTCTCACTTAATTTTGGACTGCAGCAAAATCTTGGAACGATTTCTACCTGGCAGTTGGGCGCTGGATGGAAAAATGCTCCTTTTCACTCGGAAATCCTCTGCTTTTTGGTTTTGTGAAGTTGCTGCCCCTGTGCTGTGTGGCAGGGAGGGCCGGTGCCGGTGCTGCGCTGTGCCCCGCTCTGCAGAGCGCTCCCAAAACATCTCCTCCTGTCACAGCAAAGAGTTCATGTCAGCGTCACAGGCAGTCCATGAAGAAGTCATTCAGTTAATTATTTCCATTTGATATAATAATCTTGTTGTGGTAAGTGACCAAATACCAAAAAGTGAATGAAATATGAGCTGCACTTGTTCCATTTGTCATTCACTGATTCCCACCGAGACCTTGATGCTACAGAATGGCAATGAATGCACCAACAGCAGAGAGCAGAGAGGGCTGATGCTCAGCGGGGTGATGCCGTGGTTTATTTCTAGGTTTTCTGTTTATAAATGGGCACAGTATTTCCTTGCAGTGGAATTTTCATGCCTTTGTTTTGTAATGTTTTATAAATTGCTTGACTGGAAGTGATCAGACCTGGCAAAGTGCTTTCTGAACAGTGGGTAAATCTGTGCACAAATGTGCTGATTTGTTTTGTTTAAAGCACATTTTCTCCTGTCTCCATCCTCACATTCCATCATATAAAGCAGCAGTTGCTGTTCCTGTACCCGTCAGTGCAGCTTGTGCCAGCGTCACTCGTATCGCTCCCTCTGATGCACTCCAGGGACATTTCTCACCAATGTGAGATTCCCTTCTCCCCATTTCTTCTCATAATGAAGTAAATGTTTGCAGTCATTGGGTAAATGTGTTCCTTACAGCACTGATGGCTGAGAGTGTCCCATCCTGATGGGAAGTTCTGCAGTGTGTGGGGCCATGGCTCTGGGCCACATGGGTGCAATGGATTTCCCAGAGTGGACAACCCCATGCCCTGCTCCATCTGCCTCTTCCAGCAGGGAGAGAGGGAGTTTCTGATGACACTTTCAACAGAGACCAATAAATTAGCCCTATTTAACCTAACGTCGTAAAGAAAACTAAATTCTCTCGTGAGCAAATAAGTTTGGAACAGTAAAGTTATCTTCTTGAGTTCAAATAACATTTTTCTCATTTACTCCTGTATTTTTACTGATCTGTTGAAGGTTTAATTTTTCTGCTGCTAATCCTGGCTTTAAGAACGCCAAAATGTTCAAATCCGAGCTAAGTAGCTCTAAAATAGTTGAAGGATTATGGACTTAGGCATAGAATCATGAAATCACAAAGGTTGGAAAAGTCCTCCAAGATGACCAAGTCCGACCACCAATCCATCCCTACTCAATCATAAAATCACAGAATCATTTTGGTTGGAGGAGACCTCCAAGATCCCAGGTCCAATCCCAGCCCATGCCCACTGGGCCATGTCCCCAGGTGCCACATCTCCATGGTTCTGGAGCACCTCCAGGGACGGTGACTCCACCACCTCCCTGGGCAGCTGTGCCAGTGCGTTACCCCTCTTTCAGAGAAGAAATGTTTCCTACTGTCCAACCAAAAGTAGTGCATTATTGAGTTGTCTTTTATGTAGCAGGAAATGCTGGCTAAGTTTTGTGATTGGGAGATACCAGATATGGGCATCTCCATGTGTCTTTTTGTTTGTGAACGTCAACAAGGGACCAACCCTGGGCAAACACCAATGGAGCATGTGAAGCTGTTACCAAAACACTTCTTTACTCCTCGCCATGGGAATAGCCATGGGAAATCAGCCTTGCTTCATCTCAGCCGTGTTGACTCATTGTACTTATACCTGTCTATTTTGTTGGAAAAAAGGAGATAAAGATGGGCTTTGCTCTCCCTGCAGCCACCAGCTCGGCCCACCTGGAGGACCTGGCGTACCTGGACGAGCAGCGGCACACCCCCCTGCGCACCTCCCTCCGCATGCCCCGGCAGAGCGTGGCTGGAGCCCGCGCGCAGCAGGACCTGCGAGGTAGGAGGAGCATGGTTCTGCTGGGCTGCCATGGCCCTGTGCTGTGCCACATCCCTGCTTGGTGTTGCTGTTCCCCCCCCCAGCAGTCCTGCAGATGGTGGCAGAGGGGTCTGTCCCCTTGCACCCCTGGTCGGGAGCATTGCCTTGAGCCCCCCACTGCCACACCGCATAGGGCCATTGCTACAGAAGGTTCCCAGATTCCTCTCCCCTACTGCTCCCTCTGTCTCTGAGCACTGGGGTTACCTCCAGGCATTGGTAATTGTCCCCTGGATAATTTGGGGGTCACCGCCCTGTAGCATCCCTGCTGCAGCTGCTCACAATGCTGACATTCAGCTGCTGAAAGGCCTTTTGAGAGGAGAAACTTCTGTGGTTCTTCCTGGCAAAGCCCACCAAAAGACATCAGCCATGGGAAGCAGCCCAGGGCTGACAGCTCAGCGTTTTATTTGATTCCAGACAATTCAATCAGATTGGGCAGTGCCGTAACGCTGTGGCCATGAGGCTTCAGCCCCTTTAATCTGAGCACTGCGCAGTTGTTTGTAGCTTCAACTGTTCTGGTCATGGTGGTGGCCCTGCATCAGCAGCAAATCCCCTGCTCAGTGCTGCATTCCCATCTCTGAATGAGTAAATGGCCACGAGGGGCTTAGAGCCCCCTGAGATGGGCACGCACGGGGACTCCTTTGGCTTCTGGTGGGCTGAGGATGAAGCTGTAAGAAGGCCTGTTCCTGCTCTGGGGTCTACACAAAGCACACAAGCCCCTGACTGTAGGAAATGTGCTTTGGTGTTGGTTTGGATCACAGTCTGTAATGAAACGATATTGGCGGGTGATGCTGTTAGAAAAAACGTATTAGCAGGCAGTGAGCGGGGAAAGCAAACTTTGACAGACAAAATTTCCATATGTTCCAGCCGAGTCGCTTGCCAAGCCTTCGTCATTTGCAGCGATTGCATCCAAAACATTAAAGTTTATTGTAGGAACAGAGTCAAATTGTTTTCCAGACACACTTTTGAGAAACATGTAGCACTACATATTTTCTTTCTTCTTTTTGTTTTTTTCTTTTTCATTTTTTTTCTTGCTAACGTTGCATGAGAATAGCAGCGTTTCAGTTTTTGGAACTTGTGATTGTCATTGAGAATTGCTGTTTTTAAAAAGGGTGGGGAGAGAAGGCTGTGAAAAAATCAAGCCACCACTATTTGGAAATATTTTCATTCCAATGAATATATGATTTTTTCTCCCAAAAAGTACATTAATGTCCCGGATATATTGTGAGATGGTGTTGATCTGGGCTGCTCTAGCCACCAGCTCTTTGTTCCAACTGGAAATGCTGAACCTGGGTTAAACTTGAACATCCCCAGCCCTGGCACGGAGCTGTGCTGGAGCTGTGAAGCAGTGCTGGCCCTGGGTCTAGCAGCACACATCGCATCCACTGAGTTTGTTCCCAGTGGTTAAGAATCCCAGCACGGAGAAATTAAATGGGGACCATCCCAGCTGTTCGTTTGTGCTGTTGCATCAGTTATTTGAACCAGGAGAGTGACTTGGCAGCGCAATCCCCAAGGCTAGGAGCACTGCAAGTGCTTGTGCCAGTGGCAGGTTTTTAATAGAATGGTGAATGCTCTTTTTGGTTTCGCTATTTTGAGCCGGCGGAATTCGGAGCT
The DNA here is from genome assembly GCA_013396635.1 of Penelope pileata. Taxonomy (NCBI): domain Eukaryota; kingdom Metazoa; phylum Chordata; class Aves; order Galliformes; family Cracidae; genus Penelope; species Penelope pileata. The sequence continues at coordinate 941,987 of WBMW01003492.1, forward strand.
GTTCTGGGTTACTGTAACCTCAAGTACAAGGGGGTGGTTGTGATGTACCCCGGAGCAGAAGCCAGATGGCAGCCAAATGATACGGCGTTGGAGCATCCCAAGTGTTGCCATCAGGGCTTTTTTTCCTCCCCAAATGCAATGTCAGTGCTGATGCAGTGGGAGAGGAACCCCGCTGGGTAGGGGAGGCTCAGGGGGAGCAGGGGGGGAATCCAGCACTGCAGTGGAAGAGGACTGTTGGCTATTACAGCCCATGTGGCAGTTGCACATTTTCCTTAAATGCTTTTATAATTTCTTGGGCTTTTTCCTCTTGGTGTCTGTTTCGTGCTGTAGCCTTTTGGGTCTGTTTCAGCACAGCTCAGCCTTTCCAGGCACACAGTCCATGAAAAACAGGCGCTGCATCACCGTGATGGATGTGGGCACTTAAGATGACACTTGAGAGAAGCTGCAGTCTGAAGCAAGCAAAGGAAATAAACTCCAACATTTGGCTAATTTATGGGTTCCTATTTACCAGAGGACACGGTGATGCTGATAGATACTGTGTTATTCAGAACCACATTTCATTGTAATAAATATTAAAGTGCTTCTTGCCTGGGCCTCCTCTCAGCACACTGGCAATATCCACACATGCATCTCAGCCCCCTCCGGGCTTGCTTTGGCCAGCAAGATGCATCTTCCAGCAAACAGCAGCAGAAATGCTTCTCCAGCAAAATATCAAACACCTGATGGGCTGTGGGTGCTGATTGCCAGCGGAGCGGAGACAGAAATCCTGTGTGAAGAGAGAGGAGGCTGAGAACACAAGTGGGTTCTGAGCAGGCATTGAAGATTTTTCCAACAAAGGAAGGAAGGAACTGAACAATTCTTCCAACAAAGAATTGTTGAGTTCTTCCAACAAAGTAAGGAACTGAAAATTCACGTAGAGAACGGCTGACCTGCATGGGGAGCCAGGCTGGGCCCTGGCTGCCTTCATTCCTGCTCCTCTTCAGCCCAGTGGCTTTTGTTAATCGTGTGCATAGTACAAGCGCTTCACTTTGATGTGATTGATGTTTTCAGCTGCAAAAAAGAGCCAGGAGAGATGCGGCAGGCAGAGGTTCAGCTTGGGCTTGGAATATATTGCTCAGGCTCTGCTGAAGCTGCACAGTGTTTCATCAGCTCTATGGCACTGCCATGAAAGCGTGCTGCTGCCAGCCCTGGTGCTGTCCTGCTCTGCGCACCGCTAGGAGGGTGTGGGGTTAATTCATGTTAAGACATGATCAGGAGTTCTGGATGTTTCTGTGGTGCTCTGGCTTAAGTCCTGTAAAATGCTGCATTAAAAATGAATATAAACCACAGCAAGCATTTGTCAGAGTTTCAGGGCAGCTCATCCACAAGCACTAAAGTCAAGTGGGTGAGGTTCATCCAGGATGTGTGCGCACAGCCCTACCCAATATTTCTGAACCTTTTTATCTTCTTTTTCAGAGTCCTTTCCATTGCTTTATCCTTTAATTAATTTCTGCCTCAAGTGTTGAAGCTACAGCGCTGTCTCCCTTCTCTCTGCTTTTCCTTCCCCCGTGCTGTGTTTTACCTTTACCTTTCCTTATTGTTCGGTCCTTTGCTATAAACTGGGCTTTTAGGAGCAAGGATCAGTCGTTCTTCTGCAAAACAGCCATTGGAGGCTGTGACCAGGACCTCAGCAGAGCCCCGTGCTCACCCTGTGGCACCTCGAGCCTCGTGCTCTGCTCGGGACTGCTGGTGGCCGGGGTCATGGAGCCGATGGCAGCAGCGGGGTGTGGGGTGGGGTCAGCGCTCAGCGCTGGGAACCAACTGGGATCCATGGGGTTGGTGGGGCTGCAAAATGGGGTACTGTGGGGATGTCTCCTCTGGGGTTTTGTTAAGCCTTTTTTAGGACTGCATGTGCTGTTCCTAGGTGACAAGACGGATATATCCATGTCCAATTTTAGGATAGAATGGAGAATTGCTTGGGTTGGAAGGGACCTTAAGGATCAGCGAGTTCCTTTAGTGTAGATATCATGTGCCCATTTCCGTTTGCAGAGGGCCATTTTATCTCAAAACAAGTTGAAGTGAATTTCCTGAGCCGTGGCTCCTGTTTCCCACCGCGTTCCATGTTGGCTTCCCTCTGTGCTGTACACAGGGCAGTGCAGCCGGGAGAGCTCGGGGCGAGCTCCTGTCCCAGTGCCCTGCCTGCAGCCACCCCCAGCACCCTGACTCACAGGGACCCCGTCTCCCTGTCTTTGTGGCCGCTGCTGAAAGCTTCCCATTAAGAAATCATTTCAGCAGTAAAGTGTGAAGAAGCAGCAACTGTCTCTGCCAGCACAAAGTGGTTCCATCAATTTCTTTTTCAGGTTTATATCTGTCATCTCCCAGTTCCAGGCCCTCCAGGCAGAGTGAGCCATATGAGCTGTCTGTTCCCGGCTCTGCACCGGTTGGTGTGGGGTTGTTCCTCTTCTTAGGTGTATGTTCCCTAGATAGCTTGCACCAAATGGATGGAACAGCAAATACCTTCTCCCTCCGCCCCCAAATGTTCCTGAAAAGGTTTCGATGCTGCTTTGGGTTTCATTATACACTTTGTGGTAATCCAAAGGTGGAATAAATGCAAACCCCGGAGCTGAGCAGTGTGGTGGCAGGAGGCACACGGCAGTCCCCGAGCAGCACAGGGGAGAGGAAAACAGAGAACCACAGAACCACAGAATTGTTGGGTTGGAAGGACCCTGACGATCGTTGGTTCCAAGTGTGCCATTAGTTAGCTCCAGACCTGCAGGCTGGGGACAGCTGCCCTGGCTCTGGCAGCCCACAGCATCATAAGAAGCAAACAGTGGTGTTAATGTCATCATGGAAACAAACTCCAGCAAGTGAAGAGTTGTTAGGTTAAAACAAAATATAGCAGGTTGCTTTTTTGGTGTTTAACTGCATCTTTTAAATAGAGATGAAAAGATTCAGGATGTAATGAAGCCAGTTGTAGCCCTCTTTCATTACCTTCATAGGAATTAATTAACCCACAAATGCTTTCGATTTTTCTTTGATTGCCAAAGGGACGCACTTGAATTTCTCCTCCCTCCCCCTGCTAGGCTCTGAGGAGCTTTTCAAAAGATAAGCTTGCATACAAAAATAGGAAAATGAACCCAACCAGCTTCTCCATTTCTGGCTGTTGGCATTGCAGCACGCGAGGTGGGTCAGGGGAGCTGCTCCCTGCTAACGTCACGGTGCCAGCAGCATCGCTTGGGGTTTGCTTTTGCATCTCCTGCATGAAGCAAAAATGCACACACATCTGTCTAAAGTGGGAAAACACACAGAGCAATTTCATTGGGCTTCTGCTCTGCTCTAAGCCATGAGCTGCAGCCACCACCATGGGAGCTCATTGCCCACATAGGGCAGTTGGCTTGGCTGCTGCCGGGGTGGGGGGGACTGCTGGAGGAGGAGGTAGGAAGCTTTTTCTAGCTTTTTCTTTATTAAGTTGTGGCACAAGCAAATGTTTGAAACTGTGTTTGTATTTAGACGGAATTGTGCAGTTTTAATTGTGCCAGTTACTACTGCTGCAGGTGGCGAAGCGTGCCGGTAGAGGTGGAAAGTCAGTCTGCATCCTTAAAATGTTTTCTGCGTGGGGAGATGGAGTTAAATGTGGTACCTTCATCACGAAAAGAGAAAATGTTTTAATTGTCATGGAGGAAAATCCTGTTTTCGTGTATATGTGTTAGAAGAGATAAAGTCACTTTGCTTGGGTTGCTGTCGTGCTTCTGGGACTGTCTGTGCCTGCTGCACCGAGCAGTGCCGTGGCCGTGCAGTGCTGTGCCATGGGGCTGGGGCAGCTGCCTGCCTGCTGCACTCTCCTGTGAAATGCTCTGAGCTCCTTTGGTGGAAGATGCTGCGAAGGAGCCAGTACTTCTAACAAACCTGCACGTAATAAACAAATGTGCATACTTTTGCAAAGAAATACTTCTAAGGAAGATGAGGTAGTGTGAGGTAGTGTTCAGATCCACAGTTTGACTCTCTTAGCATTCGTTCACTCTCTCCCTATGCTCCTTTGCAGTTCGCTTTGCGCCCTACAGACCTCCCGACATCTCGCTGAAGCCGCTGCTCTTCGAGGTCCCCAGCATCACCACGGAGTCGGTGTTTGTGGGCCGGGACTGGGTGTTCCACGAGATCGACGCGCAGCTGCAGAGCTCCAACGCCAGCGTCAACCGCGGCGTGGTGATCGTGGGCAACATCGGCTTTGGGAAGACTGCCATCATCTCCAGGCTGGTTGCACTCAGCTGCCACGGCACCCGGATGAGGCAGATCGCTTCGGATAGCCCGCACGCCTCGCCGAAGCGTAAGTTAGCAGTGTGCAGGTCTTCAAAACGTGGAGGTCTTGTCCATCAGCTTCTGGAATGCTTTTGGCTGAGAAGATCTCATTCTTCTTCAGTTCAGTCTTTGTTGCAAAGCAAAGGAAGCACCTGCCAGCAGTGTTTGTACTACTGGTGATCCAAATCTACTTTTTGGGGAGTCAGAATAGTTCCTCTCTTCTCTCCCTGGCCTAGAAACATACAGATTTTCTCTGATCAGGAAGACTCCAACTTTATTTACAAGTATTCTATGACTACAAATCCTCCCCTGCGCGTCCCCTTCCCATACAGTTGGTTTATCTCAGTTGGTCACGGTGTAGAAGCTCAGGGTTTGTCACGAGCCCCTGTAGGCTTGGCACCAGGCTGCTCTGCCTCCTGTGCTCCCACCCAATCCCTGTCACTCCGCCCTGAAATGTTTGCAGGTGGGACTGACGATGTTTGAAGATCACTCTGCTCCCAGTAAGTGAATAAGACAGGACTAAAAATACTGGGTTATATACCTGAAGGTACCTTTAAGGATCTAGGTCACTGTACCTCAGAGAAGCTGTAGTTAAATCTGTTTACTGGAATCCAGTGCTCTGAGCCATGCAGAAATATCTGAAATGTCACTGAGTGCTGCCATGTCGAGTAGTGTCACTTGTCAGAGCCAGCTGAACAGCGTGCAGTGAAAGGCAGGGCTGGTTTCTGTATTTTAACTTTAACTCTGCAGTGCCCCAACTGCACATCTCCCCCGTCTGCTTAGAGGGATTGTGGAGATTAAAAGGCTGCTGCTGTACTTAACCGCTTCCAGACTGAAAGTGTGGCTGTCTGAGATGAGAAAGCACCCTGCACATTTCAGGCACAAAGATCCTTGGTCACCTGCCACAGTCTTTTAGTTCCACTGTGGTGTGCCCATGGGGCTGAAAGCTGAATGATTCCTCAGTGTTAGTGACTGGGGTGGAGACTTTAGAATCAAACAATTAATTGGACTTTATTTCCTAAAGGCTTCACAAGTCCCAGTGACAATAGCAATTCTAGAGATTCTACAGGCTGAAAAGTGTCTGTAATGCTTCATAAAATCTGTGTTTAACGATAAATCCTGATTAGGTGACCTGACTGTAGTGCAGCAGTTGTGTTATCAGCAAACTGGAGTAAATACAGCCTTACACCATTAATTCCTGTCTCAGAGAAACAATACAGGTGAAGGCAGTATTGCATGCTCAAAATCAGGAATGTGCATCCTTGCTGGTACATTCAGGATCTAATTGTGTAGGCAGCAGTCATCCTCCTTTGCTGATCACCATTAAGTGGGTCATTGTTTCCATCATGATTTCAGGTCAAACCCAAGGATGCATTGCAGCACTCCAGGCAGGACAGTCCTCTCCCAGTACAGTCTGCACTTAAGATTGTTGCTTTTAAAACATTTTTAAAATAATCAATAATTAGACATCATCAAGTACTGCATGTCTTAATGTCATTCAGTAATTCTCTATTTGAGTACCTGTGAGTGTAAACATCAGTGGTTTGGCATTGTTAGCCACAAAGGCCAGGTGAATGGACTGTTGTGCTGGGAAAGCTGATCTCTGCTTTGCCAGGCAAAAGAAATGGCTGAAGTGCAATAGAGAGCAGTTCGTGTTTGACAAGAGATGATTCCGATTTAATTCATTGTTTGCTTGCAAGCCTTGTCCAGAACCTGGTGCTACTCCTTCTTCTGTCCCTCTGATAGCATTAATGGCCTTCAGACAGATCCGTGAGCTCTAGCTCTCCGTTTATCTGTGCTGTGAAATTGGCACATAATTCAGACAAATTGTCTGTCTCCACTGAAGAAAGACTCAGAACTAAATTAACGAGCGATGGCTCATAACGAAGGAAGATCTATTGGCAGAGCTGCGGAGCAGGGAGAGCGTTTGCACTGAGATATCTCAAACTTGAAGGTAGAGCAGAATGCACAGTTCCCTCAGTTACTGTGATTTCAATCAATGAAATTACGGTGGAGAAGATGAGTGAGACAAGCTTAAAGCTGTGTCTTAGTCATTCCCTCTGTGCTTCCAAAAGAAAGTTCTTCAGGAGCCTCTGTCCTGGCTGGGTGCTGCCCCATCCTCCCACTGCCTTTAAGGCCGAGCAGGGTACTTCTGGAAAGTAGAACTGCCAGGAATGAGCTGCTAGAAAATACCGGTGTGGTGTGTAAGAGTTGGTGGTGGTGCTTGTCCCATAGCAATTCCTAACCCCTTTCTTTGGGACAGATGTGGATGCAAACAGAGAGCTGCCCTTAACCCAGCCGCCTTCTGCCCACTCGTCCATCGCCAGCGGGAGCTGCCCGGGGACGCCCGAGATGCGCCGGCGCCAGGAGGAGGCCATGCGGAGGCTCGCGTCCCAGGTACGGGAGTGCTCTGCATTCCTGCAGCCCTTGGGAATGTGTCTGTTTCAGTGGAGCTTTTCATAGAATCATAGAATGGTTTGGGTTGGAAGGGACCTTAGAGATCATCTTGTTCCAGTCCCCCTGCTGTGGGCAAGGACCCCTCCCACCAGACCAGGTTGCCCAGAGCCCCATCCAGCCTGGCCTTGAACACTTCCAGGGAGGGGGCATCCACAGTTTCTCTAGGCAACCTGTTCCAGTGTCTCCCCACCCTCACAGGGAAGAATTTCTTCCTTATATCTAGTCTAAATCTACCCTCTGTCAGTTTATAGCCATTGCCCCATGTCCTGTCATTACGCAACCTTGTAAAAAGTCCCTCCCCAGCTTTCCTGTAGGCCTCTTCAGGTACTGGAAGACTGACTCCTTCTTGGAAGGTCTCCTGTCCTGCGTCACGTTGGGTGCTGGAAGATGTGTGCATTGAAGTGCTTACTGGGAGAGCATAGAGGAAAACCTTCTGGAACAAGTTTTGTTACCCTGAGAACGTTATTTCTGTAAAACAAAATTCCCATTACATCAAACACACTCGGTTTTATTCTGAGGGTTTATCTTTTCCAGCCGTGATTACAGCAGTGGACGTGTTAGGAGACGACACAGCTATCCAAATAATTGCTGGTTTTCTTCAGCAGTGAAAAGAACATTGCGAGGTGGTCAGGGCTGGTCTTTGAAAGGAGTGGGGATCCAACAGCGGCCAAAGGAGCAGACTGCAGGCATTGCTGCTGTGTGCTGCATTCCGATGGTTTTTGGGAAAGTCTACAAAACAGCTCACAGCCTTTTGAGCATGACACAAGTGGTTTGCTGTTACGATAAGAGTGGATTGCCTATAACAGCATTTCTTACTGTGAGGGAGCTTTGTGGCTTGAGTTTTATTGTGTTACTGAGATTTAGCCCTACTTTTGTGATGGTGGGAAGGTGCCTTTGTGTTGCTTTGAAAGGTGAGGAGCCTGCTCCTCCCCCGGGTTTAGAGGATGTGTGCAGTTTGTGCTTTCCTGTTGCCTTCTCCCCTTTGGAGAGGAAAATATCTGCCAAAGTCTTTGTTCTAAATTACTGCCGGGACGTATTTTGCTTGGCTTTTAGAGCCAGATACTGCCTTGTCCTATCTGCTTTCTGCTGCACCCAGATGGCAAGGCAGAGACTGTGTGATAGCAGCGTAAATAAATATTAGGACGTGATATTCTCCCCTTCCACATGGAGCTCTTGAAAGGAATGCAGTGGCCAGATCTGCTTTCGCTCAGAGTGCATTAGTCACCATGCTCCTTGTAAATCTTGAGCGTTACAGACTACCAGAAAGGGCAGTAAAGTGTGCTATCTCTGCTTAAAGCACCTAATCTATCCAGACTTTCTTCCCCTGAGTGCTTAAGTAATCCTGCTAGATACCTAATTGATAAATGGAATTCGGTTTTAGCTTCAGTTTCCTCCTGAAATGGTAAGGGATATGGCTTTTTCAAGCAGCGTGTCGTATCCAGCGCACAGAAGATGCACTGAAGCTTTTCTCTATCTCTGGTCACTGGAGAAAAGAGTAAGAAATAATTCTCATAGCCAAAAAATAAAGTAAAAACACCTTGGCTGCATACCCCTTTCGGAAAGAGTTTTAAAGCCTTATTCATCCCATAGCCAACGTTTTTTGTGAAACAAATCCTAAGTTTTGCTGTCAAAGCATAACAGATGAGTTGGGAGAGGTACTGCCTCCTGTGCAAGCAGCAGGATTACAGCTTTTTGGTGTGATTGTTCATCTCCCAGTAAATCTCCACTACTGTAAATGCAGACAGATTCCAGAAATAACTGTCGCTGGCTTCCAATTTAGGCCTTCCTGAAAAGATCGATGCCAGGGCTGATGAGCTGACCTTAGAGCTCTTGGAATCGCTTCTTTTACTTGAATAGCTGACACAGCATGCAAAACTTCTAAAAAGCTTTGTAGTGTTCAGCAAGCAGTTAGGGGATGAGTCAGAGCAGGGTTGGTTCAGCACTCAGAGACCTTGGGTCTGTTCCCAGCTTTGCCTTTGGCCTTGTTGGGATCCTTGGAGATCAGCATCTCCCCTGCCCGCCTCTGTTTCCTGGCCTATTAATAGCAAAGTGATCCATGCAGCTAATGGTCCTTGGGTGTCTGACATTGGAAAGAATATATAACATAGTGCTGGGTGGTTATCTTCCAGGTAGTGCTGCAGTATGGAGCCATGCACTGAAATTCAGCATAGAATCAGAGAATCACTAAGGTTGGAAAAGACCTCTAAGATCATCCAGTCCAACCATCCACCTACCACCAATATTGCCCACTGAACCTAGTCCCTGTGTACCACATCTCGTTTCTTGTAGTGTGTTTTTAAATCCTGATTAAAGCATCACTTCCTATCACAAACAGACATTTTACTGGATGTTTAGGAAGCTTTTTGGTTTGTTTTTTCTCAGCTCCGTGTTCCTGCTGATGGTTCTTCACCAAAAGCAGCAGTTCTGGTTTTATCACATCAGCCCTTTTTCCAGAAGGGCTGTACAGCATGTTGCAAACAGTAAGCCTGATGGATTATCAAGCCTCAGGAAGGGAAATAAAGGCAAATGAAATGGGTTAGGGTGTTTGTCAAATTGATGGCTGGAAGTCGTGTGCCTGGTGCTCTCCCAGTAGCCTCCTGAGCAGCCAGCTCAGCATCGCCGCTGATGGATCCTCGCTGTCAGCAGCAGATAAATTGATTTGCTTCGAAAGAGCTGTGCTGTGTGATGTCCTCCCAGATAAAACAAACACTGCCTGTTCCGACCCAGCTGTGGGTTTTGAAGTCTCTGAGTGACATTGGGAGAAAAAGGATTACTGACCTGGCAACGTAATTGAAAATCCATTAGAATAACAGTTTTGAGCTCTTTGTTCTGCATGCGATCCCCTCATTCGGAAGCTCAGTCACACGTGTCTAACTTGCCTTTGAGGAATCAGGAAAATCTGTTGGTTGTTGAAGGCTTTGAAGGTGTTGAAGTCTGAAGTAGAGCAAATACACCAAATTGTCTTGATAGACAACAGTAGAGCTAGCTGGTCAAAGTGATTTGGCTGTCTGATCTGGGTGTTGGTGCCACGTACTCCAGCAGACCTTCCTTGGGGCAGCGTAGGAAAACCCCTCAGCTGAAATCTATGCTTAAAGTTAATCTTAAAAAAAAAAAAAAAGAGAGGAATATAATTTGGTAAAGGAGAAAGGGAGAGAAGAGTACATTCCTGTATCAGTAGCTGTGGAATAAAATACCAATTCCTAATGACCTATGTAAAACACTTTTTGTTCAACTGGCTGAAGAAGAAAGAACCCAAGAAAATGACAGTGACCCTTAGGTTGGTCTGGTTGGAAGAATGGTCCTTGGACACGTGCTCTGTAGTTGCATTAAGGCTGGGGTCGGAACTGAAGGAGGGAAGAAAGTGCTGACAGTGATGGACAGGCACAATTGGCAGAAATATTCTAAGAGATATAAAACATACGTAAGGAAATAGATAAAGCCACGTGCACGTGTTCCACCTCCTCTTGCACTGAGCAGAGAAGGCTGTTCTCAGGTTGTGCAGTGGTCATTGTGATAGAGAGATGCAGATTGTTATGAAAGTGGATTAATAATACCCTGCAAGGCTGAAGGAAGTGTTGGCGTGGGCTGCAGAACGCCGGTGGGAAGCACGCGTCCCTCGCACCCACTCCGTTCCTTCTGAAAATGTCACTTACCCCAAACTCAGAAGCTGTGCGTTTGTGATGACAGAAATGAAAGGTGAACAGTTGCTTTTCCTCCTCTGGATTACTCAGGGTTGTACTTTTCTGTCTGCTTTTCACGCAGCGAGTTCTTTGGGGCAAGGGTTGCTTTTGGCTCTTGTTGCCAGAGATGAGCAAGTCACTAATTTCAGAAATCAGTAACTGCAGACGGCCGAGCAGGAGCACTGCTCTGCTTCCTTGCCACGCTGGAAAAGGGCATTATTTTCTTGTATTCTTAGGGAACCGTTGGAAGTCATCCGTGAGTCCTGATTCAGTGTTCATCAGCAAACAGAGGAGAAAAATGCTTAGAAATGAACTAATTTAGAAAAGCAGTCCCAGATACTCTTCGTCCTGCAAAAACTGCACCAGGAAACGAGCTGTACCTGACTCATTTAGGAGTTGTTTGAAGTTGCTGTTGGCCACAGGAAGAAAAAACCATCACAAGCAGCAGGCAGTGTTCCTCCCAGGCCCTGGTGGGCAGCCACTGGGCTTCGTCGTGTCCCTGTCCATCTCTCTGATCAGAAATGGAGTGCTTTGTGGTGTGAGCAGTGATCGTGGCAGGAAAGGTCGGATGTGCTCCAGGGGTTGCAGCAGTTTCCCTTGAAAGAATGAAAGAAAATGAGGAGCTTGAAGTTGAGATTGCTCGGTTCATTTTGTCCTTTCTCCCCCAACAGTCCATCGTCCGAAGATGGTGTAAGTGGGAGCAGTGTGATTACTGCCCTGAGGGATTAGTGGGGAAAATTCTGGAAGTACAGTGATGTTGTTGTGTAACCTGGGGCATCACCCAGGTCTCTTGGGTTTTCCATCCCCTTCCAGCTCCTGCGGAGAGTTCTGGGTGTGTTTAGGGAGGATGTTTTCAAAAGGGAAAGTTCCGCGTCTTGCTGACGTTCCAGGGTCATGTTCAAGGTTGTGGTTGGCATTGTGTTGAGTGCTGATATTTGGAGAGAGATGAAGAAGTGTGCCAAGAAATTTGGAGAAGCAAGAGCTAATGACTTCCCTTCCATTTAACAGCAAAGAAAATATTCAATATGTGGCAATGGTAATTGCTTTTTAGCAGAGATCTCTCTGAACCAATTTCCTGATTTTTTTTTTTTAAAGGTAACGTTAATCCTCTTGCTGGGAACTGAGCTGGCACAACCCCCTTTTTCCTTTCAGCTCTTGGACTTCTGCAGCCTCAGAAGAGCTGAGGCAGTGGAGCTGCAGACGTCTCCCAGCCATGGGCAGACGTGGGCTGTGGGCAGCCCCCAGCTCCTGGCAGCTGCGCTCGGAGCCGCCCCGGCTGGGACGTTCCTCTTTCATCTTCCCTCATCCCCTGTCCCCTGCAGCAATCTGCGCCTTAGAGAGGGCAGAAGGACAAGAGGAGTTGTCTTGCCAGATCTGGCAAACTTTCTGAAGTTGTGAATAAAGCTTCTCGAGTAGCAACACCCATCCTGATGCTTGCATATAAAGCATGAGCATTTCTGGCAAAGCACGTTGGTTAGCCTTTTGTTTCAGTATGTATGCATGTGTTATGGAAATAAGTCCGCAGCATTGCTGAGTGTATTTCAAGTCAGCCCTCTGCCAGTTTCTCAGCAATGCCAGTGAGGCAAGCTGGGGTTGGCTCCTCCGCTGCAGGAGATGCACAGCAGCTTTCCTGGGGAGTGAGCCATGGGCAGCTGAACACAGAGCTCCACGGAACTGTTAAACTCCCTGGTTCCTTAGTGCTATTGCCTGATAGCACAGGATGACTGTAAGGTGAGACAAAGAGTTGTGAATGTGAACAGCAAGGATTTTAAATCTAAGGTGCACTCCACACCTCCGCCATTTTGTACCATGTTTTTTTTTTTCCCTTTTTTAGTTAGTCTCTCAGCCATTGCAGTACTTTTGAACTTCACTTCCTCTGGCCAGGGCAGGTGAGTGGCATGGCTGTGTCATTGCAGTGCAGCTTCCCCGTCTCCAAATTTTCCTGGATAAGGCAGAGCTTGGGCTGATGCCTGTCAGCTGGAACCAGGCCTCGCTGGTGCTGCAGCCCGGCAGAACCGACCCGGGAGCACCGGTCCCGCTGCGCCTGAGCAGCACAGAGCCGCGTTCCAGTGACCTCTGCCTCTCAGCAAGAGGTGACACCCGAGGTGCCATGGGCTCAGCTCAGAGGAAGAATTCTGGCCGTGTCCCCTCTGGTTAGGATCGCCTTTCCTGCTGTCCCTGAAGGTATCATCCTGTGTTCACCCAGGGCTGTTAATGGATTCGATACACAGTTTAAATAACCCACTGAAAGCCATATTCTTTGGGTTTCTGGATGCTGCCTGCCTGCTTGTGGTAGCAGCACTTAAACAAATGAGCCTGAAAGCCAGCTTGGCAGCACTAATGGATTATCCCCTCTGTAAAGCAGCTGGTCTGGGAGCTGTGCTTTCATTGCATTAGCTCGCTCAGCTGATGCTGGGCACTGCTGCTGACTTCAGAGGCTCCTTCCCGTCCTCCCAGCCGCAAGCCGGAGCATCGCTCCCATTGCTGCGGGCGTACAAAAAGAAAGGGAGTCCTCCCACCTTATGCAGAGGTGGAAGGATTCGTTCCTTCTGAGCCTCAATGCCCTGTGACACTAATGAGTTTCAGAGGGCATTTGCTGGCAGACTCAGCTGTGTAAAAGTAATGAACGTTCCCCATAAACTGGGTCACCCCCTCCCCACACAGTCGTGTGCAGTGAATGCCATACAGCCGTGCTGATCTCCATTTACATGATTGCAGCCAGCACTCTGCCTGGCAAGTGGCCTTTTGGCAGGTAAAAGCATTACACTGAATTTCCTCGAAGCTATTTCGCGTGGGTCAAAAAGAGATAAATCTTATTAGGTGCAGAAATACAGTTAAAATACGATGCTGAGGCACTTTGTTAGGAGCATTGGGTAGGAGGTGTTGCTGGGGGTGCAGGGTGGGCGAGGTTCCTCCGTTCAGGCTGTGGGAGGATGGAGGCAGAACGGCCTCCTGGCATGACTGCAGGGGGAAGCTGAGACGGGGCACGCCAGAGGCGTGATGTCAAAGGAATGCTTCTGAAAGGGAGGATATTATTCTCCACAGATAGTGCCAGAGAACTGCTTAAAATTGGCCTGTCCTATTAAGTAAAAATAACTTATTTCCCCTGAGCCACCTCCAGCCCCTTTCTCTTTTGATGTGCATGCTGTCCTTCCAGCCTCGTGTTCCTGCTCCTGGCTGCTCACTCCTGGCCTGTCCTCCCCAGCTCTCCCCTCTCCTCCTCCCCCCCAGCTCAGTCTCTTTTCTCCCTCTGTGCTCTGTAGGTGATGCACAATCCCTTATGAGCCTCGTTATCCCCACTCCTTGCCCTTTCTGCCCTCCTCCTGCTGCTTTCCCATAGCTCTCCCTCCTGTTCCACTGGCATCTTCTGTTGTTCTTGGAATAGCTGCGTTGCTTTTAACACATGTCGTCCTTTTTCTTCAAATAGCTGTTCTCGTAGATCTGATCTATATCAGGAAATCTTTTTTTTCCTGACTGCACGCAATTCTTCCATACTTCGTCAGCTGATCCAAAATCCCTTTTGGGTTAAGGAAAGCTAAATGCATGTGTGGTACAAACCAGGTGAAATCAGGAGCTTAGCAGTGAAGACCCAGCGAGCAGTTGGCAGGGCTGTGATTTGGGGGAGTGTTCTGGAGAGCTGCAGGAAGGACGGACAGCTTCTGCTTGTCCACGTTGGACACTGCTGCTGAGCACAGCGTCCAAGAAGAGGTGAGGAAGGAGTGAACCAGAGTGGAAGGACAGAGGAGAGGCAGTCTGCATAGTGATGGGTACATGAGTTGGGGTAGAGAGAGACATCTGAGAAGTGTGTTGGAAAGGGGAATAGGATGGCTGGTGTTGGGAGAAGGGACTCCTCAAGTCCCTCTGGATTTAACACCTAAAGAGTACATGGATAATTTACTTGTAATCCTGCCTTAGCAGCTTGGGAGATGAGTCACTGTCATGAGAAAGTGAGAGTTCGGGTGCTCCTTGACCCCACTTCGGGAGGTAATGGGGTCATGTTGATGCTCATGAGCATTGGCCATGCTCCATTAGAAGCAACATCTGCCTTCCCTGTGTCTGGTGTTTCTCAAGCCATATAACACATCATTAATATGAAAACATGCCTAAAAGCTCATGATAAGCATATTTCTTTGGTGTGTAGCCAGCCTCCTAGATTCCAAATTATTTTAGGAAAGTAGCCCTTACAGACAAGTCCTCACTTGCTTTATTTTTGCTGTTTCTAAGAGGTGCACAAACTGTGGACATTAAGAGGGGCAGAATCAGAAGATTTGTGTCCAAAAGAGAAAGATCTCTGTCCTCAGAACCCCCATTTGGTGTGGAGTCGCTTGCAAAGCGATTTCTCCTTCCCAACTTGAAGAGTTTTACCCAACTGCCAATGGCAGAGGAGCAGTGGCTGTGGCATGGCGTGGAGGTGACACATTGGGCTGCTGGCTTCGTGCCCCTGCTCCTCCTGCACGGGGAGGCCCTGGAGGTGGAAGAGCTCTTTTGAAAGCAAGAGAAGAAATGTAACTTTGGGCATTTGATGTTTAATAAAACAACAAAATGCCCTGGTTTCTCAATGTGGAGGCATTCAACTTGTGAAAATTGCATTCCCAGCCCTTACAAAAATGGCATAAACATGTATATTGAGCAGTTCTCTTGATTTAGGTTTTACTTTTCCCACCCTTTGTTGTAATCCACTTCTTTTGCGTTAGGATTGCTTATAGGCACCTCATACTCAATGTCTGAGGCAGTGATTTAAATGTAGTAGAACATCAGAGCAAGGAACTTCTCAGCTTCCAGCTCTGTGAACATCGTTTAACAAACATGATAGCTGAAATAAAGGTCTAAAAGTTTGGGAAGCCCAATTTCATGTTTATAGTGTTGCGTGCTCTGTGTTGACAAAGTTCAAATTGAAAATATGAGTAGAAAAATTATGCCTTAAATCATATCAGACGGAAATAAATGTTGGCTGGTAACAGCATCCAGGCATGCCTCTATCTTTGGAAGAGCAGGCTGTTCCCTGGTGATTTCCTTCATTGTAACACTTTCTAGATAAAATTAAATGTTTAATTCAAGGATTTTGTTGATGATGAGAGCTGGTTGGAACTTTCTGAGCAATTCAGCCAAGTTTTTTAAAGCAAAGAAATGAAATCTCTGGAAAATGAAGCTTTTATTGAGAGCACGCCTTTTTCAATGAAATGTTCATTTCCAGGCTGTGTAAGTTTTTATTTTCAGGTCTTGGATGTGCTTCTTGGCTCGTCCAGGTGAGCCGGGCTGTTGTTAGAGTTGGAATTACAGCCAAACTACGGCGAGTTCTTTCTGCTGTAGGACAGCACCTGGACATGGTCTGCCTCTTGGCAGCACCCTGAGCAGTGGGGATGGCAGCAGAGGCATTCACCAGGTATCAGGGGGAACGAACAGGCTCTGAACAAGGCTGGGGATGAGCCCCTTCCCTAGCAACCCCTTTGTTATCCTGAAGTCTCCTCCTTTGGTTTTTCATATAAAACCCAGTCTCATTCCTGAAGTTGGAGCAGGGAAGCGTTCTGAAACCTTTGGAAGTGTCTAGGATGAGAAAGCTGTTTGCCACCCAGCTCTTACATAAGCGACGAGCCTGCTTGCTAGCACCAGATTCTGCGTACAGCACTAGCTTTTGGCAGTCTCATTCTGGTCTGAAAATTGAGAAAATGTCACGGAGGATAAATAACATCAAGATGAAATCGGCACGGTTGCATTTCTGAGAACATTGTAGTGCCTTTCCTTGAGTTGCCTTTCTGCAATCTTCATTGCTTATGGTTCATCTTCAGATCCATCTGTTCAGCACTGCGTTTCTCTTACAGGCTTTGCCAATGCAGATAAACCCACCTGAACAACAGAAGTGGATGTGAAGGGGTTTACAGTAGCTGAGTGGTAGCTGCATGCGTACTCCAGAAGGAATTGTGTCCCCCCATTCAGTGGTGACCGTTCCCTCCAAGGGCTGGCTGTGTCCCCTTCTCCATGACATGGTTCATTCGGTTCCTGGAAGAAGTCCATGAGCCCATCCTGAGGAGGATGGTTTCTTTGTGGGTCTGCATCGTACTGTGCTGGAAGTAAGGGCTCTGCACATAGGTATTTGGTTTATGTTATCTGGACCATGCTATCAGGGGAGGGCTGCTCACAGCCTTTATGGTGTGGAGTCCGCAAGATGTAATCCCCAGGTGAATGGGATTGTTGGAAAGAAATCACTGCCTTTACCCAGTGAGTGTATTAGGGTTTGACTGTCTGGTAGCAAAACCTCTGGTATGAGGTATCCATTAAAGCCCGTGTATTAGGGCTTGATGCTCGAAGTATCAGCCTGGCTTTGTCATCACTGTGTGCATCACACCTTGTTATGACTGCAAAAGGAAATTATTGCATCGTATCCCATTGGTAATCTCATATATATCTCACATATTTAGAATGAAAAGCCTGTGCAGAGCCAGCAGCACATGAGGACCCCACAGCCCTGAGCTGGGAAAACCAGTTGGGTTGGGAAAAGGGGAAGGGTCTTTCTCCCCTTATTTTTCTGAATGAAGAGCTGCACGGCAGCGGGTGAGTAACGTGCAGTGAGATGTTCCCCGTCCTCCATGGGCATCGCAGCTGCCGCCGTGCTGCAGGCTGCTCTGCTCCAGCACCTGGCGTTCAGAGGCAGCCAGCAGGAACTAAGTTGAAGAAAACAATCACAGCTTATTGCACTGCCATGTCCTCAGACAGAGCCAGGAGGGCAGCGCTGCTGAGATGGCACTGCTGTCCCTGCCCATCTCTGGGAGCAGCCTCGGCGTCATGTCGTTCATTCCCCGCCTGGCAGCCGCAGTCACTTTGCAAGATCAGTGCCCGTTTGCACCGAACGCTTCATCCGGGTTCGTGTCACGGGCAGTTAATGCTGGGGATTCTCAAAGACTTTGCCTGCCAGAATGCATCAGAATCGACAGCTGCAAAACGCCGCTCCCAGCAACCCGCCCCAGGTCTGGCCGAGGTGCATTCTCTGTTCCTTTCCTCTCTTCCAGGTTGTTGCCTACCACTACTGCCAGGCAGACAACGCCTACACCTGCCTGGTGCCTGAGTTCGTGCACAACGTGGCCGCGCTGCTCTGCCGCTCCCCCCAGTTTGTTGCCTACCGGGAGCAGCTGCTGCGGGAGCCCCACCTGCAGAGCATGCTGAGCCTCCGCTCCTGCGTGCAGGACCCCATGGCCTCCTTCCGCCGGGGCGTGCTGGAGCCCCTGGAAAACCTGCACAAAGGTACTGGGGTGGTGCTCCCTGCGCCGTGGGTGTCCAACCCATTGGGCCTCACTGAGTGGAGAGGGGTTGTCTCGGGCTGCGTATAAACTATGTGATATAGTTAATGTATGTAATTAACAGAGCTTTTTATTTTTTTATATATTTTTTGTTAAAACACAAAGAGCAGCAAAAATAGAAAACTAGCGGGATATTTGGCCTTGTTTTTGTGACACTGCTGCATCAGTCTGGTTCGATGGAAACGGTTTCAATTCTCAGTGAGTTCTCGAGGTGTTTGTCAGAGATTTTTGATGGCATTTTGCTCTTCCTGGGCTTCATCCTTGAAAATAGCTGATCACAAATGTACATACTGCCAAAAATCAATGGCGTGAATAAGGCATGATTGTGACACAAAGGGTATTTCTCTCTGGTGAGACAGGGCTTGTAAAAGTCCAGTAGAGAGACATGATGAAATTTTTCTTTGAGTTGAATGTCTGAGTGCACCTCTGTCCATTCCACTTGAAAATTTGCAGGTAATGTATTTATGTCAACTGAAAATGGAATCACAAATATACCAAAAAATTGATGATTTTTTCAGCAATCTTGAGACCTATTCTCCAATTCCTTTATCCAAACAGAAGGCAAGGCTGCGTATTTCTCACTGTTCACAGGACTGTGTTTAGCTAATGCACCGCGCTGCACCCTCCCCGTGTCCCCATCTCAGCTCAGTGCCCGTCACACGCCGATGTTTGGGTGCTGCTGAGCAGTGGGTGCACACCCCATGATGGAGCACAGCAGGGTTAGGCTGCAGTAGGGCTGTGCTAGGCCGCATGCAGCCCATGGGCCATGAGTTGGACGTGCCTGCCCTCTGCCTCCCCTCAGCTCACTGCCACTGTTTTTTTAAATGCTTCATTCATAGAATCGTAGAATCACTAGGTTGGAAAGGGCCTACAAGATCATCTAGTCCAGCCGTGCTCCTACCACCAGTATTTCCCACTAAACTACTAAACCATTTCCTTTGGCACCTCATCCAGACGTTTCTTGAACACCACCAGGGATGATGACTCCACCGTTTGCATCTGTGCAAATAAAACAATCTAGAGTTCAAGAGCTGCAGGCAGGAGGTAGGATCTCTAGGAGCTGAGATTGTCATCATGCATATCTGGAAGCAAAGGGTTAACAGCCCCTCTTCTCGTGTGCAATTCAGGGTCAAAAATGAGCTGCTGATGGCAGCGTGCATCTGACTTTGTTTTCTCAGTTTCTTCCGTGTCCCAAATGTGGCCTCGCAGCTCTGAAGGTGAAAACAAGCAACGATTTCCATGCACAGCTCCGCTTGTGACAGTGTGATTTGATTTATTTCTTCGGGGCGGGGGGAGTGTTTTTCTCTGTGTCTTTTTTTAGTGGGCTCTTGAGAATTTGAAGCTTTCAGCGAAGGAGCTGATACCATAGAAGTCTATAGACACCCTGTCTGAAGCTGCGAGGGCAGCTGCTAACAGGCCATAGCCCGATCACTGATTGCAGAGCTTTTCCCAGTGCAGCATTGATTTTGTCTCCTTTTCTTTCTTCCCTGTGCAAGATGTCACTAATTCATTGTGACAATCACTGCACTTAAGATCTTTGCTTGTTGCCATGAAAACTGTCAGAGTGTCGCAGGGTTCGGGGCTCTGTTGTCCTGCAAAATGGTGTCCATTAACATGGCATGCTCTAAGTTGCCGGCCTTAAAAGTAGTTCAGATAATTTTCTGTTCTGACCTTACACGTGTCCAAGCCAACATGAAATATATGCAGCTTCTCCCAGATCCAAAGCTCTGTTGTTCCAGCAGCTTCAAACCACGGTGTCCAAGCCCTGAGCAGCAACATGCACCCAAGGCGCATGGTTCTCCCAGGCATAGGAACAAGCTGAGCCAGCACCACTGGCAGCACTTGATTTTCCTGGCACACTGAAATGTCACCGTAGGAGTAGCATGGCCACTGCTGGCACAAAAAGGATACGGTTAGGAACCACTGCTCTAAAGGAAAATAATCCATGGTTGTTACAGTAACTCCGTGGGAGGTATTCCAACTCTTGAGTTTAGAGCATTTCAGAGGATGCTCATTTTTTTTGCCAAGCAGGTTGACCCCCAACTGATCCCAAGTCCTTGGGTGGTGGAAACATTGATATAAAACTTTTATTTCCACTTGGGCTCAGCTTTCAACACAACTCTGATGGAGCCATTGACTGGGGCTTCCCCATCTTTCAGCATTGCTGATCGAGAACACTGGCAAGCTGATTTGTACCAAGAGTTCTGTAACAAAATGAACAGTGTCTGGAAATTGGTTTTAAAATGTATAACTTTTAAGGCACTGTAAATACATCAGCAAGTCTTTTACAAGGTGCTGTCGAAGTTTTAATGCTACTGGGGCAAAATTATTGTGTAATCGTTAATGGTAAATATCGCTGAGGAACTTAGATTCGTGTTTTTCCAACATGTATATTCCTGGATCTCAAGGAATCTAAATAATACATAGGAGAACAAAGTTCTGATTCTTCCCCTCTCCCTGCTTTCTCCCCTCTCCCTCAGGCTTTATGGGAAACATGAGATGTGAGTATGAAACTCAGCCTCCAAGATTTCACAGTCATAAAGTGTATTTTCAAGTACATCCAATAAGCTTACCAAGAAGTTAACTGAAAAAGGATCTCTGGTGACTTTAATGCAAAATTTGTGGTTTTCATGTGGATATTAGTGGTACTTTCAGAAATAAATGCAACTTGGTGAGGTAAGGCCAGGGCAAGATGCGATTTTAGTGTTCAGCACCACCCAAAGCAAGGTGCTCACGCATTCCTGATCTCCCTGGAATAGCACAGGCAGCTCGTGTTGTCAATGAACATTTTGTGCTGGATTTTTATAGAAAATCTCCTGATGAGCCATAAAGTCAAAGAGAAGCTTATCAACTGCCAGGAATACTGAGCTTTTTTGGTAGCAGGAAAGCAAACATCATCCTGGTTAGAACCTGTAGTGCGTTGGTAGCTTCTGCTGATAATAGACTTTCTTCCCATCCATGTTTATTAGACAAGATTACCTTAGAAAAGACTTGAGCCTGAGATCCCAGTCCACGAGAGTGTGTATCATCAGTTATAAAGCTGTACTGTGTATAAACCACTTCGGTGGTTTCCACTAAAGAGTTCTGATCAACCTCCAGTACAGCACTGGAAGGGGACGATGTAGCCTTCTGAATGTTGTGGGTCCAGCCCCACACATGCAGACTGATGCCTTACTCTCCTCAGATAGTTATTTCACCTGGGAGTCAGGTTTGCTTTCATTTCAAAACACGTTGCCAGATCTCAGTAAAGTCAAGGTGAACATTAAGCCAGCACCTAAAGTGCAACCATCAAACTCAGAATGACATGGAGGTGTTGGGGAAGTGAATTTCTTGGTGAACCTTCATTTAACAGTCACAAAGATTGAGACAGGCTGACATCAGGTGGGAATTGAATGCCAAAGCTGTAGAGAACCTCTAATAGTGTGCTTATTAAAACTTAATCAGAAGGATATTGATTCACATCAAATAACATTGGACTTTGTGGAAGAGGTGATTCTTTAGAAGAGGGCTAGCTATTTTACTTCTAGGATGTCACATTTTATATGTTGTAATTAAAATACATATTTTATGAGAATGGAAGTTGTGTGTATGTGGACCTACCTGTGAGTGTATATGCAATTGGTGTGTCACAGGGGAGGTGCTGTCACTGTATCTTTTTTCTTCTTTAGCATTATCTGATGACACTGTAAAGTATATTGTAGTCACGTGTTTATCCTTTTAAATAAATGCTTTTTTTCTTTTTTTTTTGTATCTCAGAGAGGAAGATCCCTGATGAAGATTTCATCATATTAATTGATGGTTTAAATGAGGCTGAATTTCACAAGCCAGATTATGGTGACACCATAGTTTCATTCCTAAGCAAAATGATTGGAAAATTCCCTTCCTGGCTGAAGCTGATAGTGACAGTCAGGACAAGTCTACAGGTACATTGAGTCCAAGGATGCTGATAACTGTTGGGTTGTCATGATGAGTTATGCTGCAAAAGAGCATTGGTGAACTTAGCAAATGAGAGGTTCTCTGGCCACAATATCCAGATAGACATATTAAATATTTGGGAGTTGTGGAAAATACTCACTATCACCTGCCCTGGTGTTTCAGTGCATTTCCCTGTTAATGGAGAGCAGCATTGGGATACTTTGTTTGTCTACAGCAAAAGTTCTTCTGGCCTCAGATCTGCCAAATGGTTGTCCAGAGGTCTTTCCCTCCAGAGGGCTTCCAAAATGACAGCAAGAGGGATGGCATGTCGATATTTGGGTGGGATGGGGTAGGGTAACAAGGGCACTGCTGTGTGTAAATTTTCCAGTCCTTCTCATGGATGCAGTATTAGGAACTGTGTCCTTCATTTTTAATTCAGTCATGTCTCACACAGAAACTATTTGATTATAGATGAGACTGTGAGGTCCTGAGGGCATAAACTGTGCCATCTCATGTGCTTGCCCTGATGGAAAAGGTCTTAAAGGAGTCTCAGAAGTGCTGTTGTAATATGAATCAAGTTTACTTAATGAATAATAAACATTCCCAGAATGAATATACTTTTTTTTCTTTCTTTGTAGGAAATAATTAAGCTGTTGCCCTTCCACAGAATATTTTTGGATAGACTGGAAGAGAACGAAGCCATAGACCAGGACCTGCAGGCGTACATCCTCCATCGGATACACAGCAGCTCGGAGATCCAGAACAACATCTCGCTGAACGGCAAAATGGACAACACTACCTTTGGCAAACTCAGTTCTCACCTGAAGACCTTGAGCCAAGGGTCCTACCTGTACCTAAAACTCACTTTTGATCTCATAGAGAAAGGATATCTAGTACTAAAAAGCTCCAGCTACAAAGTAGTCCCAGTGTCTCTGTCAGAAGTTTACCTGTTGCAGTGCAATATGAAGTTCCCAACGCAGTCTTCCTTTGATCGGGTTATGCCTCTCTTGAATGTGGCAGTGGCATCTCTGCATCCTTTAACAGATGAACATATTTTTCAGGCCATTAATGCAGGTAACATTGAGGGCACTTTGGAGTGGGATGACTTTCAGCAGAGGATGGAGAACCTTTCTATGTTTCTTATCAAACGTAGAGACATGACGCGAATGTTTGTTCATCCCTCTTTCCGAGAATGGCTTATTTGGAGAGAAGAAGGTGAAAAGACCAAGTTTCTTTGTGATCCTAGGTAAGCAGATGCTCTGAGAAATCAGTTTATGAATGCGTTCGTCTAAAAGCGTTTCATTCTGTTATCTGAATCATTTCATTTATTGAGGTTGCACATGGAATGAGATGCATCTCGCTTGGCTTTGATGTGTCTGCGCTGTACCTCTGTGCTGATCTCCTTACATCTTATTATTGTCCATGGAAGGAATTAAGTGCTCCCTGGGCACACAACTGACCCGACAAACGTAATAGTCATCTCTAGCATGAGATGAGCTGTTCCCCAGAAGGTCCCAGCTGATGGGCTCGGATGCAAGCAGCTGAGTCACTGTAGGGGTGGCTGTGTTGTGGCAGAGTAATCCTGCCAGCTCCGTCTGCAGAGGGGAATCATCCTCCGTTCCCCCAGAGGGATCGCAGCCACGTGAAGTGGAGAGTAGGGAGCTGAAGGATGAACAGCGTGGATACGTCTTTTGAAGTTGGCTTCTTTTTGAAGTCTTGTTCCTTGTAGTCCTACTAAATGTCTTTTTGAAAGCAGAGTAAGGAACAGAGTCGAGCTCTGGCAATTTTGGACTGTAAATGCATGCATAATCTCTGCACTGATAGCAGCAGAGTTCCTGGCTTAGCTCACAGAGAACAGAATTTAATCATGGTTAGATTTATATTCTCTAAGCCCAACGATCACTATTAACAATGTTTTCTTTGTTTCTGCTGAGGAGTGGAAACAGATGCTCTGACTGTAATTCTAGTAGTTTATCCCCGTAAGCTCTGCTCCGTTTTGCCTGCCCATCTCCTAAAATACGATTATAAAAATCAGGGAAATACTCAGATTCTGGGCCTTATCAGAGCATCTCCTAGACCCTGCGGCCAGTCTGAAGAAGCACGGCAGTATCTGCTGGCACCAAATAGCCTCCTGGCTGATAGAAGCAGCTGTAGCTGATAGCAGCCTCAGAGTAATACACTGCTTTAAATTTTGTGGCAAACAGGCTGCAGTAGAAAAATATCATGTAGCTCCTCCCAGTGGGAGTCTTGTCTGGTTTAATAGGTTCTGCACAACAGTCCTATCAACTGAACCCTTTGTAAAGCGTCTTACAGCAGCAGGTGTCTTTATATCAATCAATGTTAGTTATTTAATATCCTTCCTCAGAGTCATTAAGTGCTTGCTTAATTCTTTTCAACCCTGCTTGCAATGCATACACGTCAATTACACCTATGGAGCTGGGAGTTGTTCCCCTTCCTGGTTGAGGACAGTCCCCAGTCTGGGAGCAGTACTCACCACCATGAGAGCAACTCAGACAATTCATTACTTTCCTGTGTTGCCAGGAAAAGAAAACTCACCTGCAGGATGCTCACCTGGTGCTGAGACGCCTCAGTGTGTCGCATTCTTCACGTGCCAGCTGTTCATGCAGCTGGGTAATCTGGGTGCTTTGGTTCCCTGAGCCCAGAGCTATTCCTCTTGATGCTCAGGAGGTGGTTAAGGGCTTGCTATGAGCTCCCACAATACCGAATTCAGAGATCTGGACAGGCTGAATCGATGAGCTGAAGCCAGTTGTTCAACAAGTGCTGGGTCCTACCCTTGGGTCACCACAACCCCGTGCAGCCCTACAGGCGTGGGGCAGTGGCTGGAAAGCTGCATGGCAGAAAAGGATCTGGGGGTGCTGACTGACAGCCAGCTGAACATGAGCCAGCAGTGTGCCCAGGTGGCCAAGAAAGCCAGTGGCATCCCTGGCTTGTATCAGAAGTAGTGTGGCCAGCAGGAGTGATTGGCACTGGTGGAGGTTGTACCAACGTGGGGGTCAGCCTCTGCTCCCAGGTAACAGCGATAGGACGAGAGGTGATGCCCTTACATTGCACCAGAGGAGGGCCAGGTTGGGTGTTAGGAAACATTTTTCTTCTCTAAGAGAGGCATTGGCACAGCTGCCCAGGGAGGTGGTGGGGTCACCATCCCTGGAAGCGTTCAAGAACCGTGGAGATGTGGGACTGAGGGACATGGTTTATGATTTAGTAGCTTAGTGGGTAGGGATGGTGACAGGAGGACGGTTGGACTAGATGATCTTGTAGGTCCTTGCCAACCTAGTGTTTCTATGATTCTGTGGTCTGGTGGCACGGTGGGGATGGGTTGGCAGTTAGACTTGGTGATCTGAGAGGTCTTTTCCATCCTTTATGATTCTATGAAACTGGAAAGTGCTCTGTTGCTTGGTGGCTAAGGGCAGGCCCAGCTCTGTCCTGAGGAGGGAACCGTGTGAGGCCTGTGGAGCTGGGCCCAGGCCTTTGGCTGCTCCTCTTCCCTGCACTAAACAACATGTGACACAGTTTGGGTGATGTGCAGCCATCACTTGAGTCCCATACACACCACTTCAGGTGGCAAATTAATGGTGGCTTGAACATGTGTGGGGAACATGCTTTTCAAGCACGAGGCCCTGGGGGATTTCCAACACTAAGCAGGGCAGGCTCCTTGCCAGTGGCAAGAGGAGTTACAGGGCATATAACAGGCTCCCAGTGCCTCGGGTGTAAGTCTATACATATTGAAGGACTAATAAATATCTCTGATGTATAATGCACGCTAATTGCATTACACTCTGATGGTAGATAATGAAACAGGATACATTTGGGTGATTAATAGAGAGAACCCCCTGAGATTCTGCTATTGTGCTCCTCAAAATCCTCCTGTCCAGCTCTCGGGGAAGAGCTAATATTGAGATGTTGAGCTCAGGGCATGGTAAACCCTTAGCAACGATTAAGATAAGTAATGATTTTTCATTTTATTTCTCTAAAAGAAGCATAGCTTGCCACTGACTGAGCTCATAGGAGTAGCTTATGAAAATTTGCCTGCGATTGGCTTGTTTGCAGCAATTTTGATTTCCTTTCTGCTTGCATGGAAATTAGGGAGACATTGCAGCCATATGGACCTCTCATCATCTGCCAGGGCAGAAACGCGCCGTTAGCACGGGGCTTGTTGACCTCTCCGTGTCAATACAGTGAAGAATGGGGTTGCTGAGGCTGATGTTTCTCAGAAGAGCTTTGAAGTGAAATGTGGTTTTGTGAAGCTGCTCTTAATTGACTCACCCTGACAGAGCGGCCAGGTGTGAGGATCTTGCGAAGGAAATTGGGATAATGGGCTTCGTGTCCGCAGCGCTGCAGCTGGGGTAATCTTCTTCATTTCGTTAAAGAGAGCAAGTTCTTGTGTTCTTGGAAGTATGGAAAGAGGGAGGAGGAAGAACACAACATCCAGAAATTACTCCATTTTCCAGACTTCGGATAAGCAGCACATCTCCATCCTCCAGACTTTTGTGTTGCCCTGTGGAGTTGCTAACCCTCTGCCCTGGGTGCTCCATGAGTTTTCCATCCGAAGCGAGGGCTCGTTGGCGTTGGAGGGAGCGCAGTGGCTGTAGGCTCTTCCACAGGGACCCCAGCATCCATGGTTGTTGATAACTGGGCTTCAAAAATTGTTTGTCAGGGTTTAAGCAGCATCGCAGTAATGATTTTCCCTGCCTGTCAGCGTAGCACTATTAACCACGTGTCTCAGATGACAAATAACATAAAGCATCTTAGGGAAAGGCCCAATCCTTTGTGACTAGAGCACAGAAAAAGTGGTGATTACTGCACATTCGCTCTTACACTTGTATGTCTTAACCTAAATTCTTCTGTAATGCTGTTCTGTCTTTTGCCTTAATCAGAATCTCCCATGCAATTATTTTGCATGCTTTTACAACGCTAATAAATGTTTTATCCCTGTGCTGCTGCTGATGGGACTGAGAGAGATGGAAGTGGAGTGCTTTGCCCTGGTGAGGCAGTAAAAGAGCTGCACTCAGATACAGACCCCCCAAAGTGAAATTACCGCGTCCAGATTTAAGTACCAACATCGGAGTTGCTTGTCTAGACTTGCTTTATAGTCAGAGGAGAGAAATAAGGGTGATTTGTTTCATCATGAGCTAAATGGCTGCAGTGGGCAGATGCTCAGTGCCTTGGAAGTGTCTCCTCCTCTCGGCTTATAAAGGGAGCTGGGGGTGAGGGGCTCACCAGGGGACACCTCCAGCACTGACAAATAGAACCGGGTGAGATGGATCCTGTCCCGTCTGATGTGCACGGTGACCGTGGAGGGGAATGACTCCTCCTGGAAAACTTTGGAGGAATGTCCCAGTGTGAGCAGCACGTTCCCGCGGCGCAGAGATGCAGATCCGTTCTCACATCTCAGGATGTGGTGTTAGTCTGAAATCCTGAGCATCTGTGATTGAGTTTCCAGAAGAAGTATGAAGAGACACCCCGCAGGCATTCGGTATCGTTCAGAATCCGAGTGCCTCGTTCAGGAGCTGGAGGTGACACTGCAGAGCTGGGTTGGGTCTGAAGCCCAGGCTCAGAAGTGCTGCGTGAGGGATCGACATTCTGCAGTGAACATTCTTTCTGTGCACCAAGAATTGATCAGGCAGCTCCTGCTTGTGTGTTAGAAGATACCTCATAATCTGGGATGTCAGTAAAAAAAATGTCAGGGAGAAGTACCGATGTCTCTGGAGGGGAGGGAGGGGACAGCTCCTGCCCCATTCCCTTCCGTTCCACATCACGAACCCAGTGTGCTCCTGTCCCCGCAGCCCTGAGTGCTGCACCTTGTGCACAACGGGGAGCAGCAGCCATCGCAGCGCGCCAGGTTGCCATGGTTTCTAGCAGAGCTGTCTTGTAACAATGCAGTGGGGGTATTTTGCATTATCCTTTTCATCTCGGGAGACGAGCTGCAAGACCTTTTCTGACACAGAGTTAATGGCTTTACCTATTACCCAGCAGAATGACAGAGTATGAATTAGAAACAAGTGGTTTTTTGCGTATGATGGAAAGCTGAATCTGATCGACAAATAGCAATCCCTGGTCAAAAGATAATTAATTTAGAAAGTTTGGAGGAAAAGAATTCAGTGAAAATTGTATCTGTAAAAATTCAGTGATACAACAAACAAATGGGAGGTGGGAAGGTTCCTTCCATTATACATCAATTTCTTAAAACTTGTCCACAGATAGCTCCTAAGTATCTACCCCATCTTGGCATTATGTTCTGTGGTTAGTTAACTTTTTTTTTCCCTCTTCTATATTCTAAGATTCTGGAAATCTCCTAGAATATGCTCAGATTTATTTATTGTTAGCTGGAATGATCAAGTGCTCAGCAAACATCAGGGTAGGTCTGAAGTGCTCCCTCTGCACTCACGTGGGATGGGTTCCCTCAGTGTTTGAACTCAAGGTGAGGCAAAATGATGTGTTTTGTATTTATTTGAATCCCTTACATACTCATGCAGATAATTAAAAATAAAGCAGTGCCCACTCACACCTCGTGGGGATGGAGATGGAATAATCAGGTGTTCAGCAGCAAGCTCAGCTCTGGAGGTGCAGCAGGGAGCTGAGCACCGCTTCTTCCATTATTATTTTGCATTATTTTGCTGCCTGAATTGCCTTTCTGCAAGTGGTTTCCATGGCTCCAGAGGGCCAGTCTTTTAGCTCTCCATGTGTTGGAGCCCACACTGGGCTTTTCGGAGTGCCCCCAGGTACAGGTCCATGGCAAGCACCTGGTGTGTTAGCATAGCCCAGGGGATGCACTGTGATTTGTTGCTGCACTGTGCCCAGCTGTGTGCTGGCTGCCACATGTCACTGAAATACACGGGGTCAGTTTGTTCCCTCCCCAGCCTGCTGCCCAGGCATCTGCACTTGTGCTGAGTTAGTGTAATTAATTACCAAATCACCACGGGATTTGGTGTTTTACAATCATTCCTACAGCTCTAATCTTGGCAGGACTGTGGGGCAGTGGTTTACCCGTGGCTCGGGGCAGGGATCCCTCTGTACCCGTAGCATAAGAACAACAGCAAAATGTTTCTTGCTGGTGTAATTTTCTATCAAGAGGAACACAGCTGAGATCCATATTTTTGGATCACAGTGATTAATTGATCCATCATGATGTCCTCCAGTTCGTTGAACGGGGGAACACAATCTGTCTACCAAGCAGTGGAGATCCGATGGGCTGCTGACTCTGAGGACACAGCTTCTTGGCTTCCTCTGCCTGACCGAGCTGTCATGTCCCCGTTCATTGCAGGGCAGTTGGATCAGATGGCCGATGACCTCTCAAGGTCCCTTCCAACTCAAACGGTTTTAGATTCTCTACAACTTCCAGAATGAAGTTTTCTGATTCCCTGACTTGTAACTGGTATATTCTGACACGTAAAAAGAGTGGGCAATAACTCAAGAAAGTCAGTGTTGGAGACCTCTGTGTGAGTACCCACATGGCCAACATTTCTGGGTGTTAACTCTGATCTCACGCAGAAAGGTGGAGCTGAAAAATGAACAATTAAAGCCATCGGGAGCAAGTCAGGCAGCTGCAACCAGGACTTGTCTGAACGGCAGAAGCCAATGTTGGTGTAATACGGGGTCAGGAAGGGCACAGGGAGGGTCTGTTGGTGGGTGTAGAGGTTGAGGTCCCTCTCATGGCTCTGTGTGTGATGAAGCACTGAGGCTGGGCTGCAGGATTGTCCTCAAACTCGGACGGGGCTGCAGCTGCAGCATCTGTTGGAAGAGAAGAGGAGAAAAGGGAGACGTTATAAATCATGACTGATGAGATGAGATGAAGAGCAGATGTGATTGCTACCACCATAAAGGACATCAGCAGAGCAGCTTGTTTTAACTGGCTCATTAGACATGCAACCTAAGCATTCAGATGGAGAATCTTTTTTGAATATGTTTTGTCTTGAGTTACTGTCCTCATAAAATCTTTTTTTTTTTTTCTGTTTTTTCTGGACTGCAAACTTCTGTACACTGTACCATTTTTACATCTAAAGAAAGAAGAAATATTCACTGGAAGAACATATTCACTGAATAATCCGTTCTGTGGCACTGAGCCACCAAAGAGAGAGAAGTGGAATTAATTGGAGGCAATGTGAGTGCTTACTGGAGAAAGAAACGTTGCTTAATTTGTTCTTGTTATTCCATTCTTCAAATCTTAAGACCCACTCACCGAGCGAAGCCATCTTCCAGGGCTTTACTCGAGAGCAGCCCTGACTTTGTTCCACCTTGCTTCCTGCGTGTTCCTTTGCTCCCAGCCAAATGGAAGTGAAGCAGCTCCAAGTCACATTCCCCATTCTTTTCTAATCCTGCCTATGTGAAATTACATCAGGTGAAATGAGAACAGAAAGTGTCACTGTTTATCTTTTGACTTCTCTGTATGCACAGTCACCAGAGAGCTTACTGTGAGGTGTCTATTCCTTTTACCCACCTAATGCATTTATTAAATATGCCAGCAGTCTTCACAGTGCTCTTGGACATCGCTTATTTACTCTGAATACGAAGTAATCTGTTCCTGGCAGCCTGCAGATTTTCTGAAAAGCCCCACGAGCGGAGCTGAGGCAAGGGAATTTCATCTTTACTCTCTGGATCTGTTTTGTTAAATCTCCTTAAATCAGGCTCTGCAAGTGTTCAGAAATGCTTCTTTCTCTCCTTTATTCTTTATTGTTCTGTATTTTTAAATCATTGCAATCACTGCATTTTTAAATCATTGTTTTGTTACCTTAAATCTGATGGGTGCCATCAGAGGTGTCTGCTGTTCCTCTTTGCTGGGCAGTTCCCAGCACCCCACTGCCATTGCTTCATGCAGCTTGGGTAAGAGCCTCTCCAGGACCCAGGACAAGGATTCAGCTGCTTTAACTACAGCTGAACTCTTCCTGTGGTAGTGAAGTCTGTAACGCAGTCTGGGTGTATAGTCCCCACACTCAATAAGATATGGGTGCAGCCCGGTTAGCACCTGTGGGATTTCTAACAGACATCCTAGAGGAAAGAAGATGGCAGCAGGATTGCTAGCTCATCTCCAGCGTGGTTCCAGTTTCAGCTGAGCTGCAGCACTGAGACCCCTGCTGTCACAGTTACTCAAACAAACCAACAGCTTTCTGCCTGAACCACGGGGCTGTTAGCACCACGTCAGGGTGCAGAGCTCCCCAGTTCCTGCAGAGCTAGGAGCCATTGCACACAACATCTGAGTGCTGCTGCTCCTGCTAAGCCCCATCTCTCAGCGCTCCATCACCCTCCTGCAGGGTGCTCACGTAGAGCTGTTGTGCCTTTGCACTGTGTCTTCACATCTCCCTGTGTCCATCTCTGTGCACACCCACAGCCCCCAGCACCCGGTGCCCGGAGCTGCTCTTGCCCTCCTGCTCAGGATCCGTGCCTGCAAACAAAGGCTCCCGGAGCTGAGCTGGCAGCGCGATGAATTTTTCACAAAAAGAAATCTCACATTAAAAATAGAAAATCTCTGATGATAAACTCTGCAGTGGCGAAATTCAAAGCAAATCATTTCACTGAGCTCCTTGATGTAGAAATCATTACTGCCAGCCTCTGCTGTATTAGAAAAAAAAAAGAAGAAAAAAAAGAAAGCTGGTGCTGCTGGAGTCTGTTTCAGCATGCAATTAACGCTGGCAGGACAAGTGACTGCAAGTATTTATCAACAACCCGAAGCTGAGGTCTGAGAAGCATTGCAGAGGTGATGCATTACTCGTGAATGCTGTGCTTTATCCTAGAAGGCTTTGTGTGTGCCTTATTCACAGCAGCCACACGTGGCATTGGGGTGGGCCGGTGCCCCTCCAGCTGCAGCTGAGCAGCTCCGGAGCACGGCGAGGACCTGGGCTCAGCGGGGGCTGCGCTCTGTCCTGCAGTGAAGAGAACACACAGCACGAGTTCCTAGATCTCCATCTTAGCACTGCTGCAGTTCCAGCTCTGCTCAGAGCCTTCCCGTGCATTTTCCAAGGGTTCTCAATCAGCCGTGCTCAAACGAGCGGCACTGTTCCCCCTCCTGCAATGGGGCCATAGAGGCAGGGGGTGGCTGCAGGGTCCCTTGCTGAGCTCGCTCTCGGGTGCTGGAGCACAAAGCCCCTGCTGATTCCCACCCCCCCACCAAGGAAACAAGCTGATGTCTCTCCATCAGTGTACACCACCACCCTTGTCGTGGAGGTAACGTGTTGGCTGCTGTCCAGAGCATGAGCAGAGCAACGTGAGGCTGATGAGCTGTTGAGATATATGGAGTGTGTTAGGGTGATGATGGGTTTTCATAATCAGGCTGAACGGGGATGGGTAAAATCCAGCAACTGCTGCACTCCTCAGCTTGCAGCTGCATCGCACGCATCCCGAGCTGTGTTGAGTCGTTGTTTGTTTTGGGCTTTCCATGGGCCTTCCTGGAGGTTCATCAGTGCAGTGAGCAAACAGTGTTGGTCTGTCTCCTTCAAAAGGGCACGAGCCGGAGGAATCCCCTCCTGCTCCAAAGGTGGGGAGCAATAGGGGAAGAGCATCAGGAAGGAGTGCAGTGGCTCAGGGTGCTCCACCCACAGCCCCTGCTGGGTACCAGCTTTTGTTGGTGTCCCTTCTGCTGCTGCTGCATGGAGAGCTCTGCCAGCACAGCCACGTGCCCTGGGGACACGAAGGCACCTGGGCTGGGGGTGCTATCCATCAACAAAGCGTTTCAACAACAGTTCATTAGTTGGGCTGATAGCACCCTTACAAGTGTAGTTGCATTTTTGAGGTGCGTGATGGAATCACCAATGGGAAGGGTTATTTCAATGAGTGTGGCCGAGCCCTGCGTCGTGGTTACCGGTGCACACCTGGAGCTGAGTGCTGCCGTGTGGCACAGAGGCACTGTGTTCCTCATCCCTCTTCTTCAGACACACATCCACATCCTACAGGCACCGCGTGGTTGGCAGAGCATCGCCGGGCTCTGCTGAACAGAATCCCAGCACT
This sequence comes from Penelope pileata, assembly GCA_013396635.1. Taxonomy (NCBI): domain Eukaryota; kingdom Metazoa; phylum Chordata; class Aves; order Galliformes; family Cracidae; genus Penelope; species Penelope pileata. Next base: position 974,562 of record WBMW01003492.1, read on the forward strand.
GCTGGCCAGGAGTGGGCAGGGCTGGGGGGGACCTTGCCAAGCACCTGGCTGTGCCACACAGGCCTTCACTTTTCTCCTGTATTTCAGCAGAAGGAGCCTGGTTCTCCTCTGAGACAGAGCCCAGAGTTCTCTCTGGACAGAGATGTGCGGATAAATCCCTGCCTTTGTCTGTCTGCTGGGATGCCTGCTTGCCTCTTAGCCAGGCTGAGCTTTCTGCTTTACCAAATAGTGATGAGCTAATAACATTCCCTGTCCTTAAAAGCCCTTCTGAAGCCACAGTTTATGTCATGTTTGGTTTTGTATGGTTTGAGGGGATTGGGTTGCTTTTATACAGTCACATTTTTATTTAGTTCCAGAAATTAAATGGGTTAAAAAGGGCCCCTTGAGAGTACCCAGGGGCTTGGGGAAGAATCCAGACTGCCCTTTCTCTCTGCCCTCAGTGTCAAGGAAGGAGCTGCTGTGCTTACAGTGTGCATACTTGGCTGCAGCAGAATGATTTGTTTGTCCTTTTTTGATGTGATACACTTGGGAGAGCTTGGAGGAGCCTCCCTTGTTCCCAGTTCTTTGCAGTGTCTGCATTCATGGTCTGCATCTCCTGTTTGCAGAGGTGGCTGCCTTCAGCAAGTGCACTCTGTGGAAAGGTTCACAGAGAGCATCTTTGTTGGCAAACCCGAGAGAACTGCAGCTCCTGGGGCACTGAGGTCCAAGCATGGAGCATCAGTGCTTGCTGGACCTTGAGCAGTTGCATCCCTGTGTGCCTGCAGGGACCAGTGCTTGCCATTCTCACCCCAAAATGCTTGCCCTTACTTCTTTTGCACAATCAGCTGCTCGAGTCTTTGAGAAGACACTGCCTATAAACTGGCAGTGTTCTGAGCTGGACGTTTGTACGTATAAAAATGTCACCACCACCAACTGCTAGCAAAGGAAGCTGCTGTCTCTTTTATTGTGTTTTGTATTCAAGGGGCTCTGTGTGTTGCTCAGTTCATTTGTTTGGGTGCCAGCCTGGTAGGTCCTTTGCCAGAAGCATCTTCATTGCTGGAGATGTGCTTAGAAGAAATTTTACATGGAAATAAAGTCTCTTCAGCCTGCACTGGAAAGTCACAGGGTGGGGAATGGTGTTGTCATTTAAAGGCCATTTTTCAAAGTGTTGATGGCTTGAATGTTTCATTTTCTAATGACTTCAGAGTCGGTGGCACGCTTTCAAATTACGGTTGCGCTCTGCAAAATGACTTTAAAAATAGCACCCTGGATTTCGTGAGATTGTATCACTGGTGTTTCTAAATTTATATCTGCTCCTACAGAGTGTACCGTTTTGTTATCTTCTAATGATCTTTTTTTCGCATTATCGGTGGTCACCAATAATAATAATAATTTTTAAAAAAGGTAATTAGTTGGTGGTTTACAAATGAGAATTAGCCCAGCTCTGTTTCCCAAGGCTGCACTATGCTGAAGGCTGAGCAAGAGCAGAAGTTGTTTTCAGAAGTTCTTGTGTTGGTGTGACAAGCAAATACTGACGTGCTCCTCTTCTCTTTCCAGGAGTGGCCACACACTGCTTGCCTTCTGGTTTTCCCGTCAAGAAGGAAAACTAAACCGACAGCAAACTATTGAACTGGGACATCACATCCTCAAAGCACATATTTTTAAGGTAACCAAAATTGAAATGGAGACTTCTGCCAACCTCATCCCATTGCATGTAATCTGCCAACGCCGGCAGCGTTCAGTCTCTTCTTGGTTTAGGGCTTCTGTAAGAAGTGTGATTGCTGCAGGCTGCTGAAACGTGTCAAAGTTAGTTTTACAAAATTGGCACCAGCATGTAAGAAATTCTTGAAATTAAACCATGCTTTAGAGTGTTAACTCACAAGAGAGCCTCTTACCTAGACTCCCTCTTCTACCCTAAGAGGTTTCTTCCCATCTGAGGTGAGTTCCTGTAACAACATCTCAAAAAAATAAATCTTTTAAAGAATCCAAAGATTTTGAAGAATCCAACCCAGAGTTTAGGTTGCAAATGAAAAAAGCATTAACATCTGATGGCCAATCCATTTTCCTCCTCATGCAGACACTCAACACCTGCATAATTAAAGGCGAGCTTGGACATGAACATCAATGTGACCCATAAATTAAATATCATTCTTCTGCCTGCTGGCTCACGTACCAAGAGATGGGTTTGTAAGGTCACAGAATTTCTTAAAGCTGTTAGGATCTACGGGTGCTTAATGCTGGTAAAAATGAAGGCTGTGTTTTCATCTGGTCTATATATGATTTTACAGACTTAAGAACTTCAGCACTTCCATCAGTATTTCTGTGGCAAACAGCTCATTTCTGTCTTGTGTCAGTGCTGATGTATTTATTTCTTGATTTCTCTAAGCTGCATTCATGATCAGACATAGTAGCAGAGTCTCCTTGTTTGGGAAAATAGCGGCTAAAGCCCAGAAGAAGCCCAGGTCAGCACATTATCCAGTCAGTGCATGATTTTCAGATTTTGGGATAAATTCCCAAGGCCCAATTCAGGGGTGCCTTTAGTATTCAGCTGCACTTTACATTAAAACTGGTTCCAAACCTTTCTCATTTCACACTTTTGTGTTAGAAGCAAATGGCAGGGTTTCAGGTGCTACCCAAGTGGCAATTTTCATGAAGTGGACAAGTTGCCTGTAGATTCCAAATTTCATTGAGCAATATTTACAATAGTAGAAAATGCCTATTAACATGTGAGAAATGTCAGTCTGCCTTCTGTTTCCAATCTCTGGGCAAATTCCTTGATACTGCAGCAAGAATGGCATGTCCCAGGGACAGATAAGCATAACATAAGTGTTACTTGGAAGTACTGTGAAGTTTTGAAAGGCTTTGGATGAACTGGATTAGAAACACTGTAAAACTTGGTTTTTTGGTTTTCCTTGAATAGATTTATTTTTATTCCTTTTCTTTAACAATTGTTTAGTTCAAATTTGTGAGTGTTTAGGAGTGAAACAACAGCTGCATTAGTGTCTGAAGGAGGCATGAAGCTGGAATGTTGCAAAGTGTGTTTAAGATCTTGAGCATCCTTTTAAGAAAATATTTTGGAGAATACGTATGCACATTCCCCTTCCTTCCTTCTGTTTCTGACCATATTTGCTTCTAAACAAGCATTTCTTCCATCCAAGCCTTTCATTCTGCCTCACCTTTTGGTGAAGTCATTGCAGGCATGGTAGGTGAGGAGCAGCCAGGTCATCAGTTCAGTGTTTTTCCTCAATTTCATTTCCACGTTCATAGCAGCAGCTTTCTGCAGACACTAAGATCCTGATCTTGAAGGTATTTGTCAAGTCTTGATGTCATTGTAACTCCGTTTTATTATTTACCCATCATAAAGCTTGGAGAAGGGTGAAAGCATTTTGTCCAACCAGGTAGGAATGAGAGCCAGGTGGTACAGAGACAAAACTTGGATTAGACAGCGAGGGAAACGTGTTTGTCCCTGGTCCCTGTCCCTTTACTGGTGGCTGAGAGCTGCTGGTGTTCTCTCTTAAACACAAACATCCTCAAACAGTTTGGGAAACAAAAGTACAAATGTTTTACTCTCTTAAAGCAGTTATGAGTCTTAACAGGAGCATATGGCAACCCAGCTTGGGAAGCCTGGCATGGAATGAAAGGGCAAGAAGAGAAATGTGCAGTAATGATACAAGAAGACCCAAACTTCAAGCTAACGTATGCTTTACAAATCAACCAAAGTCTTTAACTTCATCTTAAATTAGTTAGCTGAAATGTCAGTGATCAGCAGTGGGTGTCCCTTGTCCCCGCACTGAGCGTGTAATGGCAATTACGGGCGGAAACGCGCGGTGACAGCTCCGGGGACGTCAGGGTGCTGATGTTCCTTGAAGAACAGCCTCACGAGGAGCTCGTGCTGAATTCTGCATCAGACCTTTGACTCTGTCACAGGCCACAGGCAGCATTTGGATTAGTTCCTTTTCTGTTGGTTTTCAGGGCTGCAGCAGGGCGAGGATGCGGGTGGTACCCACAGCAGTGAATTAGCAGTGAGGGATGCTGACAGCTGCATAGGAGAGTGCAGGACAAAAAAACCTAAACCTGTTTGAAAGTCAGGGTGGTGGGGGTTTGGCAATGTTGTTTGGATGAAATGTGCGCAGTCAGGCACATCGAGTCCTGCCCAATGGTCTCAGTGCAGGGGGAACCACTCGCACTGTTCCAGTTCAGTGCTGTGTCAGACTGGGAGCTGCTTTTGCTGAAGGGCTCGACCTGCTTTGCTGCTCTGGGCAGAAAAGGGAAACAGGCAGGAAGGTGTTACCTGTGAAGTGAGATGCAGTGCAGATTGGTTTCTGCAATGCTGGTGGTGTGGAGTGTATTTACACCATAAAGGATAAACGTCATCCTTTATGTATTGCATTAATAACTCTGTTCTAGCAGTGGCTGGGGTTTGTGTAGCTCTGTGGCTGTCTTCAGCTGGCTGTTCAGAAAGCATGTGCTCATTCCCTCTGTCCTGGTGGTGACTCAAGCAGCTTACTTATGGGCTTGATAGTATTATAACTATTTTTGAATAATTTTAACCATTTGTTATAAAATTGTTTTCCATTTGTCCCATTATATGAGGCCGAGCTCACTGCAATTTAATACTGACCTCCCGTATCCTGTATTCATCTCAAACCCAACATTTAACGACTGCTAAAGTTCTGAATTCTTTCCGCCTCAAGCTGAAGCAGCTATTTTTCTCCTTAATTCCCTGAATTTTGAAGAAAACAAGCCGAAGGAGTTGTCAGTTATTTATAAGGCTCCTGTAATTTCTTGCTTGCTTTTGATGGTGGAGCTGTTTGCACCACGTTGTCACTGGGTGGTGCAGGGCTTCAGAGCCGGAGCTCTGCAGCCCAGCCCAGCCCAGCCCACATGGTGCTCCCTGCTCGGTGCCATCCTCCGTGGATGAAACAAGTGCCACCCTCTGCTGCTGCTGCTCCTCCTGCAGCCCCAGGCTGCAGAGGGGTATAAAGGACTTCCAGATGCAATCCCACCACTCTGAGCAGGAATGAATGACTGCACAGCACACAAGGAGGCAGAAATCAGGGCTTGCATATCATAATAGAATTAAAGATGGCTGTGCAGTCACCATGGAAACAGCAGATTTAATCATAAATCGATAGCAGAACAGCAACACTTTCAGGACGTGCCTGCGGCACAGAGCCGTGCTGCTGCTCCCTGCTGTGTCCCTGTGCTGGGGCTGCAGCCCCGCTCCTCTGCCCTCAGCAGAGCCATTTGCTGACACGTTGGCTACAAAGCCATGGTCCCTTCAGTGGGAAGGGGGAGGACTGCTCACGAGCGCTGCAGAAAGGTGCGGTGCCTTCTGTGTGTTCTGTGCTCGTGCGTGACACCTGGAAGGGCTGGAGCTGGGCTGGTGCTCCTGGCTTCGTCTGACTGGGAGCAGGTATTGTCATCTAATTCAAGTGTGTGAATAATAGGGAAACTTTGTGAATCAGTTCTGCCAAAATAAGATGTACTTGACTCAAAAAGAAGAACAGAAGTGTGCTGTGCTCCTCAGCATTGCATCTTCCAGGGGAGCTGAACAGAGGCAGTTGCTCCCGGTTCAGTTCTGCCTCTCCCAGGCTGTGCAGGTGGCTGCAGCAACTTGGCAGCTTCCTTCCTACAAGCTTATTAATTCATTTATTCAAGATCACCTCATCTGTGTACAAACACCAGTGTCCAGAACCTACCTGAAGTCCTTACGCCCAGGAGGATCCGCCCGGTGTAGCTCAGTGTGTCTGGAAGCAGCCTCCTGTGCAAAGCTGCTGCTTTGGAAATAGTTACATGTGAGCGAGTGGGGTGGCTGAGTTCACCCTGGACTGCCAGGCTGGGCTTCACTTGCGTAAAAGAAAGTAGAATTTGTGAAGTGCTTGTACATATGTTTTCAGCCAGTAGCAAGATGAATGCACAGAGCTTGGATCTATGTCATCTCTTTTTTGTAGGGGCTGAGTAAAAAAGTTGGGGTATCTTCCTCCATCTTGCAAGGGCTTTGGATCTCCTACAGCACCGAGGGTCTTTCCATGGCTTTGGCATCCCTGAGAAACCTCTACACCCCAAATATCAAGGTACTGGAGGGAGGGGAGAGCTGAAGGGCTTCAGAGCTTCCTCAGCCCACAGGCACCAAGGGCAGGATGTCCCTGGCCAGTGCCTGGCAGCAGCAGCTTGCTTAGTGAGGAGCTGCCTGGGTGCTGTGCAGGCGTTTGTGTGACCTGCTGAGGTGTCTGAAGCAATATTTGCCCCCAGGCTTGCCCCATTCGCTCCTCCCTGCACGAACAAGGTGAGCCTTGTGCAAGCTGGGGAGTGCAGCAGGGTAAAAGCCAGCAGTGGGAGAGGATCCCATGGAAGCAGAGCCCAAGTTCTTCTCTCCATCTGTGTGTTTTCTTTCTCATACTCACATGAGAAGGACTGTGACCCCAGTGACCGTATGACTTTGCTCTGGTATGAAGTGAAACTGCACCTCCCAAGGGGCTTTCCAGCCTTTCAGGTGAAGGTTTAAGTTGTTTCTGCAGCCTGAAATGGGACCATATGTTTGGCAAGTGTTTATACTGGGCATTTGATGTCCTTTGCTATTTGCTTTGAACTGTCCACAGGGCCCTGGTTTAAACTCTTGCGTTGCCTTGGCAATAAACTCATTCCTCTCCATGAAACTCAGCTAACAGGAGCTTTTCTTCTCCTCTGTAGGTCAGCCGCTTGCTGATCCTGGGAGGTGCCAACGTGAATTATCGGACCGAAGTTCTGAACAACGCCCCAATCCTGTGTGTGCAGTCCCACCTGGGTTACACAGAGATGGTGGCTTTGCTCCTGGAGTTTGGTGCCAACGTAGATGCTGCTTCTGAAAGTGGCCTGACCCCCCTTGGGTATGCTGCTGCCGCCGGGTTCCTGAGCATTGTTGTGCTGCTGTGCAAGAAACGCGCCAAGGTAAGGTGACTCCATTCCTCTGACAACTGACTTAAAGCATTCCATGCTCAGAGCATGAGCTGCAGGCAGGATACATCCCACTTGCTAAAAAACATCCTCTATCAGGTGAACACAATGCTGCTGCAGAGGTTTGCTTTTCTGTTAAAAGCACTGGCAGTAAGAATCTCCCATTAACACCAAAGGCAAGTAACTGGACAGTCTGCAATTAGCATTCCAGAATTCAGGTCTGGTGCAGGAGCTGCCTAATCATGCTGCACTAATGGCCTGCTGAAGTGTGTCCTGGAGAAGTCCTTGAAACTCCCATGTTCAAATGGCAACATTGGTTTTGCAGCACAGAGTGTTCTTTAAATATCTCATTGAGAACATTTTCCAAAAACTTCTATCAAACTTGTCCTAGAAAAATACCCTTTGTTGAGCTTTGTGGTGAGTGTTTGGAGTTTTAATTGTATATAATGAGTCAAGTTTAAATATTTTGTTGAAGAATAAAGTTGTACTGATATTTGAAGTGAAGCCTCCTGGAAGCAATTTGTGGTTTCTCTATATGTTTAGCTTCAGTTCAAAAAGCAAAATACGGGTTTGTGTAGTTGTGGTGTGAGTGTCCGGGTAACTGAGGGACTTTTCAGATCTTGCCATGCTGTCTGTAGTAACATGAGGACAGCATGAAGGAAAAAGAATGCTGCTTTTGTTGGGATGTGTTGAGAGAGTCGGGTGAACCCCTGGGACTCGTTGGGGAATCTGCTCCCTGTCTGAGAACAGGAATATCTGGGCTACAAAACGCAATGCGAAACGCCTGCCCAAGCTTTCCTTGAGTATCCCTGTGTCGAGGAAATGCCCAACACCCCAGTACCAGATGGGTTTGTTTTAAAGGCTGAGGTGTTTGATGATGGCGTGCAGGAATAAAACCCTGATTGTTGCCTAAGTTTGCAAATGACACCACTGCAGAACATGGCAGTGGTACATTGGCAGGGGACAGTGGCTGATCTGCCTGTCCTGTTCTCACCAAGCTGCTGGGTTTGTTCAAGCCTAGAAATCCCAGCTGATGTATGCAGGCATCGAGTGAAAACTGCCCTGTCCTTAGAAGCCTGCCAGGGCTGCCAGATGAAATCTGTTTCGTATTGACTTCTGCTTGCATTGGGTTCGCATTAGGGTGTTAGGCTACAGGCTGAGGCACTTCTGTCTCCCTTGAAAGAATCATGAAACGGAAACAAGCTGCTCTTCCTTGTGTGGATTTGGGTAAGGGAGATGACAACATGTGTGTGATTTCAAGGAAACACGGTTGCTGTGTTTCAGGACACAAAAGGAAAATGATTTTGAAGCCTTTGAGTCTGAAGAAAGCTGAATGTAAAAAAATTAAAAATAAAATGGCAGCTTACCCAAAGTAAACATTTGTGGCCAAGAGGATGCCTAAGCCTGGGGCAGAGTTTCTTTGGGAATAGCTGTTTTCTGGTTGTAGAAGGGATAGTTTACCAGAAGTATGCACATTTTGCACACGTGGCATTATTTTGAAACCAGGGCTGGAAGCTCTGAAGGAAGGAAGATGCTTTGCCTGAGACTGGGCTTAATTGCATTTTGTGGTCCTCTCTTTTCAAGGTGGATCACTTGGACAAAAACGGTCAGTGCGCTCTGGTTCACGCTGCGCTCAGAGGGCACCTGGAAGTGGTCAAGTTTCTCATCCAATGCGACTGGACCATGGCCGGGCAGCAGCAGGGAGTGTTTAAGAAGAGCCACGCCATCCAGCAGGCACTGATCGCTGCGGCCAGCATGGGCTACACAGAGGTAAGGCTCGCCAGTTCCCCCGGGACACCAAGGGTTAACTATGTTTTTTAGCCAAAACATTGAGCAAAGGGGTCTGGGAGGTGGAGTCAGTGCCACTGCCCTACTCTTCTTCCCCTTCCCATCCAAGGGCTCACAGATCCCTTGGCAAACTCTGTGGTCTGGGCAGGCTTCCAGGAGAGGACGTGCAGCAGGGCTGTAAGTTGTTGGAATGAACCTTCAAGCGAGGGTGGGTAACCAGTGTGCTGCTCCTGCCCCTCCTCCAGTGCTCAGGGGCACGTGGAACCCCGTAACTTTAAACTGTTTGGTGGAGGAGAGCTAAAGAGCAGAAGACAATTGATTTGTTGATGTGATAGATGTGTATTTTCTTCCTGAGAAACACCATCTGAGGATTTTTGAATTGGTAGATTTCTTTGCTAAATTGAGCTCCTGTCATCTACTTGAGTTTAGATTTTGCTTGTGTTAAGTATAATCCATGAAAACATAGGTAATGTGCACAGATCAGAGGAGCTAATTAAAGAAAGCTGAGTAATTGCTATTAGCTTAAGTGGCTGTGAGTTGAACCGATTGGAAGCAGATGTGACTTCAAAACCGTAAAGATCTGCACACTGACATCATTTGTAACAGGACACAGAACTTTGCAAATGAGAATCTCCCCCCACATCGTACCGGTCACCTTTTTAGCTTACAAAAGCAGTTTAATGTCTGTTACACCCTAAATGTACATGGCTGCTTATAGAAATACTCCAGGTCCCTGTTTTGAGATGCTGCCAGTCACAGATATAAACTGATGCTGAACTTGCTGGTTTTCTCCAGCTTTGGTGACAAAACAAGTGACCCTGATCACTGCCGCGGCCACACCACAGTCCATGCTGCAGCCAGACTTAGCTGTAAGCTGCAGTCAGGCAACACAAGGTCCACAAAGAAGCACAGCCCTCTCCCACGTCCCCCTTCCCCTGTGTCATTCCCAGTGCCCCATGTAGCAACTGGGAGACTGCAGCTGTCACCCAGATGGCTGCTCCCCGGCCCAGCCTCCTCCCAGGCACTCAGCACTCTTAGCCCAGAGCTCAGCCCATAATTGTTTCTCCTAGACAGAGAAAAATGGTTTTGTCCTTCAGTCACTAAAGTCAAATCTCAATTTTCTGCTTAGCTTGTTGTTTTCTTGTGTCATCTGATCCGAACACCGACGTTTTCTGCCAGTTTTCAGTCAATTAAATCCTTTAATTTACCCTTTAAAGAAGTTAATTTGCTTCTCTGGGGTTTCAAGCAGCCACAGCTGGAAGAAAAACACAGCAGAAGTTTTTTTTTAAATCTGCTTAGAAATGGTACTCGCTAGGAAGGAGCTAACTTCATCTTGGGTTCATTCTGGGTGTAACTTCATCTTGGCTGTAGCTTATGATAACGAAGAAGCTGATGCTTCTAACTCCACCATGACATCCTTGTCTGTGACTCAGTTTCCCCAGCAGCAGAAGGGGATGATCAGACTCATCACACCTCACCAGGGAGAGGCAGTCCTGATGGCAGAGCAGCATTTCTGCACGGGCTGCAGCATCAGCTCAGCCTGCAGCACAGCCACCACGTGCCGTGCGGTCTGGAGCAGTCTGGAGCACAGCAGGCACAGGCAGTGCTCACTACGAAGGCTCACCCCGTGCACACCTTCTGAGACACTTGGGGTTTTCTGCTTTTATGGCGCAGGAACGTTAGTGGTTGATCTCTGGAAGAATGTTTACTCGAGCTGAGGGTGCCGGGCAGAGACTTTGTTCCTTTTCCTCCGCATGCTCAGCGCAGCTCCTGCTGAAATGTCAGCAGTTTATATATAACGCACCGACGTTGGTGAGCTGACATGTCATTTTGTTTTAGATTGTCTCCTACCTGCTCGATCTTCCAGAAAAAGATGAAGAGGAGGTGGAGCGAGCGCAAATCAACAGCTTTGACAGCCTTTGGGGAGAGACAGGTGATTTCTGTAGATGCTGTACCTTCTCCTACGTGTTTGTGTTTGTGTTCATGGGCTCCTGCTCTGCTCTCTGCCTTTGTTTTGATGAAGGGAAAGGACCCCTTCCTCTGATTTCGTTTCGGGTGATTTGCAGAAGGTGGAATTTGCACTCTGCTTAAGTAGAGAGTTTGGCTTTTGCAAATCCTGAGCTTCTGCAGCTCCTGGCACGTGGTTGGAGCATCTCTGACAACCAGGCCACTAATTCCTCTGAAACATCTCCTGTTAAGTTAGATGGATGCAAATCTGTGCTCTTTCTCCCTCCATATCCTCCCCTTCCCTGTAACATGCAGCACTGACTGTTAAATTACCCATTATTTAGTACCTGGTAATTAAAAAGAAGTCCTTTTGTACAATACTCTTTTGCATTTGCGTTACAATACAGAAGCCCCGCTTTTCTACCTTCTGCTAAAACAAAAGCAGCCATTCACCCCTTCCATTTCACACACACAAATTGCACTGTCATCTCCATTTCTTGAGAAATTCAGGCTTGCATTTGTTAGCTTTTAACTCCAATGACCTCCAAAATATTATCCACTGTCTCTTGTACTCAAGTCACTAATCTCCCTGCGTCATTGGTAATGCTCCTGTCAGGTTAATACACGGAGGTAAAGTCCCTGTCTGGGTAAGAGAGCACTGACTTTGATTCTGTCAGCTTTGTTTAAAAATGACATATCCAAGGGGGCAGACACTGTCTGGCACTGGCTTTGTTGTGGTCAGGCTGGTTGTGATTAGAAGGAAGAGGAGGAGAGCTGGGTTACGGTTTGAGCTGATTGCTGTGCTGTAGGTCTGACAATCCAGCCTGAGCGTAGTGTTGTAATGAATGGAGCCCATCAGGAAGGGTTGCCTCTGAGCAAGCTCAGCTGTAAGTGACAGAGAGAGAGGAATGAGGTGGCCCAGCATGGAGCTGGGTGTTGGGAAGAGGAGCAGCTTGCTGCCCCCACCGCAGCACAGCAACAAGGGCATGCTGCCATTATTGGTGGAAATAATGCCAAAATACACAAATGAGCAATCTGAAAGTGCCCCTAGGGTGTCACAGAAGAAAAAAGAAATTGGATATGGAATTATTCAAATGAAATGATGGAGTATTGGTCATTAGTAGTGGGACAATGGCATTTTTAGCAGTGAGCCACGTCCTAACCCCAGCTCAGGGGCTGCTCCTGCAGAGCGTGCTCTGCTATTTGGTCCTGAGGACGTGGTCCTGCAGCAGAACAGCAGAACAGTAGCAGAACAGAAGGTGGTCCAGATGTGTTCAGAGCTCAATCAGAAGTGACAGAGATGTCTCCCTGCAGCGTAACCACAGAAGCAGCATCAGATAATGCCAATATTCTTCTTGGGCTGAGGTAGTCCTGGCTGTCTGGATTAAGGCAGCAAAGCCTGGTGTGAAGCCTTACATGTTTTCCCAGCTGTTACGTGACTCTGCTCTTCCCTGGAGCTCTGCCTTCCCAGGTCACAGCCCTCCCAGCCCTCCTCTCTCCTGACAGCTGTGCTTCCTGCTCCAAGAGCTTAGCTGTATGCTCATCTCCCTGCAGAATCCCAGCTCTTCTCTTTCCTCTCTCCTCCTGCCCAGGGCAGCTCTGCTGTTCCCATCCTGCCTGTTGCCTCAGGGGCTCTCCAGCAGAAACCTTTCTCCCTCTGTCACCCTTCCTCCCATACCTCTCCCCAGCAATGCCAAAAGCTGCACTCACACAGACATCCAGAAGGAATGTGGGCAAGTAGCACACAAATTCAGGAGCTATTTCAAATAAATACCCACTTATCCCAATAAAACTGCTGGTAGGTAAGAAAGGAAGATGAGCAAAACTGAGCCAGCCACCAGCTGTAGCACTTTCCTTCCATCACAGGTAAGATATGTTTATATGGATCACAAGACTCCCTTGCACATTGCTTTAGTTTTATTTTCCCAAAAGTAAATAGCAAATTTAGATACATTTGCAGGCAAATGCTGGTTTCAACCTAAAAATAACAGTCTGCTCTAAAAATCTGATTCGTGTCTTTTCTCTTTTTTGATACTTGCTTGCGTGTCCGATCTCCCATAGCGCAGAGCTGGGTGATATCAGCCCGACAGCATCCCAGCGGCAGTGCCAGGTTACATCATAAGTTTAGGAACTGCTGACAGCACAACTCCAGATGGATTATTTACCTCTGGGACAAGACTAATACCAAAACCCAGCACAAAAGTATCTGAGTCACTTGTAATAACTCCATCTGAGCTGGAGGTGCAGATGCAGCAGTGACGAGCAGCGTTTGTCTCACTGCCAGCCTGCAAACAGAGCCCCGCGCCACGGAGGAGCCAGGAGCCTGCTGCAATTTAATGATTCCTCCTCCAGATAAAGTTGTTTTTTCTTCTTTAAGAAAACAGACATGCTTTGCACAGCAGGCAGAAGCAGAATGTGCCTTAGCAAATCCCTTCTGCTGGAGATGACGCTTGTCTGATGTTGTTGCTGGTGGAGGGGTGCACGGCCACACCTGCAACTTTAGTTTTTGTTGAGCTGTTTTCTGAGAACTGCAGCAACTGTTTTTTGGCACTCATGCCAAGACTTTGTTATTATAGGGTGAGTTGTACTCAGGGCATTACGTTCTCATAGAGAAGTGGCAGCATGAACGCTGCCATTTTCCAGCTTTGCTCGCTGCCACTTGGCTGGGCTCAGCCCCAGGTTCTTCACGCTGTGCCGTGAGCTCTCTGGCAGTAAAACTTCAAACCATTTTGGTTTCTCTCGTTTCTTCTCATCACTTTTCCCTGGCCTTTCCAGTCTCCTCTGAACACATACAGGCAGCAGAGGGGAGGCCTCACCTGGTGCTGTGGGTTTTGTGGTGACCACTGGCTGCTGTGTGGTGATGGCAGGAGCAGGCTGAGCAGTGCTCCAAGCTGAAAGAAGCAGGCGCTTGTAGAAGTCCTCCTGACGTAGTTTAATTGAATTTTTGAACTTAATTGAGCTTTTGAACTTGGATGGATGGACACAACTGACGCCACAGAGCAGTGCTGTAGGTGTGCAGCATTGGAGCTGGAGCGTGGAGATATCAGCAGACGTCGTGGCTATGAGGCTGGAGGTAGAGGGGAGAGCCTCTGTCTGCAGGGCAGCACCCGGTGGAGCTCCATGTAGCTCTGGCTGTCTGCTCCAGCCTCCTGGTCGAAGCACAGGCACTGCTGAGGTCTTGGTGAACTTAATGGTCCAACCATGCTGAGCTTCTTTCACCCCTCAGAGAGGTCCTGCAGTCAGCTACTCCGATACCCGTGTGTTAAACAAGACTGCTGGGATAGCTGTGTCTCAGCAGCAGGCAGCAAACCCATGGCATCAGCATGGGACCCTGCTGGAGCTGCAGAGGGCAGGCTGGGCTCTGCCCGCTGTTCTAACCCTGGAGAAGTGAGGAGCAAAAGGCTGTGTCCAGCCAGGCAGCCAGCAAAGCAGGGGGGAGAAGGGTATAGCTATGGACAAATCATGCTCTTCCAGTAAAGTCTGTTCCAAAGTGCATTTTGTGGTGAACACGGAGCATGTAGCTGATTTACAGTATTTTCATTGCTGCAGACATTTTGATGTGAAGTACCTCAGATTAACCTGCAACGTTCCTGGTGCAGGCAGGCTCAGAGGCAGAACCCCAAAGCCCCGTGTGCTGATCCCTCTGCCGTGAGCATCAGCCCCACTCCTGCTATATTGGTAGCTTACGTTTAAAACCCACATGGATCTGATTATAGATCTTGCAGTATGTTCTGCTTGTGGTGAAGGGATGATTTTTCTTTTTAACTCTTGGTGTCTCTCAACTCCGAGAGAAGAAAACTCAAACATAATGCGGAACAGAGCAGAGAATTAATTAAATCCCCCACCATTAACAGGGTTGCAGTTGGAAACCCATCAACACCTCGTAATCAGCCATCCCACAGAAATGTGCTTCAAAGAAACAACAAGCGACGTCAGTTAGAAATAGACTCCCACCTTCTGCTCCGACTCCTGCTGGAGGCAGCAGTGCGGAGCCCGAGGAGCACGCTGAAGTGCACAGAGAGTTGGGGAGGGAGGAACTGGAAAGTCTAAAATTAATACCAAACGCGAGTCGGAGGCAGGTCCTGCACTTGGAGCTATTTTTGGATGGAATGTGTCTTTCCTAACCCAGCCAGACTCTGTGAGTCGGCAGAGCAAATTTTGACAGGGAGGGAGGTGTCAGGTGTTGCTTCTTCACAGAGCGCCTGTAATAGTGAAACTGAGAGATCATTTGGTTTTGTGCAAAGACCCTTGCAGATCGTATAAGTCCTGGCCAAAAGGAAAGGCCAAAGTCAGTGTTTTGCTTGGAGGATGTGGGAGCGTATACATACGATTATTGCTTTCCAATTGTTCCGGAGATCCACAAGCTGACATAAAAAATCCCTCATCTGAACACTGCTGCTTGGTGCTCATTGTGACCAAGAACCCTGCCCACTGCCCACCGCCTGCCTGGCAGGAAGCTGCCTGTGCCTGGCGTGCTCTCTCTGCTGCTCCAGGACTCACCCATAGGCTGTACCAGGGGCCTCGTCAGAGCACATACCCAAAGATGTGTGTTTGCTCTGGAAGCTGTGCCCATGCTGACATGTGCTCAGTCACAGAATCACAGAATCATAAAGGTTGGAAAAGCCATCTAAGATCCCCAAGTCCAAACTCAGCCCATCCCCACCGTACCCACTGAGCCATGTCCCCAAGTGCCACATCTCCACAGTTCTTGAACACTTCCAGGGACGGTGACTCCACCACGACCTCCATGGGCAGTCTGTTCCAATGCATTATCACTCTTTCAAGAAGAAATTTTTCCTAATATCCAACCTGACCCTCCTCTGGCACAGCGTGAGGCCATCACCTTCCTATTGGGAGCAGAGGCCGACCCCACCTCATCCCAACCTCGTTCTAGGGGTTGTGGAGATCAATGAGGTCTCCCCTGAGCCTCNCCCAAGTCCAAACTCAGCCCATCCCCACCGTACCCACTGAGCCATGTCCCCAAGTGCCACATCTCCACAGTTCTTGAACACTTCCAGGGACGGTGACTCCACCACGACCTCCATGGGCAGTCTGTTCCAATGCATTATCCCTCTTTCAAGAAGAAATTTTTCCTAATATCCAACCTGACCCTCCTCTGGCACAGCGTGAGGCCATCACCTTCCTATTGGGAGCAGAGGCCGACCCCACCTCATCCCAACCTCGTTCTAGGGGTTGTGGAGATCAATGAGGTCTCCCCTGAGCCTCCTCTTCTCCAGACTGACTCCTCCCAGCTCCCTCAGCCACTTCCCATAAGACTGCTCCAGACCTCCACAGCTTCGTTGCCCTGCAGTCTTACAGTCTGCGGCTTTTGCAGTGGGGAACCTGCAGGAGGCACGGGGGGAGCAGTGAAAGCTGCATCCACCGCAGCTTGCTGAGAGCAGTGAGGGCTGATGGGGACACTGGGCCTCTCCCCATTGTATTGCAAGGTGTTTCCACAGAGGAGCTGACTGAAATAAAGCAAACTGATAAACGAAAACTCAAACTGCACCGATCCACCCCATTTCCTCCATTCATGGTGCCTGTTGGGGGGAGGGGGGGGGGTTGGTTGGGGACACAATACACCATCCAGCAGAAAGGCCTGGAACTAATGCTCTCCTCTCCCCGCAGCGCTGACGGCGGCGGCGGGCCGGGGGAAGCTGGAGGTCTGCCGGCTGCTGCTGGAGCAGGGCGCTGCCGTGGCGCAGCCCAACCGGCGCGGCGTGGTGCCGCTCTTCAGCGCCGTGCGGCAGGGCCACTGGCAGGTGAGCTGCCCCTCCCCACCTTCGCATCTGGAATGGGGAAACACGGCTCTTCTGGGGCATGTAGCGGCGAAAAGAAAACGCTTTTCTCGTTTTAAACACCTTGGGCTCCAGTTGGCTTTTGGTTATTTTGCACCAGTTCACAAGCAGACCATAGAATCCTAAAGGTTGGAAAAAACCTCTAAGATCATCCAGACCAACCATCCGCTGACCACCAGTGTTGCCCATGGGGAGAACAGGATGCTCCAGACTTCAGGGCTTCTTTTTCCTGTCCTTTTCCCTCCCACACCCCAACGTTGCGGCACCGATCCCGAGATTTAACGTGGTGCTGTGGTTTCAAGACATGGGGACCACTCTGCAGCTTCTCAGTTCCCGTTTCTGTCCAGCAGCAGCTCTGCATGTGCCCTCCATTTGTGTGTTGCAGATTGTGGATCTCCTGCTCACCCATGGCGCTGACGTGAACATGGCGGACAAGCAGGGCCGGACGCCCCTGATGATGGCCGCGTCCGAGGGACATCTGGGCACGGTGGAGTTTCTGCTTGCACAAGGTTAGAGCATGTCTTAGAGTGTGTGGGGAACCAACCACAGAGACCCCACCAGCACCTCCTTCACAGCTGCAGTTCCCAATGGGTGGGGATTGTCACCCTGTTGCTGGATGGGACGGTGGGAGTGGTTCCCAACACCTTGCTCAGGTTCTTGGAGAGTAGAGATAGGGCAGTTGGAGTGCTCATCTTGGCCACCTGTTGTGATTTCTGTGTATGATGCTCACGGCCTCGAAACCACATCTTTGTGTTAGGAATTAAGATGGCAGCGTGCAGCAGGTGCTTCGAGCACTGCGTTCAGAATGTGCCCTTGAACCGTGCTTGGAGTGCAGCTGAACCACAAACACCACCACAGACCCAACAAGTGAGCCTCAGCCCCAGGGCCAGGGTTTGGGACATGTTAACACTCCCATTTTCAGTGCTAGCATTGCTACCCACGTTTTTCACACCCACATCAACAGGAGGACAAGGCCCTGACATGGGAAAGGAGTTGGTATATTGGGTGAAAACTAAACAAGATTGTTTTGAAGATGCTTTGCTCTTCAGCCTTTGCACTCATTCACCTTGCTCAGTGCTTTTAGTGTCTAATAGCTCTCCTTTGCTGGGTGTCATTCAGTCAACAAGTGCGTATTTCAGTTTTACTCATTCCTGATGTGTGTGTTTGAGGTGAGTCTGAACAAAACACTGCCTGCAGCCTGTGCAAACGTGATTATTTATTCTTTCTGTAGTTCCTTAGACACTTTTTTTTTAAGCTAGTAGCCAATGTTTGGTTGGTTTGGGTAATTTTCCACTATTTTTGATTAGAAACAGCCTTTCATTCTTGTATTGTTACTTGATATTTTTATTTCAGGTAAGATCCCTGTTTGGGAAAGGGATATTTTCTTCATGTCATAAGTGTGTCTGACCCCTTAGCAAAAATGTGAGGCGCTTAACATATTTTACATAGGAGCTACAAGAACACTTTTTTCCACTGCAAAATTGCCAGACTTCCAAGTGCAGCTTTCCCCTTGCCTGTCTGTCCTGAGCCGTGGGACAGCGGGATCCCTGCTCAGTGCTGTAGCCCACACAGGGATGTGACAACAACCAGTTTGAGGCATCAGTTCTTTTATAAATTAACCCTCTTGTAATCAGACCTAACACTCTCCACGTGTTTGAGCTGTACCGTTGCCCATTTTGCAGCTTGCCTGTGCAAAAGGCTTAAAATAAGTAGTTTTTACCTGAGTTGAGAACTTAAGCATGTTGCTTAAGACTGAGTCAGTGGAGGATGAAGGTGGCAGCGTCTGATCCTGGCCATGGGTAGCCAGCAAGCATGCGTAATGTTTCCCTGGCTCTTTGGACACTGAGGGTCCAAGAAGTCAAAGCCATGAAATTTTTTTATGCTTTAGAGGGGCTTTTCTTCTCAATAGCTTGTTAAACTCACCTAAATATGCTATAACACGTGGTCCTGAAAAGTTATCTCAAGCCTGGGCAGAGTACGGTGATGTATGGTGTATTTTAATTAAAATGGCTTTAACAATCCCGTTCAACATTTCATTAAAATCAAAGCGTGTGAATCATAAGCCATAAGCGTTAATTAGCGTGTTGCAAAGCAAATCTCATTTGACTGTACTTGATTAACACAGTCAGCATTTGTAAACACTTTTTATTAACAGAGTTGCAGTCATCAATCAAATTGAAATCCCAATTTCCAGAGTCACCTGCTGCTCGCACGGAGCTGCCAGGAGGAGCGGACCTGGGAGCCCTGAGTCAACCTTTCCTGGCTGCACCTCTGCCAGAGTGGATGTCTGTACAAATCCACGTTACACAAAGCAAATAATTCCTGATGATCATTCGGTTTGGAGAAACCTTGACTCTGAATCTCCTTTTCCTGCGGAAACCAATCTCTCTGTACTTTTACTCCATTGGGGTGTTTGTTACCAGGGGTTGCTGCTCCTCCTGCACATCTCGTGCCTCTGAGGGGTGACTGTGTGTAGGCACTGCATCCTCAGATGTGTCCTCTGCACAGAAAGGCTGCAGCCATCCTGGCATTCCCTGCTTTTTTTTGCTGCTCCAGCAGCGTTGATGGAGTTTCTTTTCTCCCTCGCTGGCTCACTGGTGTGTGCCTGCTGGATCCCATATTAAATTGTAGGAGTTGGACTCGATGATCCTTATGGATCCCTTCCAACTTGGGATGTTCTGTGATTTGTGATCATCAATCTTGCCTTTAGTTAGTTAATTTTTTAGGGAAGGAGCCCAACCCTTCTCAGAAGGAAGGTGATTTAGCCAGACAAAACCTTTCCCATTGCAGCAAGTATCAGTCCCATGATACCACCTTTAGCCACTTCCCCTCCAAACCATCCCAAAGTTCCCCTCCAAACCATCCCCTTGTGTCCAGCTGCCTTAGTGCTAAGTGGGTTGGAGACCCCCAGGAATGCAAGGTGCCTTACAGTGCCAAGAGTCATGCAGAGGTTCTGTGGGGAGCTTGGCTCTTGGGTGGCCATGCCCGGCAGGCGCAGGAGCAGCGTTTGGGCATCTCTGAAGCATTGTCTGCTCACTTCGACCTTCAGCTTTTATTGCTGCATTGGTGCCCTGAAGTCTTCGTGTGTCGCCCCGTTGTGTGGTGGCTCTTCCATTAGTCTGGGTAAAGAAGGGGAAGGTTGGGTGATGGAGCAGCTGTCCAGCCTTTGCTCTTCCTGTAGGAGCCTCTCCCCTGCTCCAGAAGACAGGGAAAAAAGGAAAAAAAAAAAAAACAAGGGAAGACTGTTTAATTGCAAGAAAGTACAAATGAGAAGGAATGAAGTGAGATTTATCCTCTTTTGCTGGGCAGAAGTTGGCCTCAGCTAGCTGAGGATCATCTTGAGAGCTTTCACAGAGCTTCAGAAGGGTTCCTGGGTGCCACGAAGGCTGGCAGGAGGCGAGGAGCTTGTTGTGCATGGGAGCTGTTTGCAGCCAGCATGCCACCCCAGCACAGCAGATTGCCCCAGGCACACTCAGCACACAGCAGGCAGGGTGCTGGGCTGTGCTGGAAGCCCTGGGTGCAGGTTTCTGAACATCATCTCAAGCAACTGTTCGTGTGTTTTGCTCCTCCACAAACAAAAAGTTGTGCAAGCTGGAAGACATACCAGCTCGCTATCATCTGGGCAATGTGTACTACCCAGGGGATGCGTCAGCTGGGATGAATGGGGAGGTGCAGGAAATTCGCATTGCTCCCCCACTTGCTCAGCTTTCTGGAGCCAGCAAGGAGCACATGCTGAATGCTTTAAAATTTACCTACGGGAGAAAAACACTGCAGCAGCAATTCGTGCCAGCCTGCTGGCAGGAGCATCCCCAGGTAGGCATGGTTGCTCAGAGGAGCAGAGCTGATGCAGATCTCTTCTGCACACTCAAAAGCAAGAGCCCTGCCTGTGCCATGGCAACAGGAGTTGTCTTCGTGCCACGCAGAGGAGTGTTCACTTAATGCTGCTGTTCCAATCTCGTATGCGGAGCCATATGCCGTGCGAAGCAATGCTGACCTGTTGGTATGGCAGCGCAATTTCTGCATCCAAGAAAATGTCAAGTCCCCCTTTCCTTGGCTTGCAGTTGGCAGTAGTTTATCCCACAGTGTTGTATTTATATTGGGTAAAGTTCAGGAAGAAATACTGCTGGAAATTGTGTCGATTCGGGTAAAAGGGAGAGGGGAGTGAGGAGGGGGAAATACATGCTTTTTCGGAAGAATGGAGCTCAGTTGATTTAGTTCCCCTGCTACGCCGCAACCTGCTGAAACAGCAGGATGGCCTTCTTCTCTGCCTCACACAAACTGCTGTGGGTTTTGATAAAAAATAAATAAATAACAGTTCAAAAGAAAGATTGGCATCTCAGCTGAGGGATGTCACAGCCTCCCTGCTGCTCCGTGGATGCCAGGAGGGCCTGCAGAGCTGGGTGTGAACGAGCTTGCAGCTCCACGTGAATAACCACGCTCGCCGCGGCTCCTCTCAGAGCAGTGGAAGTTGTGGTGGAGGGTGGGCTACGTAGTGGAGAAATGCTAATAAAGTAATTAGTAATTACATGCATAGCTCGCGAAAAATAAGCTGTCATCGCTGTGCGGATGGTTTGTTGTATCGTAGAGCTCACCAACAGAGCTCACAAGTGAGCTGCCCCTTGTCCTTCCAGGTGCCTCCATTTCCCTGATGGACAAGGAGGGTCTGACAGCGCTCAGCTGGGCTTGCCTGAAGGGCCACCTGGCCGTGGTGCGGGCCCTGGTGGAGAACGGGGCTGCCACCGACCACGCCGACAAGAACGGGCGCACGCCGCTGGACCTGGCAGCATTCTACGGCGACGCGGAGGTGGTAAGTGAAGGAAGAAATGGGGCAGTTTGCCTGACCCCCTCCAAGTGGTAGAACATGGCTTGGTGTAGTAATCGTAGAGCCGTAGAATGGTTGGGTTGGAAGGGACCTCACAGCCCCACAATCCCACCCCTCCAGGGATGGGGCACCCACAGCTCTGGGTAGCCTGGGCCAAGGCCTCACCACCTTCTGAGTAAAGAATTTCTGCCTAACATCCAACCTAAATTTCGTCTCTTTTAGTTTAAAGCCATTCCCCCGTGTCCCATCACTGTCTGCACTGTGTGCAGTAAGCACATGGCATCCTGGCCCTCCGTATGTGCTTCCATAGAGGGCAAAGAATGAGGTGGACATAACCTCAGACCCCACAGAGGAGGTTTTAGCACAAGCACTGGAGCACAGCAAGCATTTGGATGTGCTTCCTCAGCAAACTGACTGCTGCTCTGCTGTTGCAGGTCCAGTTTCTGGTGGACCACGGGGCCATGATCGAGCACGTTGACTACAGCGGGATGCGTCCCCTCGACAGGGCGGTGGGATGCCGCAACACCTCGGTGGTCGTCACCCTTCTGAAGAAAGGAGCAAAGATAGGTAGGGAGCAGGGGGACGCGCTGCGGGCTCTGTGTGAAGGCAGGGCTCGGAGCAGGGGCGTAACCCAGAGGTAGCATCAGCCCCAGCTGCTGCTTCGTACCCCGAAAGCAGCCGGCGAGTCAGCAGTGCCTGGTGCTCTTGGTACAATTGGGATCTTTTGTTGCTGTGGTATTACCTAGAGAAGGTTAATAAACAACTGTTTCATTGGCAAGGTCTTTCCTCCGGTAATGCTTTCCTATCTTTACAAGTCTGAGTCCAGAAGCGTGCTGTGTCCATGCATTGCTGTGAGCTGCTGCCTTCACGCTCTGTATATGCTTTCAGACCTCAGTGTTACCTGCACTGCGCCCACAGTTGCTCACGTTATGTTTCCTGTGAAAGGGGATTTTGCTGGTGCATTGGCTTCTTTGCTGCCTGCCTCTCACAGCTGCTTTTTTCCTTTTCTTTTTTTCACCTTCATCCATTTTTTTCCCCTCTCTCCTACAACTTTTTGTTTTCTCCTTTCTTTGAAGGTTGTCAGACGTTACCGAGTCGCCCACGAGGTATATCTCATTGCTGTCAGCATCAGCCTCGATCTGATAGCTTTGTCAGCCTTGCTTTCTCCTGTTTGATTTAGCCTGCATGCGTCCCCAACACCTCTAATCTTTTAATTTACCTCACCTTCAAATAATTTTTTTAAATGACTGTTGCAGAGAATAACTTGAACTTAAAAACTAACCTCCTTCCCCCAAAACCTACTGAATCTACTTATAGAAATACCGTTGACTTATTCTTCACCCACACTAATGAGTCGTCCCCAGAGTTTTGTGCCACCCCTGCCTCCCAGTGTCGGGATGATAGCTCTGCACAGGGGCTCTGCGCTGGCCGAAGCCGGACACAGCTGTCCTGCAGCATTTGCCTGCTCAGAGCCGGTGTGTCCCCAGCCCAGCACAGATGGCTTCGGCATGGGCAGCACATAGACCCCTTCCCTTGGTTACATTCTCCAACCATTTGGATTTCCACTCTCCTGTTTCCTATCTTCTGAAGTTTGGAATTAAAATTGAATTAAAAGCAAAATGCCAATAGACAGTCAACCTGCAGATTTCCTCGTACACTCACATATATATATATTAATTTACGAATAAATTCCTTGCTATTACTCTTTATGTAACCACTTTGATTTTCCTTTGCGACCTGGCTCACGTCCCCACCGTGCTGCGGCCCCCGCCCCGGCCAGTTCTGCATTCAGCACTGCCCTCTCGTGGCAATGGCTCCCAGCATTTCCCACGTGCGGCGGTGGCAATTAGCGCTAGCGTTAATGACTGCCAAGGAAAAACATTGCAATGTGGATGACGTTAATTTAAGTGCAGGAGGAACTGTCAGCTCAATAATTTGGAGCGCTCTGCTCTTTGACCACGCCAAGTTGTTCTCTCCAGCAGAAATTCCCACCCCAGGATATTTTTTCCACCCAGCTTCCTACCACCCTTGCATTGTATGAGTTTTTTACCCATCATGCATCCTGTACACTGCAGGTCCAGCAACATGGGCGATGGCAACCTCCAAACCAGACATCATGATCATCCTGTTGAGCAAGCTGATGGAGGAGGGAGACATGTTCTATAAGGTGAGAAGAGCTTTCTCAGGGAAATAGGAAAACTGCAGCTGACAGCATACATTTGCACGAGGTTTTGTTCTTCCTTGGATAGCTCCATGAGCAGTGCTGCTGCCTGAAGCCATGGCAAGCAAAAGCTGCTGCTTGCAGGATTCCTTGTGTTGCGAGCTGGTTTTGGTTAGTGGGGTTGGGGAGGGGGGGGTTGAATGCCGAAATCGATAACAAGGCTGAAGCAAAGCCAAATCTGTCTGTGTTCTGGATTTGAGCCAGCACTTCATTTCCTCCTTGAAAACACCAGAACCCAAGTGTTTTCCAGAGATTCTCAGTGCTGATGCCATTGCGTCAGATCTGGCAACGTTGTCATTACCTAGAAGGCTCTGTGCTGTGAAGCAAGACAATGAGACAGTATATCCCAGAGAAACTTGTGAAGGAAACTTTTTGTAATGAAAACAGGTTGTCAGGACACAGATGGCTTTGCCATGTCCTTTAACCCATGGGATATGTTCCACTATTACAGTTAGAATCACTTTTGCTCTTTGTTTATTTTAAGCCTATCTTTAAGACCTGGAGATCTGCACACACACAAAAAATACACAAGTACAACAATGATTCACTGTTAGGCTCCAAGGGTAAAGCAGAAAATATGCAAAGCTGGCATTGTAACTGGAGTTATCTGCCAGAGACACGTGATACAAGTGAGAAACCTGAGTCTAAAAGGTTTTCAAGCTTATGGTTCATAGCTGCAAAATTTATGTTTGCGTCGCCATGAATTGCACGCGTCCTAGATCACATTTTGCCCTCTTTTTTCACCCTAGCTGCTATGGCTGCCCCCCTCCAGGGCACAGATCATCCCATCCCCAAAATAGGTGCCCAAAATAGCAAGGATGAGTCACCCTTTGAAGGTGACTGTTACGTCCCAATAACTATAAAAGGAACCCAGTTGACGGGCTTAGATGTAGACACCTAATTTCTAGACATCTAAAGTCCAGGGAGATGAATCCCAATCCATTTGTCCAACTTCAGAGCCACATCAGTGCTATAACACTTGTCTTTGTTATTACAGAGCCTCAGGAGCTCCACCCAAAGACCCAAGCTTTGTACTCCTCACCCTCCCTATTGCTCACTAAGTTTGGAATTAGACTAAAATGATGTGAAGCACATCTTCCCATGGGAGGGATGTGGGGTCCTCTCCAGAACTGGGTTGCTGATCACCCAGATCAAAAGACCATTTGTCCAGAAACTGGATCGAGTTGTACCGAGTTAATAAAACAACTCCTGCTGAGTTTCCCACTGTAGCTTAACAACTGTGCATGAAGTGGGAGAACTCGGCTTGCATGAGGCATCTGCATTTCCAGATCAAATGTTCCCTTGAACAAATGGTCTGGCTTTCCTTTCTACAAAACAGCTCAAGAATGAGGTCATGTTACCTTAACCACCCAAAACATTTGTGGGTCTGGCAAGTTCTCTGCAGTAAACTCAAGCAAAGCTGTGTCTTGACATGTTCTCCTTCTATTAGAAAGGTAAAGTGAAAGAGGCTGCCCAGCGCTACCAGTATGCTCTGAAGAAGTTCCCCAGGGAAGGATTTGGAGAAGACCTGAAAACCTTCCGTGAGCTGAAGGTGTCACTCCTTCTCAACCTCTCCCGATGTCGAAGGAAAATGAACGTAAGTGTCCCCACAGTCCGTGGCCACGCTGCCAGCTTCCTGCCTGTGCACAAAGATGTGACCGTGCCTTGGCCTCTGAGATGTCTCCTCTGTGTAACCTGGTTGTCCTTCACAGAGCACTGACATTTTCTAATTCAAAAGGAGTAAAAAGTAATGATTCAGTATGCATTTCTGGCGATTAAAAATTCACTGCTATGTTTATAGCTTTTTGAATTTTTTATTACTCCCTTTTGATGATGATGTGAATTGAGGGTGGAGGCATTTTTCAGAATTCTAGGGCAGCAGTGAGGGTGGAGCCAGGAGATGTGCTCTTTTGAATACTAATTAATTTAAAATGAAGGAGCATATGCTTAGGGGGCTAGCACTTCCCCAGGGCAGTGACTCATCCAGAAACTCCCCCACATACTCCCTCTCCTCCCTGCACTGCTATATCACTGTCACTCTCCCTGCTCCAATCGAGCAGCACCTAGCGACGAACCTCGGCAGCGCGTCTGTTCTTCCTGCAAAGTACCACCTCCCCCTTGCTCTGCGTTCTGAGACTTTCACCTCTACAACTTTTAAAATCTCTGTAGATTTGGAAAGTGAAATCTCCGCCGAGGCCGTGAGCCAGCGATGATTACACTGGAAGGGAGGATGGGATTCTGTGACACCTTCATTTCTTTAAGCTGTGAGGGAGACAGATGAAAAGCAATGAAAAGGAAATCTCAGTGCTGGTGAGCAAACAGCACAGTTTTCAGAAGTGTGAACTTTCTCCTTAAAGAAGCCAACTCCCTGCTAAGGCTGCACTTTAAGGACAAGATTCCCAGCTTTCTGTTAACTGGGGAATCCCAGGTTTTGTGACAAACTAGGGGGCTGTGATTGCTTCTGCAGTTTTTACACCTATAAGTCAGACCACAAAGGTTAGCCCTCTTGGCTACATGCCTGAGTTAGCCTACTAGGCAGCATGTCTTCAGTAACTGCTGCTGAAGGTACAAACAAAAGTATTTACTTAGAGACCAGACTTAAACATTTTCCCCTGTAGGTTCAGAATAAGAAATCTTATTGAAGACTTTTGCATATTCAAAACAAATTTTGACTAAACTGCAAGGTGATGGGTTCTGGCATGGGTCTGAGAACGAGAAACCTACCCCGGGACGAGATGTGGCTTCATGCTCAAACAAATCACACTGTGAGCTTCTCCCAGCAGGGTGTCCAGATAGCAAACTCCAGCATGGACATCTTGGAGGGGATTAGACCTCACCCTGGGTTTTGCTAGGGTACAAAAGTTCTGATCTCATGGCATTGCCACTCGTCTGTAGATCTCCATCTCTTGCTGTTGTGCTCTTCCTCCCCACTCCAAAGGAGTCTCCCAGGTAAGGTGTAGGGAGAGGCAAGGGAACAGTGAA
This sequence comes from Penelope pileata, assembly GCA_013396635.1. Taxonomy (NCBI): domain Eukaryota; kingdom Metazoa; phylum Chordata; class Aves; order Galliformes; family Cracidae; genus Penelope; species Penelope pileata. The sequence continues at coordinate 1,001,035 of WBMW01003492.1, forward strand.
ATGGGTGGCCCAGGTAGGAGACCTTCTGCCAGGCAGCTCCTGTTTGTAGCTCCCAAGGTATCAGTAGTCCCTTACTTCATGTACAGCTTTATTCAGCCCCTTTGAAGTATGTCAGTGTTGCAGAGTGGGAAGCTGAGGGCGTGGGAAAGGTTTCCTATTGCATTTGACTGTGGAAAAACATCCTTCATGAGATTACATTCCAGGCTCTGTGAGACCAGATGTTTCCTCAAGACTGTAGGTTGTTGGACAGGGATTGCATGTTCTTGTTGGGGACACAATGAGAGCAGAGCCAGGGGCATGTTGGCATCCAGTGGGTGCGGACAGCATTACAGAGAGGGCTTTAAATCTGTGGACGTGCCACCGGAGCACTCTGGCTGTAAGCGATGTGGAATCCAGGTGAAACATTCCAGTACCATCAAATTTTCAAAGCTATCATGTCAAAATGTGTCCGTAATAAGTTTGTTTTCTTCCCAGATTGTATGTATTTTTATTTCTGTATCGATTCAATCACTTACCTACCACCTATTGTAATGGCAGGATTTTGGAATGGCGGAGGAATTCGCTACTAAAGCACTGGAGCTGAAACCGAAATCTTACGAAGCTTACTATGCAAGAGCAAGGGCCAAACGCAGCAGCAGGTGAGGAGAGAGAGAGAAGTGAGAGGGGTTGGTCTCCTCCAGCCTGGCCACAGCGATGCAGGCGTTCACCGTGCAACACTGTGCAAGTGTCCCCTTGTGAAGAAAGGGCAAAGGAACGTTCTTTAATGAGTTTACAAAGCTCTCAAAGTAATACCCTCCCTCACTTGGTAATTTCTGGAGACATCTGAGTGTAAATGTTTTGAGCCATTCATCTTAGCTGAACTTTGTCTGCACACCTTCCTGCACTGGAAGCCTTCACACCAAGATTGGGTGTTCTTTTCAAAACACGCTTTAGCTGAACCACAAGTTGGACTCGAAGCAAACTGTGATTCATGGAAGCCCTGGGGGCTGTGTTATGAGAGAGGGCAGACTCCTGTTCCTCACAGCGGTTTTGTCTGACCTTAAAATCTCTGAACCTCTGTCCTGCAGCATTCCTTGCAGGGCAGAAGCTGGTGGCTGGCTGTGCGGTGTCTGCGCCAGCTGTTGTGCTTCCAGCCACAGTTTGTGCTCAGAGCACAGGGTGATGCAGTGCTGCCCTTTGTGTGCATCTCAGACGGAGCCCAGGGCACTCCTTGTTAACCTCCCCAAAGGGTGAAATATGGGAAATCAGATTCATTTCAAATACATGCCATCCCTCAATGAGCAGGAGGGCTTACTTTGAGCCCTGCACTCAAGGGCTGGGCACGCTGTCATTGCACGAGTCTCAGTTTTAAATGCCTTGCCCAGCAGCACAGTAGATCCCCAGTGGCTGGAGGTATGGGAAGTCCACCTGTGTAAACACATGGCTCAGCAGACAGCACAGTAATTTGTCCCTCTGTGCTGGGGAGGACATGTGGGGCTCCTGGCCTCACTGAGGCTGCACTGCCCAGGCCACCAGCCCCCGGCGTGGGAGGCGAAGCTCTCACCTTCTGTCCTGCAGGAGTCCTGCTCGCTGAGCCACCCCGACTGTCTCTCCAGCAGAAACCGTTATACTTTGGCCTTTATTTGTTTCCCCATTGGTGCACAGCAGCACCCCTGAGGTCAGCACATTCCGGGAATGGGGCATTCCCTCTTGCACCTGGCTTTGGGTGAGCTGTGCAGAACTTCAGCCCGGTGTTGGGAGGTGCTGGGAAGCTTTTCTTTCTGACAGAGCAACAGAGTGGGGTGTTGGCACATTCAGCTCAGGATGGGGGATCATCCCCACATCACAGCTGCATTCAGAGGGATGGTTTTGCTCTGAAGCTGTGTCCCTCTCAATGACAACCCACTTCCCTGAGCCCGCACCTCCCTTTACTCCTCGCAGCCGTCCCCGGGGGTTTGCAGGCTTGCTGACATTGCTCAGACCTTTTTGTTCTGCAGAAATTAGCCAAATCCAGTGCAAAATCAGAGAGGCAACATAGCCTACAGTGCTGCCCCCAGGAACCTCAGCTCCTGCAGCCAGCCCCGACGCTTGGCAGCGGGCAGAAGCAAAGTTGTCATTGGCATAAGCAGCTGCAACTCCATCAAAGCTGCACTTGTTTACGGCGACACTGAGCTCAGCCGCTTTGCTTTCCCCTTTGCTAACACAGGGGCAGAGCTGGTGGTGGTGCTGTGAGGAGTGATTAATAACCCTGTAATGCACACCACAGAGGACAGGCGTTTTTGCCAATCAGGGCTATGCCATGTCAGGATTGCATTTCCCCCTCTTCTCCAGAATGCTGATGGTATTTTCCTTCAGTTTGGATTGAGTAAATCCCAGGGAGGCACACAGGAGAGCAGCAGCCAGCTGCAGCGGTCGCAGTAAAACAGACAAAGCCCTTAACCCTCCGTGCCTCCGAGAACAGCTCCTTTCAAATCCAGAGTAACTTCAGTTCTCATTTCTGTCCCTTTGTCAAGCAGGCAGTTTTCAGCAGCCCTGGAGGACCTGAACGAGGCCATCAAGCTGTGCCCAAACAACCGTGAGATCCAGCGGCTGCTGCTGCGGGTGGAGGAGGAGTGCAGGCAGGTGCAGCAGCAGCAGCAGCAACAGCAGCAGCCCCCGCTCCCGGTGGAGCCTGAACCCGAAACCCAGCACGAAGAGCTGTATTCTGTGCAGGACATCTTTGAGGAGGAGTACCTTGAGCAGGATGTTGAAAACGTTTCCATTGGCTTGCAGACAGAGTCCAGGCCAAACCAAGGGCTGCCCATCATCCAGAGCCCACCCCCGTCCCCAGCTCACAGGGACTCGGCCTATATTTCTGGCTCACCTCTTGGCTCCCATCAGGTCTTTGATTTCAGGTCCAACAGCTCTGTGGGCTCCCCCACCCGGCAGGGCTACCAGTCCACGTCTCCCGCTCTGTCTCCGACGCACCAAAACTCCCATTACAGGCCCAGCCCTCCGCACACCTCTCCCGCGCACCAGGGCTCCTCGTACCGCTTCAGCCCACCTCCCGTCGGCAGCCAGGGGAAGGAATATCAAAGCCCACCACCTTCTCCTCTTCGTAGAGGCCCTCAGTACCGTGCCAGCCCCCCTGCAGACAGCATGAGCGTGTACAGGTCGCAGTCGGGCTCCCCGGTTCGTTACCAGCAAGAACCGAGCGGCGTCAGCCAGCTCCCCGGTAGGCCCAAGTCTCCGTTGTCCAAGATGTCGCAGCGCTCCTTCCAGATGCCCCAGCTGCCCGTGGCGGTGCCGCAGCAGGGCCTGAGGCTGCAGCCGGCCAAGGCGCAGATTGTGCGGAGCAACCAGCCCAGCTCGGCCGTGCATTCCAGCACCGTCATCCCCACGGGCGCCTACAGCCAGGTGGCCCACTCCATGGCCAGCAAGTACCAGGCGGCAGCGGGGGAGATGGGGGTCAGCCAGAGCAGGCTGGTCTACCAGGGCTCCATCGGGGGGATCGTAGGGGACAGCAGGCCTGTGCAGCACGTGCAGGCCAGCCTCAGTGCGGGAGCCATCTGCCAGCACGGAGGGTTGGCCAAGGAAGATCTTCCGCAGAGGCCATCTTCAGCGTATAGAGGGGGCATGAGGTACAGCCAGACACCTCAGATTGGGCGAAGTCAGTCGGCGTCCTACTACCCCGTGTGCCACTCAAAGCTCGACCTGGAGCGTTCGTCACTGCCCTCCGGCCAGCTCGGCTCACCCGATGTCTCTCACCTCATCAGGAGGCCCATCACCGTTAACCCCAGCGAAATCAAGCCTCACCCGCCGACCCCGAGGCCGCTGCTCCATTCCCAGAGTGTCGGCCTGCGCTTCTCTCCTTCCAGCAATAGCATCTCATCCACCTCCAACCTGACTCCCAACTTCCGCCCCTCCGCTTCGATCCAGCAGATGGAGATTCCTCTCAAGCCGGCCTACGACAGGGCATGCGACGAGCTCTCCCCGGTCTCCCCCACGCAGGGGGGCTACCCCAGCGAGCCGGCCCGCTCCCGGACCACGCCGTTCATGGGAATCATAGATAAAACCGCTCGGACTCAGCAGTACCCCCATCTCCATCAGCAGAACCGGACCTGGGCCGTGTCGTCAGTGGACACTGTCATCAGTCCGACGTCTCCTGGCAATCTCCCCCAACCGGAATCATTTAGCCCACCTTCTTCGATCAGCAACATTGCCTTTTATAACAAAACCAACAATGCACAGAATGGCCATTTGCTAGAGGAAGACTATTACAGCCCCCATGGGATGCTGGCCAATGGGTCCCGGGGAGACCTCCTGGAGAGAGTCACCCAAGCCTCCTCGTACCCCGACGTCAAGGTGGCGAGGACACTGCCTGTGGCGCAGGCCTACCAGGACAACCTGTACAGGCAGCTCTCCCGGGACTCCAGGCAAGGGCAGACGTCCCCAATCAAACCAAAGAGACCATTTGTGGAGTCTAATGTGTGAGAGACGCTTGTTGGAGTAAGACCCTTATGTTTGCAGCACACACTTCCAAGCTTGATTTCCATGCATATTATTATTATTATTATTTTTATTTCTCTTTGGTAGCTACATGACCAAGTTTCTCCAGTACTTTGTGCGGTGGTCAGACAGCCATGCACGCGCTCCAGCCCTTCCGTCACCCAGCTGACTGTGAAGCCACCATCAGCCAAGCCAGTACCATTTGCCCAATTCCAGCTGAGTTCCCTCAGTTTGCAGCTCTCAACCAGGATATTTCAGTACACGGTGTGGGGTAGGCCAGAAACATCCCCTACACAGTGGGAGGTAACCGGATCTTTTTCAGGAGACAATCGCGTTCAGTTTATACTAGTTTCTTTTGTCTCAGTGAGCTCTTACACAATTCTGATGAAAATTCCTGGTGGGAATAGAGCGGGCGTCACAGGAGCCTTTGAGAGGCTGCATCTGCAGGTCCCCGTGCAGCTGGGCCGTTCCCTGCCCAACGTCTCTTTGCCCAGTGGAGCAGAGCATCGTTTGTTTCCATACAAAGTAGACAACACCTGTGTTACCTGGCGTGGAGAATTCCAATCGGATTGGTATTTGTTATTAATGGCGTGAGCTGCCCAGAGGTTCAGGAGGTGCTTTGCTGCTTTGTGATTTGCCCCAATGCTGATTTATTCTGGGGCATTTTGCAGGTGCTCAAAGGTTGAGGTTGGCCCTTGGCATGTGTGTTCATGAGCCAAATGAGTTGGCTCCAGACCTCGTGCACTGGGATCTCAGCTCCACCACCCCATTAGCAGATGACTGCGCCTCACGCGTGGCACCATGTTTTCACCAGTTTAATGTTGGGGTTTTCAGTTGATTTTGGTGGTTTTATGGCGTTTTATCTTTATTTTTTTTCCCACAAGGAAAAGAAAAAAATTGACTAGGACATCCTTTTCAATGAGGAAAACCCATGGTTTATTTTGTTGATGGGATACGTAATGTGGCAGCGTGGCTCCCAGAATGGGACGGGTCCGGTGACAAAGTCCTGCGGCATCGCTCCCCCTGCGTGCTCTGCTCCGGGACCGTGTATGGGGGGGCTGTGCCTGGAGGGAGGGGCTGTGTTTTAGGGCTGCAGGATCCGTCCCAGAAAGTTGAAAGGCGATGGCTCTGTTCTGTACCTATAAGTGGCAGAGGCGGTGCTTTGCTCCTTGAGGAACTGGAGTTAAACGGGAGATATTTATAATTTATTTATGCATTCTGTTTCAGGGCGTTTTTTGGGTTTGGTTGGTTTTCTCTTATTTTTTTAAAATCAAACGCAAATCACGTCAAGACGGTGTGAAGAGCAGGGGATGCTTCCAGAAACCTCTGTACCGAATTTTTCAGTTGTTCTCTGGAATTTTTGGCAGGGGGTGGAGGGCCTTTTTTACAAATGCTTCACTCACTGCTGGCTGCTTTGTAATCTGCCTTTCCATTACCAAGCGTGGTCGGTTGGATGAGCTGGGGGGAGAGCAATCAACCTGTAGCTTGTTCTAAAGCAAAAATAGTGCCTGTTGCCCAACGCTGAGCCTCACCCACATCAGCTCTTAACAGCAAAATGATAGAATGGCTCAGGGTGGAAGGGACCTTAAAGATCACACAGTTCCAACCCTGCCGTGGGCCCCATCCTACCTGGCCCTGAGCACCTCCGGGGATGGGGCAAAAAAAGAGATCTGGTGCTGTGCAGGGAGAGCGAGCGAAACCATTCGGTGTTTCCAAAGGGCTATGTGCATGCAGATGTAGATTGCAGAATTCCTCAAACCGAACCCCAGTGCCCAGCGCTGGGTGGTGCAGGGGAGCAGCCCCGATGGCACCAGTGGAGGGCTCAGCACAGAGCTGAGCAGCCCCCAGCTGCGGTCGGGCTGTCGGGCACAGATCAGCTCTGCCCAGCCTGGGCATGGTGGGATTTTGTGTCTCATAGACGCACTGAGAGCGGCCAGGGCTGTTCCTCTGCAGGCTTTGTAGGTGCTTGTGCTGTTTTGGCTGTTGTGTGCTTGTCCAAGCCAGGATTTGTCCTGAGGCTGGTGTTTTCCTTCTTGAGCACAGTCCCTCATTTGGAAGCGGTGCGTTCTGCTTTGCATGGAGCACCCAACCCATTCCCAGCCGTGGTACCACAGCGGTCGCTTTGCTCACAGCCCCCTCCCTCGGCTTTCCCCAACACGAGTGGATGTCTTTCTGCCTTCAGTTGCTTCTTTGAAAAGGAAAAGGAGCCAACCTCAGCCCCATTCTGTGTTGCACAGCGGAGCGAGACGCTCGGAGAGCTCTGCTGTGCTGCTCACTGCCGCGTGGTTCCGGTGCTGAACTGCCCCAGTTCCCCCAGCAGCACTTCTGCACGTAACTTTGACTTTGTGAAGGTGTTTTAAGGGAGAAACAAAGAGCAGCTCACACGGTACCCACCCACACCGAGATGAGGAACACTGGAGTAGTGCAGCGTGCGGGTTTGTTCACGATATCGAGTGTTGCGTTTTCACGGGATTCTTGCACTAATGGTTGACCATCTGTTCTCTCTGTAAATGGGTGCACTTTACTGTTTGAATTTGTTACTATGATAAATACTGGATATTTAAGCGTGAGTAGTGTCCTCATTAGAAAATAGCAAAACAGCTCTTGTCTCTTAGTGTATTTTTCAAAAAAGAAAAAAGAGAAAAACGGCAACAGATCATAACATTTATAGCACAAGAACTGACTCTTGTATATAAGCATCAACAGATGGAGTAATTTTTAAACACATTATTTGCAGTGGTTTTAAGGCGCTTCCCCAGCAGTTCTCTTGGGGCCGGGGGGGCGAGGAGCTCCGGCCTCCTCCTCCCTCCGGCGTCGGGTTTGGCATGGACAGAAGCAGAGGTTGGTGCGTGTGTGCGCTCCTGCGTGGTCCCGTTGCGAAGTGCCCGTTCTGCACGTGGCTCCGATCTCACCCCACGTTGTCTTTGCTGCAGAACTCAATGCTGCCGCGCTGTGCTTTGCCTTCAGCTTCTTTCAGTAATTTGGGGCTCGCTGCCCATTGGTGCCTCCATCCCCCCACTCCTCGCAGCACATGGGGTCCTTCAGGTGCACCAAGCGAGCGGGATTGTTGGCAGCGCCGAAACCCTCCGGATTTGGTTCTTGTGGCGCGTTCGGTCGGCAGTGTGGGAGCAAACAGCTGTGCTGAGCTGCAGCACCCAGCAGATGTCCCTCGCGGGGATGTGCCGCAGGGCTGAGATCCCAGCGTGGGGCATCGGTGGCTGCTGCGTCACGGTGGGGATTCTCCGTTCTGGTTTGTCCCGGGGTGGAGGATGCTGCAGTCCCAGGGCGGGAGGTGGCTGTGCTGCCCCCACCGCTGGGTTGGGGCTGCCATTGGAGGGCGTTGGCAACAGCCTCGAGGGACTGATTGGAAGTGCTCGGGAGAGGGAAGTTTTTCCAAAGCTGTGGCCTCGCTGTGGTGCAGGGGCTTCACCCAAGGCTGAACTTTGTTTTTTTCCTTAACGTGGCTGTAAAGAAAACCGCTTAGCTAGTGTAAACACGTGTGCGTGCATATAGCGAGTGCCTAAGCCATATTTGGGTTAGGTCTTCAACCAGGGTGGCTACGAAATTTGCAGCAATTCAGTCCCCCCGTACAAAGGCTGTTGCATATTCAGGGTTACCCAGGAGGAGTTTAGCTAAAACCCAAGTGCCAGCTCCGCCTTACCTAGAGAAACAAGCAAGCCGCCGTGCCTGCTCGCGCACTGCCTGCACCACGGAGGTGGCTCATGGGTCACCTGGGCTCCTCGGTGGCTCTGTGCTTGGGTTCGTGTGAGGGGGTTGGACGTCCCCTCCGCCGGGAGTGATGGTGTTCCAAAAGGGCTCAGGGCACGGCGCGGCGCGGGGACCTCTGCAGATCGATGCCTTCGCTCCCTTCTGGTTGCTCGCCGTGAAGTCTGGTGGGGTGCATTGGACACAAGCACAACGGTGAAAGTCAGTCTGCTTTTTTTCAGATTTGTTTGAATAATTGCTGGATTTTCATTCAATCAAACTCTTTTTCTAATCTAAACCACTAAGGGCTCAATTCTTTAGCAAGATGCGTTCGTGTCCAACTCCTGACTGCAGCCGGATCTCCCTGGAACTGTCACAGATCCACCCAAGAGATAACAAAGCTCACACGACCGTCACCGCTCCAGCAAACGGACACCGAACGGATCTGCCGCATCCTTCCCTCCGGTGCTGGGCACCAGCAGCTCCGGCCGCCCCATCGCGCCCCGCTCTCTGTACCACGCCAGCTTTGCCAGAAAGACTTTGTCCCTCCTGGGAGCCACCAGGTAGGCTCCGGGCCCCCCCGGGGGCTCGGCACACGGGGGCTCGGTTGGGTGGGAAAGCCTCAGGCCCGGGAGATTCGGTCGCTTCGCCTTCGGTCTGCCTTGCTGCGCGCTGAGCACCATCGGCCACGCTGGGAGCGGCGCCGCGCGGTGCCTCCCTTGCTGCACCTACAGACTGGTGGGGACCCTTCCAGCGCCGCAGGCGTCGCTCCTGCCCGGCGTTTCCTTTCCCATAGTGTTGCATTCAGCGTTTTTGTCTCCGTTCTGTCTTCACTTCCGAGAGGATCTGAGTTGGTACAAACATGTACAGTATGCACATTTTGTGATTTGTACAATTCCCTGGTTGCCATCCTTCGAGACACTTGCTGGGAAGATCTTTAAGACACTTAATTTTCCTTTAGCTTTTCTATAATTCTGATGTAAAGGACTTTCTCTGTACAGTATATTATTCAATGCATGTTCTGTTCTCTCTACTGATATATTGAACACCACACAGTTGTGACATTGTGCAGTGGGAGGAGCAACCCCTGCAGACAGCGGAGGCCTTCGCCTCTCGTTACAAGGAAAGAAGAAAACATATTTTTTCCTTTGCTGTATTTGCTTGAGCAGAGTTTTCTTGTCTGTACATGTGAGCTGTGAGATAGATGTGAAAAGTTCAAAAAGAATGCATTTCCCCCCCCGCCCCAATGTATACAGATTGTAATCTGTACAATGAAAACTGTATGTATGAAAAAATGTACTTATTTATAAATGGTTAACACTTGGAAAAAGCCTCTGCTTCGGTGGTTCTTCCCAAGCCACAGCCTGAGATGAGTGAACCCAAATGGCTCCGGGTGTGGGGTGGGACACGCCCAGCTCTGCCCGTACAAAGCATTGGGGTACCCGAAATGATGAGCACAGACGGAGGGCAGAGTTAGCTGCAAATATTTATTAAGGCAGGAGCATTCACTATGCAGACAATATATTGCACAACAGTGAAAATGTTTCAAACACAAAGACATTAAACTTGCACCGACGTTGTGTTGCTTGGAGCCACCAGGGGTTATTGGTGGTCGCAGCCCTGGAGGGTTGTGGGCTTAAAACTCCTAGAAAAATGTGGTGATTGGAAGCATCCAGTGTGCTGCTCGGCATGAAGAGATGGGAACGGGCTTCGGAGTTTCACGGCAGGGAAATGCTGAGGTTGGGGAGAGCTGGGGGTGTGGTGGCACCTCCGTCCCCACATGGAATGGGACATATAGGGGGATCCCTGGGTGCTGTAGGGTGCCCCGAGCAAAGGCTCTGCTCACATGGTTTACATGGTTTGGTTGGCATGGTGGTGATTGGTCAACAGTTGGACTTGATGATCTTAGAGTCTTTTCCAACCTTCATGATTCTGTGATTCTGAGATTCACTAACACCAGGCACAGAGCGCACAGGGACATCTGACATCCACCACTGCCAGGGACCGGGGATGTCACTGGCTGCCCTCAGGGCTCTCACCCTCTGTGAGGGTCTTGAAGTCCATGGAGAGGGCCATCTCCTCGGCCAGCGGCACACGCTTCCAGTCGTCCCTCATCAGCACGTAGCCCACCACCAGCCCAAAGGCCACCAGCAGCAGCCCCAGTGCATTGGCCAGGACACCCTCAGGCACAAAGTGGCTGTAGGAGTCCCTGTGGGTGCAGAGGGGGATGCTCAAGCTTTGGGGCTTGGGTAGCCTGTCCCTGCCTGGGCTGGGACCCCTCTCTCCCTGGAGGAAGCTGGGGTGGCCCTACAGCTGGGCGCACTTGCTGGGAAGGGTCCTTTGCCCCCAGATCAGAGCAAGGTGCTGTGGGGAGGGTGATAGCTGGGAGAAGGGGGGCACAGCCCTGCAGCCCATCCTCCCACCATGCACTGGGTGGGCATGGGGCTCTCGGGGGACATGGGACATCCTCCCAGTGAACAGGCAGAGACCTGCGGGGGACCTGAGCTTCCCAGGGGGGTTCTGCAAGCTGCTGGCTGCAGAGCACTGATTTAATTTCCCATCAGGAGCAAAGGAAAAAGCTGTCACAGGATCCCAGCCCCTATTAAACAGCATCTGGGAAGTGACTCAGCAGCAACAGAACAAAAACCCTCAGGGGGGATTCGCAGCCACAGGAGCACTGTGTGGGCAGGGACTGGGCTGTGCCCCACAGGGATGGGGCCAGAGCATCCTTTTCTGGGGGGCTGGGGGCTACAACATCCCCCGAGACATCCACACACCTGATGTTGAAGAGCAGCATCTCAGTGATGCCCAGCAAGCAGGAGGCGATGGAGAGGGCGAAGAGGGCGATGCCGAAGAAGATGTGGTGGGGTTTGTAGCGGCCGCGCAGCGAGAAGGATGCTCCGGGCACCAGGAAGAAGCCGCAGCCCAAGAGCCACTGCAGGGCACAGGGGTGTGGGGGGTGCTGGGCCCTACAGAGCCCCAACCCACAACCCCCCCCCCATTCTCAGCACTCACCTGCACCAGGTAGAGCACGAAGGCAGCCATCCCGCACCAGCTGTGCAGGCTGTACATGTCAGGGATGCCCTTGGTGTGGTGGGACTCGAAGACGGCCACGAGGCCTGCGGAGAGGAGCCCATCACCGCCTGGGTGGGGGCCAGGGCCGGCCCCATCCATCACCCCCCCACCCCCGGCACCCACCGATGAGGGCGATGAGCAGCGCCAGGCCGTGCAGCACCGCGTGCAGAGCCTTCGTGGAGCGCTTGGCCTCGTTCCTGAACACGCGGTACACCAGGAGGGCTGAGGGAGAGGGGCGTGAGCAGTGGGGCAGCGCCCGTGGGCCCCCACCTCGCTGGGACCCCCACATCTCCCTGAGAGCCTCCACCTCCCTGGGATCCCTCAATTTCCCTGAGACCCTCTCCCTGGAGCTCCCCACCTCCAAGGGACCTCCCACCTCCAAGGGACCTCCCACCTCCCTGGACCCCCTACCTTCATGGAGCC
>WBMW01003492.1:1023065-1044967 GCA_013396635.1 Penelope pileata
CTGCTGCCCTTCCTCCCCATGGGAGCACCCCAAGGGGCTGTCCTGGGGCTCAGGCTCTCAGCCTGGGAAGCGCAAGGTTTTGCCCCAAAATTGGCCCTCCGTAGAGCCCCCACCCCAGATGACAGCCCTGGCCCCACAGCAGCCCGGGTTTATTTTTAGAGGTGTTTCCCTACTCCCAGCACCTTCTACTTTCCTTCCCCCCCCCTTGCCAGACCAGGGTCAGGTGTCAGGTGTCCCTGTCCCTGCTCAGCACCACGTCCCTGGCACTGGGCCATGCTGGAGCCCAAAAAGTGACCAAACAGTGGCGTGGCACCAGGGCACCCCCCATGTCCCACTGTCCCCAGCCCATGGGGACAGAGCTAGCTTTGGGGAAGCACTCCGAGCCTGGGAAGTTCAACATGTGCCCAGCTGATGCTGGCAGATCCTGGGGGGAGCAGTGCTGTGGGTTTCCCACAGGTACGGCCGGGGGGGCTGCATGCACTGGGGCAGGGACGTGGAGCTGCCCAGAGCCTGTTCTCAGTTATGTCTGGCCCCTGCCCTGCATGGGTGTTCTCCCAGCCCTTGTCACACTGGGGAGCTGCCATAGCATGGAGACACAGACATGGCATGGGCATGTGGACATGGCATGGGCATGTGGACATGGCATGGGGCCATGACCACAGCATGGGGACAGGACCACAGCACAGGGACAAGGACATGGCATGGGGACACAGATACGCCATGGGGACACAACCACAGCACTGCATGCAGCTTGGAACCACAGATGCCACCCCAAACAGCAAACTGTGCACAGAGTCAGCACATATGTGCCCAACTTGCACTTGGGCACCTGCACGTCACCCCCACACCCTAAGCGCTGTCACGCAGCCCCAGCAGCCTGCAGAGCAGGGACACACACCATGTGCTGCACATCAGTCCGTGCAGGGCACAGCAGGGACTGGATGGGGACAAGCACTGCCAGTGCTGCTGCCACTTGCCAGAATGCTCAGTGTGCCCCCCGAGCCTTTTTGGGAGAGCTGACACAATGTCTGGGCATGCACCCAGCCACTGCCTTTGCAGATATTGCAGTGGGGCCAGGGACCTTTGAGCACAGCAGGAGCATCCTGGGGACACCAGAGAAGGGCTGGGAGGCACCATGTGTGGATTTTGCTCAGAGGCATTCCCAGAGCAGCTCACACTTAATGTGTTAATAAATACCCGAGGATCACAGCTGGGCACTTGCTGCGATGTCAATGCTTCTCGAGCCAGCCCTGCTCCCCTCCCAGCAGCTCCCAGGAAGTTTTGGGGATGAGAGAGGAAGATGGAGAGAACTTTTCCAGCTGCTTTGCCTGAAGTTGTGCCCTCCATAGGAAATGCTCCCAGCAGAATGCAAGCACCCAGCAGTGCCCAGTGCGCTGCCCACCCAATCCAACACAGAGCCTGACCCCGGGCAGAGAGGGAATCCAGCTGGAGGGGATCCAGCCACTGGCATCAGCCCATAAAGGGGCAGCAGGAGGTGTGCCGTGCCATTAGGAGACTGCGTAGAAAAGGGTTAAGGGGATTCAAGGGGGTCAGCATGACCCCGAAGACTGAATCTGGGGGGATTTGGTGAACCCTTGGGCCAGGCAAACTGCTCAAATCTACAGCACAGAGCGACTGAGTTCCCCCAGGACCTGCCACCAAAGAGGTGGCCAGGGGACAAAGTGACACCTGGGGTGCAGCTCTTGGCCTTGCAGGGATGGACAGAGGGATGCTGGAAGGACAGAGGGGTCTGGGCAGAGCTGCCAGCCTCTGCTTGTTCTGCCAGAGCTGTCAGGAGAGTTTAGGGCACAATTTGCCTGACCAAACACAGGCATCTGCTCAAGAAGATGAAACACAGCTGGGCTCTGCCTCCTGCAGCTCTGTGGGTCAGAGTCCGGGAAGGGATAAAATCACCCTCATGAGCCTCCACACAGGGTGGGGTGACTCCCATCGGGGCATCCTGCTGCAGGGTGTCCATGACACGTCCCGGGGTGAGGTCCCCAGGGCAGAGCTGGAGGTGCTGGGATGCCCACGGGATGCTGTGAGCACCTGGCTCTGCTTTGGGCATCCCTCCTCCCTGCCCTGCGCAACCTCCAGCCCCGCTGCACCACAACTCCCTTCCCTCCCAAGAGAACGTGGAGATTAAAATAAAACAACCCAGGCTGGTTGGAGCCACGAGGAGCAGCTAATGAGCTCATAAATCACTCTGGGATGGCATGGAGCAGGCGTTCTGCGTGTCCTCACTGCCCACTGCCCAGGCTGTAATGGTCCCAAAAAAATCAGCATTTCCAGGCTGGTTGTATGGATGCTACCACCCACGATGCACCATGTCCCAAAATTGTGGCTGCCAGCTGTGGCTCCAGCTGCCTAAATAACTCCCACTGTGCAGGCTGCTCTGCTGTCCCAGGGCCTGGGAAGGGAGGTGGGGCTGGAGGATTGGGAGTGGGAAGTGGAGAGCCCCAAATCCGGGTGCATCATCTCCAGGGGGTGCATCTCCACGGCAAACGGGGGTTCCTCTGCAAGGTGAAGCCCAGACACGGGGCTTACAGGGCACAGAGGGATGCAGCTCAGTGTTGCTTGAGCACTGACACAGCAGTGCTGGCACAGCAGCTGGGGGTGGGACATGGGCAGTGCCTGCAGGGACAGCGTGGGTGCAGGGGATGGAGTTGCACTGTGGCACTGCCCCGTGCAATGCTCTCTGCACAGCACGGGGATGTCTGTCCCCCACAAGCACCCGGACACCCTTGAGCACCCAGACACCTAGCCCATGTGGCACAGACACCCTGTCCTTGTGTCCCCATCCCACCCAGGCCACACCACCACCTCCAGAACAGCCTCACATGCCACCTCCTTGTCTGCAGCTGTTGATTCAGCTGGAAACTGCTGTCTCCTTCTATAAATGTCACAGTCTGGGGATGTCCCTGTCTGCCCCCGCATGTCCCTCTAGCTGGCACAAACCCCCATAGCTCTCAGTGTGTTGGCACGCCCCGGGGCTGACCCCCCACATCCCCCTCCCTCCATGCAGGTCACGGCATCGCTGGAGGAGCAAAACTTCACGGAGCTGTGGGGGCAGAAAGCCAAAGAGCTCTACGGCAGCATCTGGAGCAACTTCAGTGATTCACAGCTGAAGAAAATCATCAGCTCCATTCAGACCCTGGGGCCCTCCAATCTGCCCCTGGACAAGCGACAGCAGGTGGGTGAGGCATTGGTGATGCTCTGGGAGATGCTTGCACACTGCCAATCCCCCTGAAGGCCTTTTCTCCCCAGTCATCCACCCCCACCACAGGCTCATTGCCTCTTCACTGCATTTTGGAGAGATGCTGCAAATGGGGGAAAAACTGTTGGAGGGGACAGATGGAGTTGAGGTCCTCCCTTGGGGACGCTCATGGGTGAAATCGGTCCCAAATGTCAGCACAGAGTTACCTGCAGGGGGGAGCTGGAGGTTTCCTGCTTACACTCAGTGGCACTGGGTGTTCCCTGGGCAGCAGCCAGGCTGTGCCCATGGCTAGGGGCCAGCTGGCTCGACCCCCCTGGGACACAGCCCAGCAAAGGGAGAACTGCTGCAGCCACTGCTCCTTATGCTCCCAGAGTTGCTGTGATAGGTGACACAGCCCAGCGCTGGGGACAACAGGATGGCTCAGCCATCCCCATGGCAGTCCTGAGATCACAGGGCCATTTACTTAAATGCAAGCACAATTCTCCAGGCTGCAATCCCTGTGCATCTCTGCTGACGCTCAGGGCACCTCACCACCAAAATCCTGCTTGGCTGGCGAGCCCAGCGATACAATCCTCCTCCATTGGCCTCGGTTACTTCCCGGAAACCAATCCCTGATAACAGCAAGTATCACATCTCTCCTCACATCACCCACATTTCCCCCTGCCCGCAGCCGCTGCCGTCATCCAGCACCATCCCCTCCGCCCGTCCAGAGCAGAGGAATGGGAGCAGAGAGAGGGACAGCGCAGGGGAATTTCCTTCCCTGGGAATGGGTTCCCTGGGTATGTTCCAGGAAACCTCCCGTCGCTATTGTTTGCTGTTGTTGAAGTTTAGAGAAATAAATACCCTCCCCTCCTCTTTCTTTTTTTTTTTNGGGTTAACAGTCCCTGCCGCAGCCCTTCTGACGTATAAATAGTCGTGCTCTGGGACACGAAGGGGGCTCAGCAGTGCACGCGTTGTCTCTGCCTAAGAGCTTAATCACTCCCATAGCACAACGGGTGCAGAATTGACTTTCACTTCCCCAAAAGAACGCTCTCTGTAAACACACTGATCCTCTTCCGGAGGTGGGAAGTCTCCTTAAATCCCTCCTGAAGAGCCATTCCCATTCCCAATGCCTTTTCCCTCCCCACAGTACAACACCATCCTGAGCGACATGGATAAAATCTACTCCACGGCCAAGGTCTGTCCACCCAATGGGACCTGCTGGGAGCTGGAGCCAGGTACAGTCCCATCCCTGTGCCCTTCCTCCCAATGAGCACCTGCAGTTCGTTCCAGTCCCCAGATCCCCAGTGGGTAAAGGTTGACATAGTCCTGGTTCATGGGGTCATCCTGGGGACTGACACGGTCCATGTTCATGGGGTTGTCCCGGGGTGAGGACGCATCCATTTGGGTCCGGTGCAATGATGGTGGCATCTCCGCAGAGCTGCTGTGGGATGTGCCCTGCCCCTCCTTCCCACTGGGGTCTCACGTCCTGCTTGTTCCTTCTGTCCCAGACATCTCAGACATCATGGCCAGCTCCCGCAGCTACAAGAAGCTCCTCTACGCCTGGGAGGGGTGGCACAATGCTGCGGGCAACCCGCTGCGCGCCAAGTACCAGGAATTCGTGACGCTGAGCAACGAGGCTTATCAGATGGATGGTGCGAGCGGGTGGGGGACATGGGGTGGGTCAGGGGTCAGGGTGGGAATTGGGGCGGTGTGGTGTCCTGCTCTCTCCATCCCACAAGCATCCCGCTTCCACTTCCCCTCTGCCCATGTGCTGACACCTTGGGGAAAGAGCAAAAACAGTTCCCAACAGTCCCCAACAGTCTCGGGGCAGCTCCTTGGGGTTGGAGCCAGGGGTCATCGCTACCTCCCTGCAGGATTCGAGGACACGGGCAGCTACTGGCGCTCCTGGTACGACTCTGCCACCTTCGAGGATGACCTGGAGCATCTCTACAACCAACTGGAACCGCTCTACCTCAACCTGCACGCCTTCGTCCGGAGGAAGCTGTATGACTACTATGGCTCCAAATACATCAACCTGAAGGGCCCCATTCCTGCTCACCTCCTTGGTAAGGTCCAGGAGAGCCATAGTGGGACTGAGGTTCCCAATTATGGCTGTGTTCCTCTTCCTCTTGACCTACCTCTAGCCCACTGTTTTCTGTTTTCAGGCAACATGTGGGCTCAGCAGTGGAACAACATCTATGATCTGATGGTCCCCTACCCTGATAAGCCCAATCTTGATGTCACAAGCACCATGGTGAATCAGGTACTGGGCTGAGAACCCTGCTAGTGGCACCAATGGGAATAAAAAGGGGGAGGCAGTGGCAAGGGCTTGCCTGTAACATGGAGCCTATGGGAGTGGTTACCCATATCGGCATACAGAACACCAGAAAATCTGTGTTTGTGAGGGTTAGTGACACAGAAATGACCCCAGTCCCCCTCCAGCAATGGTCAAAGAGGCAATAGGTGAGAAAAGAGGCAGGATGGTGTGGGGGGACCAGTTGTGTGGGCTGAGTCCACACCATCACACATGTCCAAGCCCCTCTGGGACATCAGCCCTGTCCCTCTCTCCTGCACATGCTGAACACCAGCACAACTTCTCAGTGATTCTTAGGGATGCTCACCCTATTTCTGGGGATGGAACTTCCCATCAAGGAGAGAGAGACAGGACTGTGCTCCCCTGGAGAGACCCACCTCGTCCCCATCAGAGGTGATGCCAAAGGCATGGGCAGTCCTTTCCCTGGTCATAACCTTCCACCTGCTGCCTACCAGGGCTGGAATGCCACCCACATGTTCCGGGTCTCGGAGGAGTTCTTCACCTCCCTGGGGCTGCTGGAGATGCCACCTGAGTTCTGGGAGAAGTCCATGCTGGAGAAGCCAGCGGACGGGCGGGAGGTGGTGTGCCATGCCTCGGCCTGGGACTTCTACAACCGCAAGGACTTCAGGTGTGTGGGGGCATGTAGGGCCTGCAGAACAAGACCTTCCTCCATTCCCCTTGGTGGCCACCATTTTGGGCACCCGCAGTCTGATCTTCCGCCTTCTGGGATAAGGTTTCAAGGCATCACACTGCACTACTTTCCACTCCGCTGGGTTTTCATTTTCCACATGCGGTTCTGCCACCCTCTTGGGGACCCTGGAGGGTCATTCCCATCAAGGGGTGCATGGGCAGACCAGGGCCCCTCACCCAGCCCAGGCAATGTTTCTTTCACCCGGCAGGATCAAGCAGTGCACAACAGTGACCATGGAGCAGCTGTTCACAGTGCACCACGAGATGGGCCACGTGCAGTACTACCTGCAGTACAAGGACCAGCCCGTCTCCTTCCGCAGCGGGGCCAACCCTGGCTTCCACGAGGCCATCGGGGATGTCATGTCCCTGTCCGTCTCCACCCCCAGCCACCTCCAGAAAATTGGGCTCCTCAGCAGTGCCACCGAGGATGCAGGTATGGCAGCTGTCCTGTCAATCTGGAGGGTTCAGACACTGCCTGTAGCACCAGGAAGGGTTTGGGATGTGCTGGGGGGGCTGCAGTCTGGCAATACAGCCCAGAGCAAGACAGACCCCACGCCTTTCACCCATGCTTGGTTCCAAGCACAGATCCCTTCTTGGCTCCACGGATCCATGCATGGACCCCTTCTTCACTCCATGGGCAACTCCTTCTTGAATCCATGGGCCCATGCACAGTCCCCTTCTTGGCTTCATGGACATCTCTTCTAGGCTCCATGGACAACCCTTTCCTGGCTCCATCCTTTTCACCACCAAGAGCAGTAGTGATGCTTCCCAGAACCTATCTGTTCCCTTCCCCAGCAAAGTCCTAAACCTGAAAGCAGCATTTTTGTGCTCTATCAGCTTCAAGCTTTCCAGTGTTTCCCCTCCCCTCACTAAGAAGCTCCCAGGAGCCACCAAGCACTCACGTGCCCAGTCACGAGGACAGCCAGTGGGTGACATGTCTGCCTGGCAGGCGGTGCAGCAGAGGAGGACTTACCGCTGCAGGACACTGCCCAGCTTGGCAAGGATCTCCTCCCCGCAGCCAACATGTCAAAGCAGACGGCAGCAGAGGACACCAAGTGTTCACAGGCTCCTGCTGCAGGCAGTTGCTTTGTGGAGGAGGGACAGTCCTGGGTCCTCCTGCCTTGTCATTAAATCTGCTTCGTGACGGGGAAGCCATCACAACAGACAAGAGTGCCAGGCCAACGCTGCACAAGCAGCACAGAGCAGATGGTCCCTGCCTCCAGGCATCGCTGTCTGACTAACAGGTCCTTGACAGCCGTGCCAGCACCGCGATGGCAGCCAGCAGCCCTTCAGGGCACTGTCACCAACCCTTCCCCAACCCCACAGCTTCTGCTGGGTCTCCAGCTGGTCCTTCTTCAACATGCCTTTGCTGGGTTTCCTCAAGGAGCAGGGAAAGCAGATGGTGGTGGCTGTCCCACATTTTACCCCAGTTCTGGACCCAAACCGTGGCAGCTTTTGCTTTGCTGTGCCAGCCCTGGGGACCAAGCATCTTTCAGCCTGAAGATCCCAAATGTGTGCAAGGGATTCACCAGGGTTACCCTCATCAGAGACCTTTCTATGCTGCGAGCCAGGCTGAAGGCAAGGGGACACTGGGTTGTCACTTTCAGTGTTCCCACTCAGTAAAAATGCACGTTACCCCAGGCAGGAGCTGCAGCTAAAAAAACCTCCTGTATCCCATGCAAGCTGCACTAGGGAGCAAAACTACGTGCTGAAATGCTGTTCCAACTTTTCATACAGCTCTCCTCACCCTATTGCCAACAAAAAGTCTGGAGACCATAGTGCTCTCCACCCAGGCTCCTTCCCAGCCTCATTTGGGCTCTGTTTCCTGCAGAGAGCAACATCAACTACCTGCTGAAGATGGCCTTGGAGAAGATCGCCTTCCTGCCCTTTGGCTACCTCATCGACCAGTGGCGCTGGAACGTGTTCAACGGCCGCACGCCCCCAAGCCGTTACAACTATGACTGGTGGTACCTGAGGTAGGGACGGTCACGGAGGGTGGATGCATGCATTGAAGCTGAGGGTATGTGAGGAAGGAAGGAAAAAGTGGCCATGGAGATGGCTGAAGAAAGGTGGATGGATGGATGGATGGATGGATGGATGGATGGATGGATGGATGGATGGGTGGGTGGGTGGATGAAAAGGTGGATGGACAGTAAATTTATGGAAGGACACAATTGTGCAGATCTTTTTAGCACTGTGCCTTCCTTTCCTGTTCCCTGCCTTGATCCATCTGGCTTCCTCTTTCAGCTCGTATTCTTGTTCTCTGTTGTTTACAGAACCAAATACCAGGGTATTTGTGCTCCGGTTTCGAGAAATGAAAGCAACTTTGACCCTGGAGCAAAGTACCACATCCCTGGGAACACCCCTTACATAAGGTAGAGGAGATGCTGGGAAGGGGCTGGAGGTTTGTGGGGGGTGCAGGGACCTCAGCTCTTCGGGCAGGGACTGGGGTGCATTGCTCCTGCTCAAAACACGAAGACCATCCAATGCTTGGGAGCACAAATGGTGGGGAGCAGACTCGTGCCTTCAGCCATGCCCTGGGACGCATCTGCTTCCCTTTGTCCCCGGTGCTCACCTTCATGGGCTTCCTTGGCAGGTACTTTGTGAGCTTCATCCTCCAGTTCCAGTTTCACAAGGCGCTGTGCCAGGCAGCCAACCACAGCGGTCCCCTGCACACCTGTGACATCTACATGTCCAAAGAGGCTGGAGACAAACTCAGGTGGGGACAGAGGAGGGTCGGGACAATCGCCACGGGCAGATGTGTGCGTGGAAGCTGATGGTGTGCAAGGAAGAAAGGAAGGAGAGAAGAAAGGAAGGAAGGAAAAAGTGGCCATGGAGATGGCTGGAGAAATAGCTTTGCAGATGGATGGATGGATAGATGGAAATACAAGGAAGCACAGGGGTGGGGTGAGTGGTCCTCACCAGAGTCCTGCTATTGTCCCTGTCACTAGCTCCCACCCAGACAAGAGGTCACTAAAGCATGTTCAGTTCCCATTGACTCCCTGGGTGTTAATGAATGCATGAGAACATGATGGAGAGTTTCCACCCCCCAAGCACAGGATAAGTGGGGGGCCTTCAGAGGCAGTTTCCAGGTTTGTGTCCCTCTCAGGAATAATCTTCAGCCCTTGTGACGCAGAGATTCCACTGCTGCTTTTCTCTCACCCATGTCCTGGCCTCATGCCAGCTCTCGCTGTCCCGCTCCTTTGCAGGGAGGTGTTGAAAGCTGGGTCTTCCAAGTCATGGCAGGAAATCCTGTTCAACCTCACCGGCACGGATAAGATGGATGCCGGGGCCCTCTTGGAGTACTTCAGCCCTGTCACCACCTGGCTGCAGGAGCAGAACAACAAGACCAATGAGGTGCTGGGCTGGCCTGAGTTTGACTGGCGTCCTCCTGTCCCTGATGGCTACCCCGAGGGCATTGGTAAGGCTGGGTCTGGGAGAAGCAGGAACAGTTCTCCCAGAGAACATCACTAATCCCTAGGCATGAGAGAGGTTTCTGCTATAGATGAGTGAGGTCTCTGTTCCAGGAAAGAGGGAAACAACCAGCCCAAGGGCGTTGTTTCCTGAGTGGTTGCATCTTTCCTTGAAGCAGGTGCCATCAGCCTGCCCACGTGGGTGTGCAGCTTGTCCTGATATCCCATAGCACACCTCCATCTTCAGCCTGCTCCTAGGTTATGGCATCCATCAGTAGTCCTGCAGCTCCGAGAAAAGTTCGAGGGTGGTTTCTCCATTGAGTGATGCTCCTGTAAACAGGACTCCTTCTCTCTTCTCCCATTTCTCTCTTCCTCTAGACAAAATAGTAGATGAAGCACAAGCTAAAGAGTTCTTGTCTGAGTACAACAGCACAGCTGAGGAGGTGTGGAATGCTTACACTGAGGCATCTTGGGTCTACAACACCAACATCACCGACCACAACAAAGAGATCATGGTATGGAAACAACCCTGGGGCTGTGTGGGTGAGCCAACAGCCAGGGCAGGCAGCTGGTACTCAGGACACTTTGTAAACGGGCTCTGAAAACTGGGGCAACCTCTGTCCCTAGCAGAATTGCAGATGAGAACTATATGTTCATCCAGAAAGAGCCTTTTCTATAAAAAGTCGTGCCATCAGGTACCCAGCAGGAAGGATAGCAGTCATGGCATGGCAGGTGGTGCTTCTGATGATGGTCTCAGGGATCTCCTTCAGGTAACTCCTCTGCTGTCTTTTCCTGCCTTTGCAGCTGGAGAAGAACTTGGCCATGTCCAAGCACACACTTGAGTACGGCATGAGAGCCAGGCAGTTCGATCCCTCGGACTTCCAGGACCAAACTGTCACTCGCATCCTGAATAAGCTGAGTGTCCTGGAGAGGTCAGCCCTGCCAGAGGATGAGCTGAAGGAGGTGAGCTGCAAGGGGACAGAGCAGGACTGGGTGTCCTCTGCCACTACCTTGTGTGAAGACATGGGCTTCTCCCAACTTTTAGGAAATGACCCTGAGCAGCTGCCCCCTGCCCTTGCAGAAGGTGGTAGTTTGGGAGCTTCTATGCAAAGGCAAGATCCTTGCCTCCAGGATTCCCCACCCAAACGTTGCCAGCCCCAGCCTGCAGCGGTGTCAATGACACCCAGCTGCTTTGGTGTCAATGGTATATTTCCTGCTGGCCAGACTTGAGTAGACTCATCTTTGCCACCTTCTGGGCTCATGCAACCTTCCACAACAGTGTGGAAGGGGCTACAGGAAAATAGCCAGGAACATCCCAAGGGGCTGTGTTGTTCCCCATGAGCAGGAGCAAGGATAACCAGCTCACACGATGCGATCTCCTTTGCAGTACAACACCCTCCTCTCAGATATGGAGACCACATACAGCGTAGCCAAGGTCTGCAGGGAGAACAACATCTGTCACCCCCTGGATCCTGGTAAGATCTGAGAGGGTGTTCAGTGATTCATCTGCAGCAGCCTCAGAAAGGAGGGATTCTTCACAGGGGAACAGAGAAGGGTCATGAAGGGGCCTCTCCACCTTCTCTGTGATGTCCCTTGAGCAGTGTATCAGGTCTAGCATCATTGCACCAGCCCATCCAACACTATCAGTCTGCCTTCATTGCTCTCTCTTCAGACCTCACAGACATCCTGGCTACCTCACAGGACTACGACGAGCTCCTCTTTGTCTGGAAGGGCTGGCGGGATGCTTCTGGGGCGAAAATCAAGGACCAATACAAGCGATACGTGGAACTGAGCAACAAGGCAGCAGTGCTCAATGGTCAGTGTCCTGCTCATTCAGACATCCACCCTGATCCTGGAATCCCACGAGCAGGGAACTGAGCTGATCATCCAGATCAGAACCAACATCTTGAGTGCAAGGAGATCCCACCAATTAGTTAGGTTCACTGTCTCATGGGGGAACCTGGTGCGTCTGAGTGGCAAAATAGACGTTTCCTCAAGAAATGAACTGACAGCTTCTGCTCTTGCCCTGCTGCAGGATACACAGACAATGGGGCTTTCTGGAGATCCCTGTATGAGACATCCACCTTTGAGGAAGATCTGGAGAGTCTGTACCTGCAGCTTCAGCCTCTGTACCTCAACCTGCACGCCTACGTACGCCGCGCCCTGTACAACAAGTATGGTGCAGAGCACATTAACCTGAGGGGTCCCATTCCTGCTCACCTGCTAGGTAAGGGCTTTGCTGGGCAGAGCTGTGTCTCCCAGCAGGCATAGCTTGCTACAAGTCCAACCCCATGCACAAGTCAGGAGTAACCGGTTGCCTTTGCTTTCCTCTCCCTGTTTCCCTCCTGTGCTTCCAGGCAACATGTGGGCCCAGTCATGGTCTAACATCTTCAACCTGGTGGTGCCCTACCCAGATGCCACCAAGGTGGATGCCACCCCGGCCATGAAAAGCCAGGTCAGTGCTTTTACACTGCCATTGGGACTTAACACCCACTGGCCACTGCCAACATTAACACTGCTAAATGCTTTGATGCTACCAAAAACCTCCATGACACACCCCTGTTCTTTCCCCATTTCAGTGTACCAAGGACTGGGTCCAGCTCTGATTGCCACCTACAGATATTCCCTGCCCAGAGGGATGAGGCTGTCCTCAGCCTCCTTCCAGCAACCCAGGAGTCCCCACTGCCCCTCACCAGACCCTCTGCCTGCTCTCTCCCCAGGGCTGGACAGCCAAGATGATGTTCGAGGAGTCAGACCGTTTCTTCACCTCCCTGGGCCTCATTCCCATGCCCCAAGAGTTCTGGGACAAGTCTATGATCGAGAAGCCAACGGACGGGCGGGAGGTGGTGTGTCACGCCTCGGCCTGGGACTTCTACAACCGCAAGGACTTCAGGTGCCTGCGGGGAGCAAGAAGTGTCACAGTGCTGGGGCAGGCAGTGGGGTCTTGGTGGGACATGGGCACACAGCACAGTGCCACCACAGTGCCTCTGCCCTTGTGGCTGTGGCAGCCCCACTCTGGCACTGCCACTGGTACTCACTGCTGGCAGGAGCCTATGTGCAGATGGAGGGCAATCTACACCTTCCCTGCTCTGGGGGATGAAAAAGCCAGTGAACACCAGCAGGGAGTGGGCCAGGGCAGCAGGAAAAGCAGGGAGACAACCAGAGACAAACCCTATGGAGCAGGACCAGCCCAGGCTGTCATCAGACTTGCAGAGAGGATACACAGAAAGAGACTAAAGGGGAAAATAGCTCAATAGGGGATGGCCATTCCTGAAGACCTTCACCCCAGCACTGCCCTCTGTTCTCTCCCCATTCCACATGTCCTCATCCAGGATCAAGCAGTGCACTGTGGTGAACATGGATGACCTTATCACAGTGCACCACGAGATGGGCCACGTCCAGTACTTCCTGCAGTACATGGACCAGCCCATCTCGTTCCGTGATGGAGCCAACCCCGGCTTCCACGAGGCCATCGGGGATGTCATGGCCTTGTCTGTCTCCACCCCCAAACACCTGCACAGCATCAACCTGCTGGACCAAGTGACAGAAAATGAAGGTGAACTGGCATGGGAGCACTGCACAGCACGGTGCCTGGGGTGCAGCTGGGAATGCAGAGTCAGGATGGGCTGGGCAGAAGGTGCCAGGGATATGCACGGTGTCTTTGTATGAGTGGAGACAGATCCAACGGGGACAGTCTGCCCATGGACAGAATGATTCATGCTGGGTGGAGAGGTGAGTGCAGTACCACCTCACTCACACCTTCCCACTCTGGGCAGAAAGTGACATCAACTACCTGATGAGCATCGCCCTGGACAAAATTGCCTTCCTGCCCTTCGGGTACCTCATGGACCAGTGGCGCTGGAAGGTGTTTGATGGGCGGATCAAGGAGGATGAATACAACCAACAGTGGTGGAACCTCAGGTGTGCTCAAGTTCAGACCTCTCTCTGGTGCTTCGCCATCGTTCCTATTGGCGTTTTCTCCCTGTGGCCCAATTGGCTGCAATGGGACATGATAGGACACATAACCCCTCACTCTGTCCTCACATTCCTCCATATCCCCTCCCATCTCACCTCACCTTCTCCTCCCCAAGCTGGGCTAATTCCCCCTCTCTGACTCAGGCTGAAGTACCAGGGCCTGTGCCCACCAGTACCAAGGACAGAAGATGACTTCGACCCAGGGGCAAAGTTTCACATCCCTGCCAATGTCCCCTACATTAGGTGAGCAAGCAGGGCTCGGGCAGGGGGGGACACCTCTTGGGGAAATGAGCCCACACAGAAGCAGTGACCTCCAATTCACCTGCCAGCAATGCCAGTTTCATGATCAGTGGGATACCAGGTGGTGCCCACCCTGAGGATGCTGGGCAGCTCCAGGACCTTGACGCAGCCTCAGAGGGGAAGGTGGGATTTGGGAGAATTTCTCCCTGTCCAAGGAGGATGGGCTCATCCCTCCAAGCAGCCATAAAGCACTAATTAAAAGGAAAAATGGCATCACCAAATTGGACCAAATTGATGTAGGCGGAGCGCCAAAGCCAGTGATGCTCCTCCAAGCTGGGATTCTGTAATTAGGGGAGCACATCCTCTCCCTGCACAGCCACTAGCAGGGCCTGTCCCTGTGTAACCCTCCAGGTACTTTGTCAGCTTTGTGATCCAGTTCCAGTTCCACCAGGCGCTCTGCGAAGCCGCTGGGCACACAGGACCCCTGCACACGTGTGACATCTACCAGTCCAAGGAGGCCGGGAAGCTCTTGGGGTAGGTGTCTGGACAAGGCCAAGACCTTTATGTCCCCAAATACCTTAAAGTCAGGCCACAGCTCAGCAAGACAGGAGGCAATGCAGCCCCTGGTGCCTCACTCCTCCCTGCCCCAGCGATGTCCCTGTCCCTGGGGTGTGGGCAGGGGGACCCTGGGCTGGGTGTGCAGCTGTGATTGCTGAAGCAGCCACTAGGTGGTAGCTGGAACCCTGGCAGGTGGAAGGCTGCCGCCCTCTTCCTCCTCTCCCTCCTCTACAGCCCCTCTGTTCCCTAGGGAAAACAGCCCCCACACTTTAAGGGAAACACCTGCAAAATTAATCCTTTCACTGAATGCACTGGAGGGATTTACCCATGTAGAGCCCTCCAATATCTGACGTGAAAAACCTCCCTCCATGCTCTGTGCTCACAGTCCTGTGGGTGCCAGAAGGCACAGACTGTGCCCCAGGACCAAGAGCTCCAAGCCCTGGGGAAGACGAGGGCTGCTGGCAAAGAGAAATCCACTGGATCCAATTTCTCCCTCCACAGGGATGCCATGAAGCTGGGTTTCAGCAAGCCATGGCCTGAAGCCATGCAGCTCATCACAGGGCAGCCCAACATGTCAGCAGAGGCCCTGATGAGCTACTTTGAGCCCCTCACGACATGGCTGGTGAAGGAGAACACGAAGAACGGGGAGGTCCTGGGCTGGCCTGAGTATAGCTGGACTCCTTATGCAGGTACGGGAGCATCAGCTGGACATGGTGGGTCCATGGTGGGGCAGATTTTAGCCCTCATTTGGGTGGGGATGGGGCTCATGGTAGACACAGACCTGCCCTGGTGCCCCTTGGCCATCCTAAAAACCACAGGGGATTTGGATGCCTCTTCTTGACTTCCCAGCAAGCTGAGGCTAGAGGAGATAAGTCATCCAAGAGACAAGGCAAGGGAGAGCTGGTGACCCCCCACACCCAGCCCAGAGCCACCAGTACCAACTATGTTTCTCCATTTTCCAGCCACTCAATCCTACGCTGGCACCGACAAAACTGATTTTCTGGGCATGTCCTTGGACACCAAACAAGCCACTGCGGGTGCTTGGGTCCTACTCGCACTGGCGCTCGTCTTCCTGATCACCGCCATCTTCTTGGGTGTCAAGATGTTCTCAGCAAGGAGAAAAGCCTTCAAATCCAGCTCAGAAATGGAACTGAAATAAAGCAGCCACAGACGGGGGGAGCGCAGACAGGGTGCGAGCGCGGGCAGCTGGTGGCAATGCTGCGGGCACATCTGCCCACGAAGCCATGGGTTTCCACAGCCCAGGACTCCTCTCTCCAATCAGGTTGGACATTTTTTTCCCACTATGCAAGAGCCAAAGCAGAAAAGAGCTATTTATTTGTCAACGTCTGCATAAAAGGAAGAGAAATTCAGGCACCGGCGGGCACGGAGCCATCGTGGACTGCTCCCATGCCCAGGGGGAGCAGATCCAGCACGGGCACCCACCGCCCATCTCCAGCCCCTGTGCCAAGGTGGGCAAAGCCTTGGGGGGACAGAGGGCAGGCTTGGGAAGGACAGAGCATGTTCCTGACCTCTGTCCATCCCTGGTTTGCCCACTGCTGGGCTGTTCGCTTGCACGGATGAACAATAAACCCATGTCTTGTTACCCCCAGCACAACAGCTTGGCTCCTTCTTGTGGGTGGGCTGATAACCAACAGGATGTCCGCACATACAATTCCCTAGGGACCAGCATGGTTTTTGGGGTAACCCCTACTCTCCTCTCTCCTCATCATGGAAGCTCAGCATCCTCTCGCAGCAACCCCCTAAACTGTGGTTCCCATTGCAGCTGATACCTCAGGGTTTCTCCATAGAGCACAAACCTAAACAAGGGCCAGAAACTCCTCAGCTAAAAGCTGGATTTCCAGGGAAGCCCAAGCCTGAGCTGTTAGGAGGGTTGGGGTCACCAATTTCGAGAAGAGACATGGCTTGAGCCCACGGCTCCAGCACTGAGTGATGCTCGTTTACGTAAGCGCTGGGGGGGCTCCAAGGTCAGCGATCGCCTCCCTCTCTCCAGCTCCGATTATCTTGGGATCAGCCGTGCTCGAGGCTTTTTTTTTCCCCATCTTTCTTCTGCTTCTGTAAATAAAACTTTGTATTTGTTCTGCAGTGATTAGGTGCAAAACTAATCCCAGACCGGGGATTATTGCAGCCTTAAAGAGCCGCGATCTGCTGCAGCCTTGAGCAGGAGGGGAAATGAGGGGATGCAGGACATCCCTCCCATCTGACTGCCTCCACCCTCAGCCACGTCTTACATGGGGAAACCGAGCCCCAGAGTCACCCAAGAGGAGCAGAAGGCAGGTGTCTGCCCGCCCACGCTTGCGTTTGTGTTTGTTTGCTTTCAGCTCTCCTCCACGCATAGCCCATGGGCAAGAGAAGCTGCCAGGGGCTCTTCTTCCTGGGGAAGAGCTGCCCCAAACCCCCATGCACATTCACCCCGGTGCAGCTGCCCCGTGCCCCAGCACACTGGGCATCACCCTCACCCCCCTGTCCCAGCCAGGTGACACTCATGGAGCAGAGACCTTGCAGGGTGAGAGCCAAGCTTGTTTTCAGCCCCAGAAGGCAGGCAGGTACAGGTGTGTTCCATCAAGCTCAGCTCCTCACTGCAAATTTTGAGCCCCCTGGCTCCTTTCTGCACCATTAACAGAGGAATGCGGTCTCTGAGGTCATCAAGGTCCTAACAGCCTCGTGAAAATTGCTTCCTGGAGAGAAAAGGAGCCACACTGATCATTCTCGCTCAGGGACTGCAATGCAAGCTCAGCCCAAACTCAACATCAGAGAATCCACATAGGAGCTGCCTGCCCTGGAAGAGGACTCTGGGCACAACGGTGGGTG
Organism: Penelope pileata; assembly: GCA_013396635.1. NCBI lineage: Eukaryota > Metazoa > Chordata > Aves > Galliformes > Cracidae > Penelope > Penelope pileata. The sequence continues at coordinate 1,040,284 of WBMW01003492.1, forward strand.
ATGGGTGTGCTGAGCTGAGCTCCTGGTCAGACAGAGAGGCAACACAAGATGAAGTTTCACCCAGGAAATGAGGGAGGACACCAGGTTATCTCCAACACAAGTCCAAGGCTCATCCAGGGGATGAGGACATCAAGTTACCTCCAACACGGGTCCAAGGTCCATCCACACAATGGGACCAACCACCAAGTTGCCTCCAACCCAGGTCAAGACAGAGCAAAGTTCCCAACCTGAGCCTAAATGGAGCTGCTGAGCCATGAGTAGGGGCCCTGGTGAAGCTTTTCAGTGCAGTTAACACCCACTGGTGCCCTCAGGGCTCTGCTAACCTATCACCAACATTTTACAAAATATCTTCAAAATGAGGATGATTTCCCTTCCCCATTGTGATAACATCTGGAGAGGTTTTGCTGCCTTCTGCATCATGCTTCCTGCTGAAATTGGGAGGCTTAGAAAATTACTCCCTAGGAAAAAATAAAAATAAAAATAAAATTAAAAAAAAATAAAGGAAAAGAGCAGGAAAAAGAGGAGATTCCCTCTCCATTCATGTAGCTCCTCTAAGGGGAGCTCAGAAAGCAGCACCCCAGGCCTGCGGGGTCTGTGCTGGGAATGTCTGCATAAAGCTCGTGGAGAGTAAATTTGCTTTCAAACCACACAAATCTAAACCAAGAACCACGCTGGGTTCCCTTTACCAGCTTCGAGACCCTTTGGGGGCAACAAAAACACAATTTCCAATTTTTTACGCCCATTATCCACACTCACCATGCCGCAGGGTGGTTACCGCCGGGGGGGACCCCATGTCCTCGGTGGCTGGCGGGGGCCTGGCCAGGCCAGATCTATTCTTAGCTCGTGGGTGGCCCGGCGGGAGCAGGCAGGGCGCGCGGGGCCGCGTTCCTCGCATTCCCCTTCCCCGGGGACAAGGAGCGCCTGGAAAAATGCAGCAGCGGCTTGGCAGCACTCGGGGGCCAGCAGCAGGGGCCACCCCAGCCATGGGGGGATATGGCTTGGGGGGTCCTGGGGTGCGGTCACAGGGTCCCCTGTTCCAGTGCCCTCATGCTCCCAATGCCACCAGGCAGGGACAGGCTGCTTCACCCAGGGTGAGCTCCCCCCAGCTGAGATGCTGCTTTCTGACCTTCCCGGGCAGTGCCACTCCTGCTCCCTCGGGGTGTCCCAGCAGTGGGACCCCAACATGTCACCAGCTAGCCCTCATCCTTGTGACCACAATTTCAGTGCACACGGGACAAATGGGACAGTCCTCAGCCCTCCTGTTTGAGCTGACACTTTCCCCACAGAGCAGAGAAGGAATTTCCACGGACTTGAGGCGATGACAGCGCGTCGCCAGGCTCCAGCACTCAGCTCTCCTCTCCCTCAGCCGAGGAGGGTTCCAGCCAAGCAGACACACTGCACCCACCACCTCCTGGCAGCTGCAATGTGTGGCCACATCCTGCCCTTCTTGGCTGTCCCTGCAGCACTGCCTTGAGTTATTGCAGCTGCCTGCTCACCCCATCCATCCTCCTGCTCACCCCATCCATCTTCCCAGCCCCAAGGACGATGGGGGAAGTCACGAGCCTGCCCTGTGCCTCAGTTTCTCCCACTGTGCAGTGAGGACAGTGGTGAACTGAGCATGTCATGTCCTGGAGCTGAACTACCACGGCTTTTTCTGCTGCTTCCAAATGAGAATTGGGGAAGAACCCCCCGTGACCTGGTTTAACGTCACCGAGTCCTTCCCGGGTTTCCCTCCACCCATTGGGCCTCCTCAGGGATGGCATCACAGAGAGCACAGGCTGCTGAGGGTTAATGTTGGTTGTGCATTTAACTGCTTTCTCTTGTTTCTGTTTTTATGTACTTAGCAAGCAAACACCATCACTGTGAAAGCTTGGAAAAAGCATCCAGATTTGGAGGGGTGCATGCAGGAGGTCGAGGATTACCCGAAACCTGTCTACACCCCTTCACAAAACACCCAGTGGGGCCCACAACTCTGCATCCCTCCTCCCTCCCAACCATCCCTGGAGCATCTCCCAAAAGAAGGGGGAACAAATAGTGCCATGCACGTGGGATGCCCATGCCCACCCGGGGACAGCCCCACTGGCTGCCAGCAGTGCTGGAGACAGCAGAAGTCCCATCCCTCTGTCCTCAGCCTCATTCTCTGGCTTTGTTTGCAGTCCAGCTCTAATTACAGCAATGTGGAGGAACACCAGCTCTCAGTTGGCAAACATTTCTCTCGGCAGGCGTCAGCCAGCAGCTGCTGCGTTGGGATTTCAGCGGGTGCCCATCCCCACCAACTCCCTGTCCCCATCCAGCGACACCACATCCAACCCCGTTCCCTCTGATCCGACACAGCCCCATGGCTGCAGATGGGTTATAACTCCCTGCACAGTGCAAATATTTTATTTCCTGGTGTTATCCTGTGGAGTCCCCCAGCTTGCTGCCTGCCGGGCAAACCAAACATGCCCTGATTGCACCCGAGCTCTGCAGGCACAGATGGTTCAGTGGGGATTGCTGCTGCAGGACCAGGAGGGGAGGGCACACATGGCAGCACCTGATTTTCCCTGGAGATCAGGAATTTTCCCATTGATTGCCTGGGGTGTGGGAAGGAAGGAAAGAAGGGGAAAGGAGCAAAACCTCCAAAATGCTGCCTGAGGAGGAGGAAAGAACTGAGTGAGGGAGGAGTAGGAGAAGAGCAGAGCACAGAGAGAGGATTAATGCTCAGTTGAATTAGAGGGAGCCCTTCAGCTGCCTTGAACAGCAGGATAATTTGCCCAGAGACCCCAGTTCTTCCTATTTGGGATAGAATGTAAGCTCAGGATTAACTGCAAACATATGTTTAAGTCTCAGAGAAGCCCGGGGAATTGAAAGAAGCCCAAGCATAAAGCACTCCTGAGGCTATGGACCCATGGCCTCGGAGATGAACGGGCTCTGCAGGGGTGTGCTGGGAAACTGAGAGAGCCAGTGGGGGATTGGAAGAACCATGGGGGCACTGGGAGAGCCATGGGGGCACTGGAAGAGCCACAGAGGGAATGGGAGAGCCATAGAGGGGTTGGGAGAGCCATGGGGAAACTGGGAGAGCCATGGGGGCACTGGGAGAGCCACAGGGGGATTGCAAGAGCCATGAGGGCGCTGAGAGGCTCCTGGAGCTCAGTCAAAAATAACCTGAGGGGGAATGGCAGCACACAGCTCTGGCTGAGTGGGGAAGAGGTTTGGTAGGAGGCTCTACCATCAGATGAGACCCCTGGGCCAGAGAAATGAGGACTGAAGTGGTCCCACTGCCATGCCCAAGGGGGAACAGGGCTTCCCAGGCTCACACACAGACCCCAACCTGGGAGAGGGGCTAGGGGGCTGCTCCTGTGCCCTCCCCATGCCCAAATTCCCTCCAGTGTCCATGTGCTGCTCTCTGTGGAGCCACTCACCCCCAGGGCGGGCAGGGAGCTGGCACGTGCCCGCACCATCGGGCACATCCGCATCCACGTGATGTGTCCACAAACAGCCTGGGCTGATTTATGGGATGAGAGGAGGGCAGGAGGCCAACCTTAAATCCTGACTGCCCGGTGATTAATAATCATAATTACAATCATATTAGCCATAAAAAATAATAGTTTTCTTTCCCTTGCAGAACTGGTCATCCAGGAATCTCAGAGCAGTTTCATAGGGCTGAGTGACCGACGTCCCTATTTTCCAGTGAGGAAATTGCAGCACAGAGCTGTCTCCCTCGAGTCACCCACTATATCAACAAGAAAACAGAGAAGGCAGGAGCCTGGACTCTGTGTCCCTCTCCCTCCCCCATGCTATTAAGCTGCATCTCTGTAATATAGAGCAAAATATCCTCCACGACTCACAGTAAATCATGGCAGAGGCAGTGTGCAGAGTGGATTGGGGGGGGAGATAATGGGTTTTTCACCCTCTTCAACAATGGAATAAGTTTTTCTCTATCGGGGGAAGGCTGACTTCCATGTCAGACAGATAAAAGCAGCAGCAGGGATCTGAAATGGGCTTTCAGGGCACCTGCTTTTGCCTATCTGCTTGCATTGCTGACCCAGGGGCAGGAGGTGGCTCTGAGGGGTGCTGCTATGGGTCGAGTGCCCCATGGGCAGCCCAGACCCTATGAGTATTCCTGAGGTGCTCTGGAATATTAATTGAAAATCCCAGCAAAACACTCCTGCTGATGATAATGGACCATAATCCTCTTAGACCAATTTCATGCCTGAAAAATTGTGCATAGCAAAGTAATAATAGCAAGCCCCTCAGTGGACACTGCCCTTAGCAGTGGGCCCAGGGGAGGAGGGCTGTCCAGGGGGAACTTCTTAGGAAGGAAAGGAGGTGGTCCCCTTGGCCTTCACCCCAGTGGGACACAGAGAGGTGGGCAGGAGAAGTGCTGAGCTCAGGGCTCGGTCCGAACACCAGCTCTGGTAGGGCAGCACGGGACCCCCGTGTCCCACCTGGGTACCGCCCTGCACCCTATGGGCCCCATGGGGCACCTGGAGCCCAAGTGTGGCCTCCCAGACCTCCTGGAGCCTCCATGTCCAGCGGAGCCCCCTTGTTCCCCGTACTTCCCAGGGACCCTTCGTGCCCGCAGAGCCCCATGCCAGTCCGGCCCCCCCGGACCGAGCACCCCCGTGCCAGCAGCGCGGCCCCCCCCGCCCTCCCGGCCCTTCAGCACCGCGCGAGTGGACAGCGCCGGGCGCGGGGCCCCGCC
>WBMW01003492.1:1048565-1082626 GCA_013396635.1 Penelope pileata
ACCCCGATGGGGCTGCTTTGTCCCTGTGTGCAGAAAGGGGCAAGGGAGCAGGGATGCCCCATGGCCGTGTGTGGGGTCCTGCAGTGGGGTTCTGGGGCTGTGCACCCTGCAACACCCCGGCCCCAGTGCTTTGTCGCCGGTGCCTGAGTTTGCTGCCCGGGCAGCCGTCCCTGCAGGATCTGCTCTGCTCTGCTGTGGCAACGAGTGACGTGACCCCGAGGAAGGGAAGTGAGAAAAACTGTCCCTGGTTCCTATCAGTCCCCGCTGGGACGCGGCGGCTGGGGGGCAGCGGGGGCACGCGGCCAGGCGCCTCCGAAATGTGCCCCCGTGGAGCTCCACGGTGACAGGTGCTGGGAGACACCCAACCGAGCCCTGCTCACGTCACCTTTCCCTGCTGTGGGTGCATTCACCCTCTCTGCAGCTCCCATGGGTGCTGCAGAGCGCAGTGCACCCATCCCAGCTGCACACAAGTGCAAGGGCAAACCTGCAGGTGGGGCCGGGGCAGAAAGCAAAGCTGGGGCAAAAATTTCCCCCAGGAGAGCTGGCTGCCCAGCTCGTCCCTGTGTTGGCCTTGGTCGCATCCCCTGTGCCATAAATCCTGTCCCCTTGGTCACATCCTCTGTGCCATAAATCCTGTGCCATCACGGCCCAGAGCCACCCACGAGGCTGCGGGGTGGGAGGTGTTTGTCACCCAGATGGTTCGGGGCCCCCTCCCAGCAATTTGGGAACACTCAGGCGTGGGGGTCTGTGCTGTTTGCGGTGAAAATGCCCACAGCAGTGCGTGGCCATCCTGCGTGGGGCAGGGAAGGTGCCTGGGGGGGGGGGAACCCCCCACGAGGGGCCACCAGGGGCTGACGCAGGACACCAAGGTGCTGGCATCCCCATGGCTCTGGGGACCCCAGAGGTGACATTAAGGGGAGCCCCAAGGTGCCGGGGGGGCCCCACCCTGCAGCTGTGCCATTGCTCTGCGTTGGAGCGGAGCTGGCGAGAGCAGCGGGCTCTGGAGCACAGATGCCATTCCTGGGTAATCCAGGAGATTAATTGGGGTCTGGCCTGGGAGGCAGCCTCCAAAGGGACCCTCCGCTCTGACCTTCCTCTGGCTCCAGCCCAGGAGGGTGCCAAAGGCTGTGGGGATGCTCAGCCCTTTCCATCAGCATCCACAGCACCCCGTTCCTCCCCAGCACTGCATCCCAGCAAAACTCATCCTGGTGCCCAGCACCCCCTGATCATGAAAAAAAAAAAATGAAATCTCAAATCTGGTTCTCCTGTAGGAAAAAGGCTCCATTGGGGCTGGACACCATGAGTCACCGTGGCGTAACAGCAGTCTGGCCCCAGCCCAGCAATGCGGAAGCGCCGCTCCCCGCCTCAGTTTCCCCTTTCCTCCACCTGAGCCCCCGTCTTCTGGAGCACGTGGGCCACGCAACCCAGCAGGGTCTGGGTTTCAGCTCCAGCCCGAAGGCACAATTATCCCATAAAACATTTGGAGAATCATTAGTGTGGCAGGTTTCAGCCTGGCTTCCCGCAGAAGCTGAGCTCACGCCTCCTCTTACCTCTTGCCTGACTTGAGTCAGATTTGAGCAAGGGTGGGAAGCATTTGAGATCCCTCAGGTCCCTGATGAGCTCCTGGGTGAAGAGGGCTCTGCAGCTTTTCCCCATGCCTGGTGGGGACAGATTTCCCCACCAGAGTCTGCACGTGCGAGCCAGGGAGGTGGTTTGAGGCTGTGTGGGTCGGCATTTTAGCAAGGACCCCATCTGGGGGTCCCCACAGTTTCCAATTTGCATGAAATTAGGAGAAATTTCTCTCTCGGGAGCTCAGGGTGGGCTGATGCCAATGATCTTCCCACACTGGGGTCAATGGGGAACTCAGCACAAGCCCGGGGGTGCCCGAAAAGGTGGGCACCAAAAAGCCCAGCACCTCCCCGAGCACCCCCATCCCCATGTGCCCCCCCCTCCCCCTGAGCCCCGCGCTCTCTGTGTCCCCACAGACCGCAAGTTCCTGATCGCCAACGCCCAGATGGAGAACTGTGCCATCATCTACTGCAACGACGGCTTCTGCGAGATGTTCGGGTACTCCCGCGTGGAGGTGATGCAGCGGCCCTGCACCTGCGACTTCCTCACCGGCCCCGACACCACCAAGAGCTCCATCGCACAGCTGACGCAGGCGCTGCTGGGCTCCGAGGAGTGCAAGCTCGAGATCCTCTACTACCGCAAAGACAGTAAGAGATGCTTTGGGCACGCGTGGCGGGAAGCGGTGGTAGGATGTAGGGACCGTGGTCCTGGTGGTGCCACCCACCTGAGCTGGAAAATGAACCATAGAATGGTTTGGGTTGAAAGGGACCTTAAAGCCTACCCAGTTCCAACCCCCTGCCATGGGGAGGGACACCTCCTGGTAGACCATGTTGCCCAAAGTCCCATCCAACCTGACCTTGAGCATCTCCAGGAGTGAGGCATCCACAGCTTCTCTTCTTCCGTTGGCTGTCTGAAGTTGGGGCAGGGAGATGGAGCACCGCTGGGATGGCACCCAGGGACAGGGCTTTGCCCAGGGGTGGGAGCGGGGTAACCCCATGGTGAATGGACCCATCTCTGCCATGATTTCATTGCTGGTGGTGTTGGGACCTTAAGCAATGGAAGGAGCCACTGGATTATTTAGGAATGGGGTTGCAAGCCTGTAGTGGTGGCTGAGAGTGATGGGACCACTCGCAGCATCCCTATGTCATGGATGAGGATGGCACAGAGGAGCCAAGCTTGGACGTGGTGCCCAGGTCCGTGCTCCATGGTGGGGTGAGATCAGTCCCAGCCGAGCTGGCCGCGGGCTGGCATCAAGCAGGATGCGGCTGTGCGTGCACAGATGGAATTACACTAAGATGAAAATGAAGCTTTGATGGAAAATACTAGTGATTAGTCCTAATACTGCAGGAAGTTAAATAAATATTTAGTGCTCAATGCTGCCAAACAGCAGTGGCCAGGGCTGGCAGAGGTAGGGGGAATTCAGAAGATCAGATGCTCGCTGGAGGTAAAAAGCATTAAATATTTCATTTCTTTCAACCTGTGGCACCTCCCCATCACTTCAGGTTGCATGGCTGAGGGCTAGCCTTGAGAAAGGGGCTGCACTGTCAGCTCCAAGCGTGGCAGGGTGGAGGAAGAACAACCAGGAAGGGAACATGGCCGCAGCAGCCCTGGCTCCCAGCCCGTGCCCTATCTCCCGGGCAGGGACCTGGGTGTCCTGGCCTCCCTGCCAGCCCTATCTCCTGGGCTGGCATCCAGGGGGGCTGCGGGCTGGAGAGCGCTGGCTGGAGCCCAGCACGGCAGGGAAGGCACGAGGAGAGCGGGCACACGCCGTCCCTGCTGCTCCCGGCAGCCAGCGCGTGGCCGTGGCAAGGATGGTGCCTGCAGCCCCATGTCCTCTTGGAGCAAGGAGCAGCCCCCAGCAGGTGCAAGCAGCATCCCCAGGCAGCACCCAGTAAGGGGGTGATCCCAGCCAGCTGCAGGTGGCAGCTCCCCGGAGGGGCAGGGACGACGTTCCCCATCCATCCGATCCAGCAGCATCCTCCGTTCTGGAAGCACTCCTGACATCTCGTGGGATGCTCCCCACTCCACTGCCAGCCCTGTTCTTCCTCTAGGCCGTGGGAAATGCTCAGAGCTGCTTTCTTCTCTTTTTTATTAAAAAAAAAAGGGAGTAAAGAAAAAAAAAACACAACAAAGCCCAGAAGAAAGCCCTTCATGGCTATTTTTAAAACCCAGCCCCACCAGCAATATGCTTTCCAATTGTCTCCCCCCAGCACTCAGCCCGCGCCCGCTCAGCCCATTATAAATGGGTCTTATCGGCGAAGAAAAGGCCTTTGCATTACAGGGAGCTGCTGCTTAATTAGACCGCGGAGGCTCCGAACCTGCCCGTCCTCCTTTCACAGCGGCGGCACCAATCTCCAGGCTCGACCTGCTGTTTATTACTGCGGTACTCCGGGCTCTGCAGCTCGCGTGGTTGTTTCCTGGCTTTTGTGGTTGCCAGAGATGATGTTATCCCCCAACGCTGCCTGCCGGAGCACCCCAGCAGGGCTGCAGGGAGGGGATGGGGTGCGTGGAGGGCATGGGGTGCATGGAGGGGGCAGAGTGCCCAGAGCACCCCTGGGTGAGCACATACAGCTGATGGTTCCCAAATGGGGTATTGCTTTGGGGTGTTGCTCTGGGGTGTTGCTTTGGGGCCAGCGCATCCCTGGGGACAACAACTCTCTGCTCAAGGACACCCGTGCTATCATTAGGATGCTGCTAATTACAAAAGGCAAAATGGAGACTGTAAGTGCTGATAGGAGAAGACAGGACCTGGCCGTTGTCCCTCCCCCAAGACAGCCCTGGGAAGAGGGCAGAGCCCCACTGCAGACTGTAATCCTCCAGCAGCTCAGCCCCAAATCCATTTGCCTGCAGAATGCTGCCCAAAGCAGCTGAGTCAGGCTGGGCTCAGCCCCACTGCCATGGCCACCACCTAGGGTCAGGGTTGGGTCCACCCCAGGTCCCCCCCATGGCCGGGGCTGAGCTGGCTGGGGCTGAGCTGGCGCAGAGGGGCTTGGGGGGGGGTGCCCAGGGCCCCGCACAGGGCTGGTGGCCGCAGGTGCTGGGCACGGTGACGCTGGCACAGGCAGAGTGGCAGCAGCTGGCAGCGAGCACCGCGCTGTTCATCTGCGTGGATGCTTATGAATATGAAAGGGGAGACGTGGGGATGAGACAGCTGCTGGGATGGCCACCGCCGGCTGCTCCAGCACCGTTCATTCCCGTGCCCCGTGGGCTGGGGACTGGGGTCAGCCCTGTGCTGTGCTATAGCTGGGATTTCCCTGGAGGCTCGAGAGGTCACAGAGTGATGGGGGACCCGGTGTAGCCGCCGATGTCCCCTGCAGCTCCCTGTGGGGTGCTGGGTGTCACCATGGGTGTCGTGTCCCCATGACATGGAGCAGCAGACAGAGGGGACCTCGCGTGTGGCAGCACAACAGACCCCATCCACAGCCTCCTGCGTTTGCTGTTACAAAAATGCGTGGGTTCAGCCACGGCTGTGCTGTTTGCACTGGGTTTCTTTCAGGGTCGATCTCAGCAGAGCTGAGCCGTAACCTCGGGAAGGGGACGGCCACCGCAGCCCAACTCCAGATGGGGCCTTGTAAACATCCCCACTGCTGATGACAAACCCTGCAGTCCTGGGGAGCTGCGCTGTGGGGCCACATCCTCCCTCCTTGGCACAGCCATGCTGCAGCTCCAGCTCTGCCCAGGGATGGGTTAGAATTGGGGTTGGGTTGGGGTTTGGAGCTGGAAGGGCCACATATCCCCCCCACAGCCCAATGGCCCATGGACGGCGGGATGGGCCCAGACCATCCCCCACCACTCTCAGGGATGCTTCCCAGGAAGGTTTTTCCTGCAATCCCCGCCCTGGCAGTGAGTCCCACCCCGATCCCTCCGTCCCCGTCCTCACCAGGTGCTGTGTCCCCAGTGGGAGGTGGCACCATGTGACAGCACAGGGACAGAGCCCTCGCACTGTGGCTGCACAGCCCTGGGAGGTGCTGCCAGTGCTGCAGCTTTTCCACGCAGCTCCATGCTAAGCTGGACTAATTCCTGTGGCCAGCAGGGATTTAGCAGGGGAGGGGCCCAGAGTGTCCTCCCACCTGCACCCCAAAATACCCACACCCCAAGATACTCCCATCCCAAAACACCCCACCAGGCTTGGTGGCATCCCCATGGCCATGTCATGCCGACAGCTCCCTGCTGTCCTCAGCTGCCCCATGCTCCGGCAGCATCCCCCCCTCTGTGGTCTCCAACCCACAAGCAGATGTCCCTGGCGTAGGGTCGCACCCATCCCACCTCCCTTCATTTCAGTGATCTGGGATTGCTGCAAGCAGCGTTTTTGCCAGTCCCATGGCATGGAAGGTTCTGGTTTCCTGATGCCTGGTTTGGGACAGGCATCATCCAGCATCATCCTCACGGTGCACATGGGGAGGTCCTCTCCCAGCACTGGGGGATGCGGTCCCTGGGGACGCCCATCACAGACCCACAGGACAGCCACTTCCCGAGGGCTCAGCCTCCATCCCATCATTTTCCTCGAGGGTTTGATTTAGGGTCTCAGAGCAATCTGCTCTGCTCTGTTCCCCGAAGATGATTTATCCCTGGGTAGAAGCAAGGCTCAGCCTTCCTGCACATCGCAGGTGTGCGCAATGGCTCTGTCTCCATCCCCATCCCCGTCCCCATCCCTGTCCCCTCTGTGCCCTTCCCACCCCTCTCCTCCGCTCCATTATATAATGCCACTATAGATTTAGCCACTCTGCCATGAGACCCTGCAGATTAAATCTGCTGGCCAGGGGAGGGAGGGGCTGGGTAAGAGCTCCCCGGGCAGATTAATAGCTCGCTTTTTTAATATTCATAACAATACTGTTTTGTGTCCAGCTCTCGGAAACCCCCATGTCCTGTTGATTAGTTTAATACTGATGAGAGGGACAAATGCATTAACCACTGGTGGCTGCGGAGGATAAGAGGGCTGGCGGGGGAGGGCCTCTACAATGACATTTTTAATGTTATTAAGTGCTGGCTTTTATCAAGGTCAGGAGACAGGATGGGTCAGGAAGCACGAAGCCTCCGACCCCTCGGCTTTAGGGTGGTGGGGTGGGTGATTGGGAGATGCTGGGTGAGGAGAGAGTTGCTCCCAGTCCAGGGGTGTGGGGAATGGACTGTTTCCAGCCCATGCAAACCCATCGAGGGTTGGGGGGGAAGTGTGGGGCCCTCCAAAGCAGCATCCTCATTGCTGGACAGTGCATAAATCCCCAATTTTCCGGCAGTGATGCCCAGCATGCTCTGCTCCAAGCAGGAGGGAAGATGCCAAGATGCTGGGGAAGGGAAAACAAATTGCAGTGGAGAACCCAGGCCAGCACGCACTGCCCAGCCCAGCAGGAGCTGTTCCCATGCTGAGCCCCGTGTGCGGGCACGGTGCAGTGGGGCGAGGTGCGGGCAGGGTGCGGGTGCCCCCAGGACTCCTCCAGGAGATCATTTGGCCGCTCGATAAAATTAGACGGATGGAGACAGATTAGCTGAACAGCTGAAGGGAAGAGACAGGCAGATGGATGGGGACAGGCGATCGAGGAACAAGGACAGCGGCACAGGGCCGGGGGCACCACAGTGGGTCCGGGGTATGGGATGCCTGGGTACCCCACACCCCCACTGCCCGAAGACCCCAAATCTGTGAGGATTTGGCTCTGTCTCATGGGAATGCATTGAACTGAGCTCTCCATCCCCAACACCCATCTTCCCATTGCTGCCAGCCCATGCCCAGGTCTCAGCGGGGCACTGAGGTCCCGGCACGCAGGATGGATCCTGACCTGGCCAGGGCAATTCCCCCATACCAGCACGGGGTATCACAGCACCACCAGATCTGCGGGATCACACCAGGCTGCAGCTGCCTCCCAGCCCCAGCCCCCAGCTACTCCTCATGTCCCCAGTTTTCAGCTGCTCCATGTCAGCCTGGGGTTAACCCTTCCCGTGCCAGGCAGGGCTCAGGGGCCGTCTCCTCCTGGCACTGCAGAGGGACTGGGATGCCCTTGCTGGGGAAAGCATGGAGCTGACGGCAGATTTCTGGTCCTCGGGAAGTTGATGATGCTTCGAAATCAACTGCAGGGAAAAAAAAAAAAAACATGTTGCAACACAGCAAAGCATCCCACAGCCAAACCTGCAGCCACCATGTGCAAGCAGAGCTGCAGCACCCCCGGGCTGGCCCCACATCCTCCTGCCTTAGCATCACACTGGACACCTGGGTCGTGCTCCCGTTCCCTGCAAAAGGAGGGGACAGGGGCTCTCCTCTCTCCATTCCTGGTGGCACAGTACATGGGTCCCTTTGAAACGGCTTTGTCTGCTGAAACCTCCCCCCCCGCCCCTTCCCCACCTCCCACTTTTAAGTGGATTTCCCCTCCGTGTGGTGAACAACGATGAAATAAAGGAAGGAAGGAATAATCCCAGCTGCCGGGGCCCTTTAAACGGATTTCGCCGTATCCATTTCTTTCCCCTTCTTGTGCGTGTGTGTGTGTGCGCGCCGCTGACGTCACGGCAGCTTTGGAAGTTGCCCGATGCTGGCCATCTGCTCCTGATTACGGGAGGCCCTGAGCTCTTTAAAATTACACAGAAAGGCCGAGGGCCCGAGCACGGTCGCGCATCCCCGCACTGCCAGCCCCGCTAATCCCCGGGCACAGAGCCCCAGCCCTGTTAATCACCGCAGGCAGAGAGAAGATTGGGGCAGTTTTGCAGCTGTGATGGTTTCCATCACCCTGAATTTTGTTGGCGGGGTGAGGGCAAGATGCTGTTGCTTGGTGGTATGGAGTCTCTATGCTGCTGCTTGGTACCCTGATATCCTGTTGCTGCTGGGAGGTTTTAGAGGATTTTGGGGGGGATTTGGCCGTGGGGATGTGGTCGGTGCCAAAGCAACAAGAGGCAGCTCAAGGAAGGGCTCTGCATTGATTACACCCTGGGGAATGGCTGCTGAAGGATTTTCTGTGGAATGAAGCTGGCAAAGGCAGCGGGAACCCCTCTGTGTCCTCCCATTGCTGCCTGGGGAAGGGGCTGTGTTTTGGGGACCCCCTGCTGTGAGCTGGCACCCGGCAGGAGCATGGCAGGACCATGCCCTGAGACCACCCTGGGGTCCTCCCACAGCCCCCTCCTCCCAGGTCACTGCGCCCATCCCCGTGCCTCAGTTTCCCTGCGGTGCCACCCACTGCCCACACCCAGGACAGGAGACAGCCAAAAGCAACCCCACCCCACCCCCCCAGTGCTGATTGCAGGGCAATTAGCAACAGCTTGATTACAAGCAGCACACTTAATGAGGTTGAACTGCTACCTGGAAACTTTCGGAGTTCTTAATTACCCACTCCGTAATTGCTAGTCTAAAGTACATTAATATAAATGACTGTCTGGGACCAAAAAAATGAAAGGCTAAATGCAGCCTCTAGGAGCTGGGATGCAGCAGGGGATGGAGCCTTCCAGGGGCTTCTCCAAATCCTTCACTGCTCAACATCACCCATTAAAAATCAATGTTCTGCCAATGGTGTTTTATGGCACGGGAAGGGCAGGAAAAAGCCCTCTGTGCCCCCCCTGAGCCCCTCTCTCTGTGGCAGGCTCGTGTTTCCGCTGCCTGGTGGACGTGGTGCCAGTGAAGAATGAGGACGGCGTCGTCATCATGTTCATCCTCAACTTTGAGGACCTGGCGCAGCTGATCGCCAAGAGCACCGGCCGCAGCCTGCACCACCGGCTGTCGCAGAGCTGGCGCGCAGGTGGGTGACGATGGGGACAGCGGGGACAGTGGGTGGCAGGGTGGCATCCTCAGAGGGCTGCGTTTCTGCAAAGCCGCTGCTCTGCTGGGCAGGGAAGTGTTGCACCAAAATGGGTGAAAAAAGGGCTTTTGTGTCCCACCTGGGGACCTTGGGGCAGGGTGGGGACTGACCCTGGGCACAGTTTTGAGGAGGGGACATCTCGCTGCGAGTGAGCACCAAGCCTCCCATCGCACCCCGTGCTTTGCCTTTTGCTGTTTAATGCTGGAGGGGTTTTGGCAGCCCCTCGGGTCGCACCGCGGGCAGTGCTGGCAGGAGATGCTGCATGGGACACGCGCGGAGGTGCTGGGACAGCTGGGGGACAGTTGGTGTCAGAGCAGCGGGGCTGTGCTATGGGGATGTCACCGCACGAGGACGGATGCGTGGGGATGGCTCTGACCTTGCTCCAGCTTTGGGTTGCTACCCGCAGTTCCAGGCTCCTCCCAGGGTTTTGCAGGGCTTTTGGAGGCAGTGGAAAATCCACTCTGTTTTGGGGAAGATTGGGGCAAAGGGAGAGCTGTGGTGATGCTCTGCAGGGGACATGGATACCAAAGGATGCAGGCGTTGGACCTGACCATGGGAAGGAGCGGTGTAGCTCACAGATACCCTCCTGCCATACGCTATCCATGAGCATATGGCACCTATATTTTAAACAGAGAAATAATTTTACCTAGCTGCAACAATTTTACCTCCATGCAAACACTGCTGGGGGCTTGGGTCGCTACAGGGAGGCGTGGGGCAGAGTAAAGCCGTGGGAGCAGCCTGGCTCTGTGCTCCCAGTGCCACATGGGTGGCACAGTGGGTCCGGGACCGCAGCAGGGACCGATGGGGACCCTTCTTGCTGCCCTCGTGTCGGGGCTGTGCTGTGTTTTCAGCGTACTCACGCTCGGTGCATGTGCACACCCGGTGCCAGGAAGGTGTTTGTGTGCGCAGCAGGGTGCGGTGCAGATGCTGTGTGCAGTTTCGGGATTTGTGCATCCTCCAGGCACACGCACCCGGGTGTAAGGATGGATGTCCTGTGCCGGTGTCGCTCTGTCTGTGCAGTGACGAGGTTTATATTTGGGTGCATTGCTATGATACCTGTTAGCATCTGTGCATGAACTGCTGAGGACATCTTTAATGCCAGCACCGGTGTTGCCTTGCAGCCCCCTCAGCTCTCATATGTACATCTCAACACAGGATGCATTCGCATCCCATTGAACATACCCTGAGGTGTATGTTTGGTTGCAGCAGGTGCCCGGGTAGAAATGGCACCAAATGATTCCCTGCACATCCCCACAGAGCCCTGCTTGGAAACGCTGCAGCCCGCCCGACCGCTCTCTTGCACAAGCTCCTGGCACGGAGCTGCTCGGCAGTGCGCTGGGGTTAAGTGAGGGGTGGCAAATTCTGCCAAAAGCAATCAGCTCCACAACACGCTGCTTTTTTCCCAGAGGACGATGGCTTTCTGGAGCTCGTGTTGCGTCCCACGTCCCTTCCCCGTGCCACCAAGAGGCATTGCCACTGAGGGAGGAGTGAGACACAGGGAAAGCCAGCCAGAGGCTCAGTCAGGCTGCTTCATTCTTCGTGTAGGGTGAAGCCAAGCTGGCCCAGGCCTTGTCACCACTCAGGGCCAGCCCAGCTCCCAGCTCTGCTCCTGGGTTTGCCCAGGGAAGGGTTTGGTCCATGCCATGAGCACACTGCTGCGGGCCGGGGTCTCCTCCGCAGCCCAGCAGAAGAGGAGGAGCGATTTTGTGCCATCGCAGCAATGGGGGACATTGGGTATGGCCCCTTCCCCTCCTTTCTCCATTCCACTGCTCCCTGCAGCCCCAGCTGCTGTCACCTCGGTGATGCTCTGCTCCCCAGGGGGAACCACAACACTTTGGTCCAGCACCAAATTGCTAGAATTACTTTTTCTAACGCTTTGTTTTGGGATGTTTTTTTGTTTTTTGTTTTTTTTGTGTTTTTTTTCCCCCCAAGTCCCACCAAGGAGATTTAGAGGCTCGATTTCCTCCAGGTCCAAATCCCCTAAGCAGCTTTAACCGGCTTAGAGATGCTCTGCACCTTTCCCATTGTGCATCCGCGGTGGCGGGGGTCCCGGCTCCGCTTTCTGCTGGCTCTGAGCCCACCTCGAGCACGCAGCACTGCAGGAGCAGCGAGCATCCCCAGAGCCACCCCAAATCCCATCCCTGCCTCCATCCCCGCCCCGCTGCAGCCATCCCGTGCAGCTAGGTTACATCTGTGTCTCTTGTGTTTTGTCTGTGTTTTTCTTTTTAACAAGGTGAAGGTAGGAGGTTGAAGTTTAGTCTCCCGTCCCTCCGGCGACACAAAGTCCAGCGGAATTCTCTGCCCACCAGTGAGTTTGATGGAGTAGCCATTGACTATGGAAAGGTAACCGCAGCCTTTGTCTGATCTCAGCCCGTGCCTCAGGCTAGGTCCCAGCGCTCTTCCTCGCTCTCCCCACCCCGCTCCTCCTCGGCTGCTGTGTACCCGGCGGTGGCGGCTCCAGCGCTGGGGAGCGCCGGCCCCGGTGGCACTGCTTCGGTGGCATGGGACCGTGGGGATGGCGGTGGCTCAAGGCGGGAGCGGGCAACGTGCCGAGCTGGCCGGCAGCGCTGCTGAAGCTGGGAGGAAGGGCTGGCTCCATAGTGCGAGTTGGATGTTGGACATCAGGGGATGTGTCCCCTCCTCGGAGCTGGAGGAGGTCTGGTGTGAGCAGGGCTGGCAGGGCTTGCAGGGTGAAACCTCGAAATGGCAGAATTCCCAACATTTTTCTGGCTGGGAGCAGCCCGTGCAGATTTGGCTTCTCAGTCCTCCAGCAAAGACTGTGATGGAGGTGATGCTGTCACTGCTGATATGATGAGCGTGGGAAAATATTGACAGAGCCTCTTTAGAGACTGCTGTTCTCGGTGTCTTCTCGGCTCGAGGTTCCTCTGGGCAAAGGCGTGGTGTTGTCTGAAGCACTGCAGCTCCAGGCACAGGGCTGTGGGCAGGAGGCTTTGCTCTGCTGAGGCATCCCCATGCACAAGGCTGTCGCGGTGCCGGCTGTGCAGGACAGCCTGCATCCAGCTGCTTCCCCACATTACAGCTTGGATAAGGCGAAAGGAGCCGGTCTTCTTACAGCGTGCTTATGGCGAGCTGCAGGCATCCGTAGTGCTGTCAGATGCTCTGGGTGTGCTGACCCTCAGCTCTGGGTACCCCGCGTTGAAGCTGCACGGTGCACAGCAGCGTTTCTGATGTGGAAGATGCGCGCTGAGGACAAGCTGATTGCTCCTCTGCTTTGGGGACAGCCCCTCGGGGCACCACATCCTCCATCCTGCAATAAGGCCCTTGGGGGCAGTGGGAAGTGCTGCGGTGTGCATTAGGCATGCACGCAGTCCCTCCCATGGGTGTTGCTGATTTGGGTGTAGACCCCCAGGTTTCTGCCCCAGAAGGTGGTAGCTTTGTGCACCCCACTGCAGAAGTTGTTAAGGGATGGCAGCTCTTTAGGTCCCTGGGAAAAAATGTTTTGCAGAGACCAAGGGGTGCTGTAGGACAGGGAGGACCTCGCAGGGCTGAATTTGTGAGCCCAGAGCATCTCCAGTGCTTCCTGGTGCAGAACATCATCTCCCATAGACGCAGCACAGCACCCCGGGCACCCACACTCCATGGTGGCCCTGAGCTCTGGGGAGGGCTGAGGGAAGGGCAGGTCCAGCAGTGGGACATAGGGACACTTTGGAAACAAGTGGCAAACCCCCCTAGGGCATCCCCTTCTCTTCTTGCTCTGGCTTCTCCCCAGCTGTGCAGCTATGCCTTGCAGCCACCCCAGGGCCACTGGAGCTGCTGCCACATCCCCGAGGGCTCAGCCACCCCCCACAGAGCAGCCCCAGTTCTGGTCCACGCTGGAGCTGAACAGGGGAACCGCAGCACTTCCCAGCCCCCTGCCCTCCTCTTACCTCCCCAGCTCCCTCCTTCCTCCCAGCACGCGAGGATTCCTTCTAATAAAATGCTTTCTCCCGGCTGTCTTAAAGCCTGGTGGTGACTCCCTGATTTTGAGGGACTTGAAGACATCGCCCAAGGAGAACTGTGTGCAGTCAGAGACCGAATCCCTCCTGGAAAAGGAGAGGAGGCCGAGCCTGGAGGCCGACCCCACCCTACAACACTCCATCCCGAAACAAGAGCCTCCCTCGCTGGGCCCCCGAGGGTCGTACTCTGCCTGGGGTTTCATTCGGTCTCGCCCCGGGGGCAGCTTCCACAGCCTCCGCAGGGTCTCCTCCTTGGACAACTTTGAGGCTGCGAGGTCTGAGTTCCAGAGAAAATTCAGGGAAAGGAGGGCAAATTCAGGTAGGGGAAATACCCTGGAGTTTTCAGTCCTACTGCGGGGAGCAATGGCCCCAGGGGCCACCAGCACGTCTTGGGGGGGGAGGTCTCTTATCAAGTCTTATCCTGCACTGCTTTTTTCCTCTGCAAAATGGAGATAAATTGGGGTTTTCTCCCTCAAATCGCTGCTCTCGGTGTCACTCCCCGTGTTGGCAGGTCCTGCTCTTTGGGTTGAGCCCCAAAGTCTTTGGGTGCTGTGCGTGAGACGTGAGGTTGTGTTTGGCTGCCCCGAATGGGAGCATCTCGGTGCCGTCCCACCTCTGCGGGAGGGAGGGAGGGAGGCAGGGAGGGAGGGAAGAGGCTGGCAGTGTCCCAGTGCGTGGTGGTCCAACGTGGCACGTTGGAGGTGGATGAGACACCTCTGTAGGGCTGGAGGAAACATCACCATGGTGTTCAGGTCCAGACCTCTTGTTCTTGTAGACATGATGATAAATGAGGTGGAGGTTGGGCAAGAGAAACCTTAACAAGTGGGAATGGAGAGAGATGCGTGTGCGGTGTTTGGCTGGAAAAAATGGGGTTGGGGTCGTGATCCTCAAATAGTTATGCACCCTTGGGGGGGGACACAATGTAGAGGGAGGGAAGGGGCTGAGTGGAGGAGAGAAGGGTGGCACATTGGGCACCTTGCCAATGTCTTCAGACAGCTCTGCCCGTGACACCTCTTGGGTCAATGTCAGTATAAGGGATAGAAGGGGTAGCAAACTGAAAAAATAACCTGGCCCTGCCCATTGGAGATAGAAGGGATAAGACATGCTGGTTACGGTGCTTGGGAATGTTCCTGAGCCCCCAGGTGTGGGCACGTGCCCCTTACACGTTATCAAGAGCCAGGCCACCAGTTGGTGCCTCTGGGGCTTCTGCCCTGGTCCTGCACCGGGGTGACACAGGGAGGAAAACCAGGTGGGACGCAGCCCCACAGCACTGTGACCCCATCCCCACTGCAGTTCTTCCTCAGGCAAAATCTCTGCTTGGAGCCTGAGGGTGGGGACAACCATTTCCTGGCTCCATTTGGTGGCCAAGAGCCCTGGCACAGCTCAGGAACTGTGCTGGTCATGCTGAAGTGCACACGAGGAGAAGACCCACCTCCCACTTCATCTGCTTTCACACCAGTTCCTGGCATCCTTCCCTGATGGGTCTCATTGGGACTGGTTCCTAAACCACCACATTATTCAGAGGTAGCAAAGCACATTGGATGCCTCAGTATTTGGGCATCTGAAGGAGGTTTGATGGTGAGAAGATGGGCGATGTGTCTGAAAAGCAGCCCCCTCCGTGTGTCTTGGGTTAGGCATCCTATATCAGAAACTGCCCTGAGGAAGCCAAGCCCTTATGGCTGGGTTGGTTCCTTCTGGTGGCACCTTATGGTTGTCCTGCACCATGAATTAGGTGCAGGATTTAGGTTAGGGCTTTGCGAGTCACCTCCTGCTCTCACCACCCTCCTCAACACTCCTCTCCATCCTATTTCAGAGGCATCCCACGTCAAACCCAACCCTCCCAACTCCACCTCGGACTCGGACCTCATGAAGTACCGCACCATCAGCCAGATCCCCCAGTTCACGCTCAACTTCGTGGAGTTCAACCTGGAGAAGCACCGCTCGGGCTCCACCACGGAGATCGAGATCATCGCACCCCACAAGGTGACGGAGCGCACGCAGAACGTCACCGAGAAGGTCACGCAGGTACGTGGATGCCACCAAGGCAGTGTCAGGGATGCGGTCCCGGCTGTTCCTGTGGTTTTGGGGGAGAGGGCAATGATACCTGGAGTTTCCCTGGGAGCACGAGTGGCCACACCAGGGCCACGCGATCCCCTGGGAGACAGCAGGTGGCACTGCGCTGTCACCCAACTGGACACACGTGGCACTGCGCTGTCACCAACAGTGTGGCACTGCGCTGTCACTGCAGGGGATGCACATGGCACTGCGCTGTCACCATGGGGGACCAAGCTTCCCAGTGGCCCTGGCCATGGGACGCAGTGGCACAGATGTGAGCAAGAAGAGGATGCAAAGTGGTGAGGACCAGCCCTGGCTGTCACCTGCCACAGTGTCTGTGACCTGGGAGCAGAGTGGGGACGTTGCCCACAGCCATCTCCCCTCCTTCTGAGCACAGGAAAGGAAATATTTTAAAATCTCCATTTGAAAATAATGACTTTGATTCAGCGAGTGAACTAAAAGTCCTTGGGAGATGCCAAGCGGGGAGTGAGCAGGGAGAGGGGCATTGCGGTGCGTGTGCAAGGTGCTGCTGCATCCTACAGAGCTGGCTGGGAGCTCCTACCAGTGGGGAAACTGAGGCACAGGAGAGCCATGACGTACAAGGTACATCCAAGGGCACCTCCCACCATTGCCAGGAGCAGCTAATGGCAAATTTAATGAAAATGCAGCTATCTGAGCCCAAAAAAGCCTCTAGGTTTGGCAGCTGGCTCTGCAGAGCCAGGTGCTCTCCAGGGCTTTCCTTCCAGGAGCTCCACATCTCGGCTGCAGCAAACCCTTCTGTCCTCCACACATGGTGGACAGGCTCTCCCCACACTGCATGGAACAGGCTTGTTCCTCACCCCCACCAGATTGACCCCTTCAGCCCAAATCCCTCTGATCTGGGGGTGACCGCAGTGCCATGGGGATCAGCCCCAAATCCCCCAGCGGGACAGCGAGTGGCCTCCATGTCCCCATCCTGGGGGCCACCCACATGCGCTGGGATGACACTGGCACAGCAGCACCGACTGCTCGATGCAGGGTCGTTAGCTGGCAGCGGGGTGACAGGATCGGAGCTGACGGGTTGTGGCTGCAGGCGGGCACAGGGTCCTGCAGTGCAGCCATGCAGCACCCAAAAAGGTCAATCTTCCCTTTGCCCATCTCCAGACGGGAGATGGATGGGATGGGATGGGATGGGATGGGATGGGATGGGAGGGATTGCTTTTCCCTGTTGCATCTACCCATGGCTCCAGGGGACCCCATTGTCCTGGCCATCCTCACCCCACTGTCCCCTGTGCCTCCACCACGCCGCAGCTCCTTGCTCCTGGCCACTAAATAATTCACAGTGAGGCAGAGACAGCAGCGAGACGCGGCTAACAGCATCTAAAAATACCGCTGGCAGCAGGCAGAGGCAGACAGCAGCTGGTCCAGGCGCAGCAAGTGGGAGGGAGGGCAGGCCACAAGTGCAATGAGTGCACTGGGCTTAGCCTGGAGGCACTCAGGGATGCCATGGGGCTGGTGCCACCAGGCTGGGGTCCTCTCTTGTGGGTGGTGGCCACGCTGCTGCGGGGCTGAGTGGTGGCAGAGATGGGCAGCAGGGTGATGGGGAGAGGGGTGGGCATGCTGAGCAGCGTCAGGATTTGTGCTGGGGGGTAAACAGCAGAGAGGGAGGGAGGGTCAGTGCCTGCCTGCAGCCAGCCTGCCCTCTCTCTTTGCTTGAGGGTCTCCTGGTGGCTCTGGCATGTCCCCCTCCCCAGCCCCCATCATGGGGCAAAGAGAGGAGGAGGGAGTACAGCTGCTCTGCCCCGAGCCCCACGGGGTGCAAGCAGCGATTGTCAGCAAGGGCAATCAGGGTCCCCTCCTACATCACCCACAGCCCACACACCCCCTGCTCTCTCCTCCCTTTCTCCTCCTCCTCCCTCCCGTGCTGCCTCACTCACCCCACACCCTGCACCTGGCACCGTGAGCCTGCAGCTGTAGCTGAAGCCAGTGAGTGCAGGGGAAGGGGGACAGGGAAGAGGCACCTGGCAGAGCCACCACAGGGGACACCTCATGCTGCCACCCACGGAGAGCCCTGGGGCTACCACCTGCTGCAAGCACTCTCTGCCTCTGGGTTCCTTTGGATGCTCTTTTGAGGGTTGCTTCTTTTCCCTTTTCTGCCTCAAATCTTTGTGGTTGTAGTTTTTCATTAATTCTCATTGGAAAACAAAAGGGCTTGACCCACTCTTTCTCCAGCTTCAGGAGTAGGGTGCCAGCAGCAGGGATGCACAGCAGGCACGGGGAGAAATATTCGAGGTGCTCACATTTGGGACTGGCCACAGGGAGCTGCCCTCAGGATTGGGGGTTCAGCTCCAGGAGTGGGAACGTTGCTGGTTTCCCAGACTCAAGGCACAGGAACCCGTCTCAGGTCCACAGGACACATCGTAGCTTGGGGGCTAAGCACTTAGCAGCACTGCCTTGGCCCCGTGAAACCACTCCTCAAGCCCACCCAGTGCCTCATTCGCTGCCACAACGATTGTATTTCAGTCACTTTTTCCTATCCCTCCCTCTCTGTGCGCCAGCGACGTCGGCGGCTCCTGCGGCCCCATTGGCGCTCTCGTCCCCACGGGGGCCCCGGCATCGATTGGGTTTTGATTAATCCACGCTGGGCTCCCGAATGCCCTTCGCAGCCGTATGCCTCCCGCCCGCCCGGCTGAGTGCGTGCGTGCCTACGCGGGTGATGCCGCGGCCCCGGTCCTGCGCCCGCCGTGCCGGTCGCTGCTTGGGCGCATGGGGCTGGGGACCCCCATGGGGGACACCCGCGCTTCGCGGCGAGTCAGCTCCCACCTGGGGCGACGGGCAAGCCGCAGGAAGGTAGGAGCTGGGGGCTCCCCGAAGGTTGTGGGATATAGAAGAGGCTGCTCGTGGTGGGATGGGGCTGTGGGGCCAATAATGGGAGCCCTTGGGTTGAAGCCTGGATGGAGGAGGGTGTCCGTGCAGGAGGGATCAGGCCCTTCCTCCGGAGCTGTTGCTGGAGTTGTGGCAGTGCCCATCACTGTGCCCTTGGGGCTCATGGGGCTGCTGGTGGAGTATGGGACCTACATGGGTCCTTTTCTCTCCTTGGGGATAGATATCGCACCCATTTTGCTCGAGGCTCCATGGGGGGATGCCCCCTGCCCTCCTGCCCTGGTGGTGGCACCCAGGGAACAGTGGAGTGGCAGGGGCAGGCAGGACCTGGCTCCAAATAACCCCCTTCATGCCACCATCTCTCAGCATCCAAACCAGGCCCAGCCCTCCCAGTCCCCAGCACCTTGCCTCATGCCTGCACGGTGACTAGGGGAGGTGGTCCTGGATGGGGGCAGCTGGGACACGTGGGGACTCACTGGTGCTTTGGAAGCATGTCCTTGGGAGGAAAGACTGCTCCAGGACATGTGACAAAGCGTCAGGTTGGCTGTGCATGTGAGCTGGTGTGTGTTCCTCAGTGGTCCCAGGTTGCTCCCTCTCTGGGGATGCTCAGATGGGAAATGGGCATTGCCCAAGGCCAGACTTTGCTGCAGAGCTGGC
Organism: Penelope pileata; assembly: GCA_013396635.1. Lineage (NCBI taxonomy): Eukaryota > Metazoa > Chordata > Aves > Galliformes > Cracidae > Penelope > Penelope pileata. Next base: position 1,067,434 of record WBMW01003492.1, read on the forward strand.
CAGGGAGCTGGGCAGACCTTGGTGTCAGCCACAGTGGGCACCTTGCCTTGTGGCCTCCTGGACAGACACACATGAAGTGAAATAGTTGTAGAAAACCCACTGCATGCTTCCTGCTGCCCTACTGGCACATGGGAGCCCCTCACTTAGCTCCTGGCCTTGTCTAAGCTCCCTCCTGGTCTCCACATCCTTCTCATGTCCATCTCCTGGCAGGTGCTGTCCCTGGGGGCCGATGTCCTTCCTGAGTACAAGCTCCAAGCACCACGTATCCACCGATGGACCATCCTGCACTACAGTCCCTTCAAAGCTGTGTGGGACTGGCTCATCCTGCTGCTGGTCATCTACACGGCCGTCTTCACCCCCTACTCAGCCGCCTTCCTGCTCAATGAGGAGCAGGTGGAGGAGAAGCACTGGAACTGCAGCTATTCCTGCGACCCACTCAACATCATCGACCTCATCGTGGACATCATGTTCATCGTGGACATTGTCATCAACTTCCGCACCACTTATGTCAACATCAACGACGAGGTGGTGAGCCACCCAGGCAAGATTGCCATCCACTACTTCAAGGGCTGGTTCCTCATCGACATGGTTGCTGCCATCCCCTTTGACCTGCTCATCTTCCGCTCCGGCTCTGACGAGGTCAGGAGAGGACTCATGGAGGGATGGGGAGAGAGATTTATGGGAGAGGAAGAGAGGGATATGCATGGGTTAATGCAAGCAGTGGATAACTGTATCTGTGAGGAGAGGGATAGTTGGTCAGAGGGTTGGGCAAGGAAGCTATTACTTAATTTCCAAATGCTCAGTCAGCCATACTACAGATGTTAAGATAGCATCCAACTGGACCCGCTCTCCCTACAAAGGAGACAGACTGGGGCTGACCCAGCACAGCAGGCTGAGGGCTGGGCCTCACACCTCAGCAAGCATGACTTTGGGGTTGTGCTTCCAGCCAGACTCAAAATTTAGGCAATGGAATGGTCCTGTTGTTACCATGCTACCTGGAGACCCCACCTCAGCTCAGAGCCTGTGGGATGGGATGAATGGCAGTTATTTGGAGAGCAGCACAAGGTGAGCACATCAGGAAACATGGGATTGGCCTTGCCTCCTCTCATTTGCTCACCTGTAGTCCCAGGGCTCATTTCCTTTATGGTCAGTGGAGGGAAATTGCCCATTTTGTGGCACGATATAATACGATAATACGTCTGGCCTATTTCAGGTGTCACCTCCAGGATGAGGTGATGCACGCTCTAGAAGTGCCTTTTATGATAGTAGGCCTAGGCTGGAGACATTCCTTGGCCAGATTGGTCCCTGCTTGTCCCTGAGGTTTCTCTCCTCTCCCTGCAGACCACCACCCTCATCGGTCTCCTGAAGACCGCCCGGCTGCTGCGCCTGGTCCGCGTGGCCCGCAAGCTGGACCGCTACTCTGAGTACGGGGCAGCCGTGCTCTTCCTGCTCATGTGCACCTTTGCCCTCATTGCCCACTGGCTGGCCTGCATCTGGTATGCCATCGGCAACGTGGAGCGGCCCTACATGGAGCACAAGATCGGCTGGCTGGACAACCTGGGTGACCAGATCGGCAAGCGCTACAATGACAGCGACCTCTCCTCTGGCCCATCCATCAAGGATAAATACGTCACTGCTCTCTACTTCACCTTCAGCAGCCTCACCAGCGTGGGGTTTGGCAATGTCTCACCTAACACCAACTCCGAGAAGATCTTCTCCATCTGCGTCATGCTCATCGGCTGTGAGTGCCTGGCCCTGGAGGTTGGAGGGGCTGCTGTGGGACACCAGGCTGTCACATGTGGGGTTTTAGGAGAGGATCTCCCTCCATCTGTGCCTCTTTTGCACAGACAAATGGATGAGGAGATAGATAGAAATACGGGTTTTGGAAACCTGCTGGTTCCAGGTCCATAATAGATATGGGTTTTGGAAATCTGCTGTTTCTAGGTCCACAGTGGTTGGACGTACATCTCCCCACATCCCTCTGAGTCCTGCCCTCTCGTTGTAGCTCTGATGTACGCCAGCATCTTCGGCAACGTCTCTGCCATTATCCAGCGCCTGTACTCGGGCACAGCCCGCTACCACACGCAGATGCTGCGGGTGAAGGAGTTCATCCGCTTCCACCAGATCCCCAACCCGCTGCGCCAGCGCCTGGAGGAGTATTTCCAGCACGCCTGGTCCTACACCAACGGCATCGACATGAACGCGGTGAGTGCCACGCGGGGAGGCCCCACATTGGTGCAGAACCTTGTCCTGAAGTCATGGAATCCACCTTAGGGTCCAGCCAAATGTGTCTGCCCGTTTGACCAGGATGGAGAGGAGGAAGAAAATCTGGGAGACTGAAGAATCTGTCAGCCCATCCTCCCTAATTTTCCCCCTTTCTCCTTCTCCCCCTCTGTCTCTCCATCCCTCACATCTATCCAGCTCTTTCCTGGGATCATGAGAGCATTTCTTGGCTGTGGAGCAGCTTTAGTGCCAGCGAGGAGCTTAGAGCCCCGTTGGCGCCGGGCACTTTCAGGACAGTGTCTGCTGGTGCCACAGAGCCGCAGAGCCGGGATCGATCCAGCTCCTCTCCACGCTGCCGGTTGCTAAGCAAAGTGCATCCCTCTCTCGGCAGCAGGGAAAGGAGGGCATTTAAATAAACCTCAATCCATTTTAATTAGAGCCCAGAGAGGCAGCTGTTTGTTAGCAAAGAGGGGATCAATGGGGGAGCCGTGCTGGAGAGGCACCAGGCCTGGCAGGGAGGCTTGGATGGAGCCAGAGCACCATGGGGTGCAGAGGGGTCTCAGCCCAGGGTGGCACTGGGGAAGCAGGACTCAGCTCGTGGCCATGGGGTCCCATGCACAAAGGTGCTGGCTTGGCCAGCTGCAAGGCAGAGAGGAGTGAGCACTACATCTGCATGAACTCAGCTCCTGCTGCCTCAGTAAACTGGGCAGCACTGGGGGTTTTGCTGCTGGGAGAGCTTGGAGTCACCCCTCTCCCATGGAGGAGACACGCCGGGCTGGACATCAGTGATTAACACTCAGTGTGAAGCCGCGGCACCCTGCCAAGCACAGGTTCTGGCTCAGTGCAAAGCCAGGCCACAAATCCCCTGCAACAAGCGGAGCCTGCGGCTCGGACGTGCCGCCGCTCACACCAATTCCTGCTGGGTGCTGCTAAGACACAATACAGTCTGATCAATCATCCCACATCCCGATCGATGCGTTCACCCCCAATTTCCCAGTAGGGAAATGAAGGCAGCACTGTCAGTGTATACAGTCATTGATGGAGCCGGGAATGAGCTGCGCTCACCAGCTCCTGCCAGGCTGTCCCATGTTGTGAGTTCTACCTTGATCTCACCTTCAGGTGCAGCTTTTGTTCAAGGAGAGGTATTTGCCACGGGTATATTTAGCTGTTGCTGCACACAACTGGCCCGCGCTGCTTCTTGGCATTCAGGCAGGTGCTGTTTAATTAGGACAGCACCTCGTTACCAGTTTGCACTCTCATTCAGATACGATTAGTGGGTAGAAAGATATTAGTGGGTACCAGATAAGACTGGTGGGGGATATGCCACCAGTGGGTAGAAATAGATTGATCTGGTTATTATTATTATTGTTTATTGCTCAGGAGTGCTCTCATTGCCAGCCACACGTGGTGGCAAGCCAGGGACAGGCAGGCAGGCATCCACCAAGGGAAGATCACAGATGCCCCCAGCTTTTGGACTTGGCTTTTTGGGCTTTGGGCTCCCCATTTGGCCACAACATCACACCATATGCCGCCCAGCCTGCCTGCACCTCAAGGTGGCCAGGACCACAGTGGTCCTTCCTGGGGACAGTGGTATGAACACATCTGTCCCTCGCTCTCTGCAGGTGCTGAAGGGCTTCCCCGACTGCCTGCAGGCAGATATCTGCCTCCACCTCAACCGCACGCTGCTGCAGAACTGCAAGGCTTTCCGGGGAGCCAGCAAAGGCTGCCTGCGCGCCCTGGCCATGAAGTTCAAGACGACCCACGCACCACCCGGAGACACCCTGGTGCACTACGGGGATGTCCTCACCACACTCTACTTCATCTCTCGGGGTTCCATCGAGATCCTCAAGGAAGACATTGTGGTTGCCATCTTAGGTGGAAAAGTCCTTCCTTCTGGGAGGGCAAGGGGTGAAGGGTGGTGGATGAAGGGCAATGGGAAATGGACAAAGAGTGCTAGATGAAGGGTGATGAGCAATGGACAGAGGGTGGCAGGTGAGGGGTGAAGGACTTCTCCAAGTCCTGGAGAAATTAAAGTTGTTTGTTCCCTGTCATCTGCCTGGTCACTGTATCAGTGGAATTGGGATGAAAGATTCTCTTTAAATGCTGAGGAGAGGCCCCAAAGGACTGAAGATAACAGGGCATGGCTCTGCAGGCCCCAGTAGTCACTGATGACCCACTGCTCTGCTCAGTCTCCCCATCAGTGATGGCTTTCATGGTGGAATCTGCATGTCCACAGTCAGGGTTTCTGGGCATCTGCTTGTCCATGAACCCCCAAGTAAGGTCTCCTGGTCCAGCAGAGTTGGGGTGGGCACCCACCTCTACCTAACAAGCTGTCTTTTGACACAGGGAAGAATGACATCTTTGGGGAGCCCATCAGCCTCTATGCCCGCCCTGGGAAGTCAAATGCTGATGTGAGGGCCTTGACCTACTGTGACTTGCACAAGATCCAGCGGGAGGATCTACTGGAGGTCTTGGACATGTACCCAGCCTTCTCTGACAACTTCTGGAGCAACTTAGAGATCACTTTCAACCTGCGAGATGTGAGTGCTAGGGTTGTCCCAGGGACGGATGTGGTCAATGCGTTACATTTGGCAGGTGGGAGGGCTGAAGTGAGGATGTCAGCCTGTGCTCCTCACTCCATTTGGTGGTGAATTGGCCAACAGACACATTTTCCAAGGCACTCTGTGGGCTTTCGGTTTCCCATGGGCACCCTTGCCCTGGTGACCAGCCGCTCTTGTCCCCCAGGCAGACAGCGTTCCCCGCACTCCGCTCAGCGAGGAGTACGACTGCACCTACCGGCGGGTGCGCCGACGCAAGCACTCTCTTTGCCAGCCCAACAAGCCTGGTGAGTCCTCCCCTGCCAGCTGCACCTCCTCACCATGCCCTGGCCATTCCCAGCCCTGTGCCAGCTCTGCAGCCCAAAGCCTTGGCAGAGCTGGGGAGAGAGATTGCTATTCAATCCCTGTTCTTGCATGCACCCCAAAGCAGTGCCACTGTCCCTGGGGACACCCACGCTGCCTTCCCTCCCTCTCTTTGGGATGCTCCAGCGTTACAAGCACCCTAAAGGGAACGTGGGCTGATTTTGTCATGCGTGCCAGTCCCCAAATTAACCTGTTGTGCTGCCCCACAGACCCAGACACGGGCACCTCTGATGCAGAGCAGTATCACACCTACTCAGAGCTCACCAACCCGCAGGATCCGCTGAGTAAGGACCAGTGGGATGACGTGGGCAGCAGCACCACCCCCTGTTCCCAGACCAGTGACGACGAGGCCAAGCCTGGCAGCCCCACGAAAGCTGAGTCCTTCCCCATATCCAAAAAGGATGACTTTGCTCTGCCCACACTCAGCCTCATCACCACCAGCGCCGGTGGCACAGAGGTCAGCAAGCAGGCAGCAGAGAGCAGCCAGTCCTACACAGGTACCTGTGTCTGCAGCCAGTAGGAGGGTGGGGAGGGATGCTTGGGCATGGTAGCCTCGTCTTGGAGCAGAACCATGCAACTTACACAGATTTGAGGGGACTCATGCTTCTGGCCAAAGGTCTTTGCTGCCTTTTGTCCCCAGCAGTGTCTGCTCTGTCCCTCCAGCGCCTTGGGGTTTCCACTAGGCCCTGGGGACCCGTTTGGATTTCCTCCATGGGACCTGTGCTGGGCCAAACAGAAGGTAGCAGCTTCCATAGCTGTGTTGGGTACCAGTGTGATGCACTGCTCATGAGCACCTGGGGTGCCAGGGTGATGGACTTGCCCATGTATGTCAGGGTGGTGGCTTTCCATGAGCACGTTGGGTGATGGATCCTGGAGCATCTCCATGGGGGATGCAAGTCAGAGGTGCTGAGGAGTCTCCTCTCCTTCCAGCCACCCCCCTGGACATCCCCAACATGTTCACCTTTTGGGAGGACCAAAGGCCAAACCACCACCCGGAGCCCCTGCAGCATGTCTCCTTGGTGCACAGTTCACGGGACATCCCCCTGCACAGCGACTACAGACCGGGGCAGATCGAGTCCAGGCTGGAGCTCCTGCAGGCCCAGCTCAGCAGGTGGGCAGACCCCTGGGGTGCAGGGTTGCGGAGAACCCGGGGAGGCTCTTGGTCATCACTTTCTGCTCTCCAGGGGTGGCTGCACCAGGCTCTGTGTGCAGCAGATGCCACCTCCTGATCCCCTGGGACACTGCGCTCCTTGGGGAGGGGGTGGGAATGCTTTGCAAATGCAGCAGTTTGTCACACACATTGTTACCCTCTAAATATGAAAAAGGACATAATTTTTTGAATAAGAAGGAAGTGCCCACACCGGAGATGCAGGTTTAAAGACCTCAGGCAGCACCTACTCAAGTGGCCCACGCTCCCACCCACGGTGCTGCATGTGTTGAACTCACTTCACAACTGTGCCCACACATATTTCAGTGTCTCGCCAAGGTGCCAGCCCCAGCAGCAAGGGCCAGATCACCCACCCACTCTGAAGGCACTATTGCCTGCAAGGGGGGCTGAACCCACTTCTGCCAGAGCTGTTCATTTCACCTAAGGTTAAGGCAAGGCAGAAGGAAGGTACTTATTCCATTTTTACATTTTCTTCTATTACAGAGTTCAAAAAGGTTGGCACCAGCCCATCTTGCTCCCATCTGTCAGCACAGGCAGTTGCCCTGCAGAACTCCATTGCATTTTTTACCCCTCCGGTGTAGTTTTAACTCTGCACAGTTCCCTGCTCCAGATCCTGGTTCGGCAGCACAAAAAATTAGGCAGAAGACTGAGTGTGGCGGGAGAGAGGCAGTAGGACTGAAAAATCTAAAAATCTTCCCAAGCAGCACCAGGCAAACCAGCATCACCCCCAGGCAGCCAAACCTACACCTCCTCCCTGCCCAGGGTCTGGCTCTTGTGGGATGCAGCGGGATGCACTGTGCTAACACCGAGCTGCTCTGTCCCCAGGCTGGAGTCCAGGATGTCGTCAGACATTAATATAATCCTCCAGCTCCTGCAGCGCCAGCTGTCCCAAGTGCCGCCTGCATACAGCCCCATCTCGCCATCCTCCCACAACCTGGCCATGTATGGCATCGTCCCTCGGAGCCTGGAGCCACTCACCCCCTGTGCACCCCCAGAGGAGGAGCAGCGGACAGCCCCAGGGCAGGTAAGGCCACCCCTCATGGCTTAGCACCCTCCAGGCTTCCTGCTGCCCCCAGACAGTAGGCCCTGGAGGGCCGGTGATCTTCTCCAGCCTCTCTGTGTGCAAAGCACAGCTACATTTGTTTGGGTCCAGGCAAAGCCCAGGGCTCTTGCAGCAGATCTACCTGGAGATGCTTCTGCCCAGTGCATCAGTGATTGGTGGGCGCAGCACTAGGAGGCTGCCCAGTCAGCAGGGAGGGGGTGGGTTCCTCTGCTCTGAGGCTTCCCAAGCGAAAAATAACATTCCATGGCCTGATGGGGTGAGGAGAGAGCTTGACTACTTTGTTTTGCTTTTGCCGTAACCCACCTGGTTCCTCCTTTCCCACCAGAGCCCAAGCTACACGGAGGTGGAAAAGTTCCACTTGAAATCCAGGGACTCCTTGTTGAGCGGGATGCACCTCGCTGTGGCATCCGATGAAACCATGACGGTCTACTCCGAGCAGGAGCACCATTCCCCACCTCTCCCAAACCCAGAGCCTCCCCACCAAAGGGTACCAAACACCCAGGGACTCTTGCGGGGCTCTCGTTTCCCTTCCCTCCCTGAGCACTTGGAGGCATCTTCCGAGCATCAGGACATTCAGAGACACCTCTCCGACCCAGTGCTTCCTGGAAGTTAGAGGCATGGGGGCTGCCAAGCAAGTCAAGAGGAACTTCAACTGTGAGCTCAGTCAGTTGATGTTGATTTTGACTGCAGGGGTAAGATGGAGGACAATGCCATTGGCTCAGGGGTATAATTTGTAGCTGTCTTCTGCCACCGTGAAAGGAAGCGTAGAGTGGCTGGCTTCCAAAATCAACGTTTTCCAGCGGCTCCCATAGAGTAGACTTCATTTGCACACTCTAGTGAACCCAGAGCAGTTCCTTCTTATAGCCACCAACAGGCTGGCTAGGCCAAACAGCACCCGCCACCTCTTCCTTGCCAAAGGCTTCCTCTCAAGAACAGCACAAGCCCAGTGAGCCACAGCATCTGGAGGGGAGCATGGCTCTCGGCTGCGAGGCCACTTTGCTGCCAGCTCTTTGGAGCAGGGACCATTGTGTTGGTACTGGGCTCAGCCCAGCAGAGCCTGTGGGCACTACAGACGGGTTGTCACTGGAGGAGGAGATCTCCACAGTGTGGTACTGGGGGGAGCTGCAGGTGGGAAGCCCGGGACAAGGACAGAGGACAGAAGCTATCCCTGTCCTACCAGCTGGCCACTGGGACACTAAGGGCCAACAACCCCCGCCACTTCAGCATGCTTCAGCACAAGTCCTAGGGCACTGACTTCTCCAGCAAGGCCAACTGCACCTTGCAAACCCCAACACACATCCCACAAATCCCCACACAAACCCAACTGGTCACCGGCCTGGACATAAAGCACAAAACTCAAAAGCACAATCCCAGAAAGCTAAAAAGTCCCAGACACCTCACGTCCAGTCCTTCCTCCCAGCTTCTCTCTTTTGATAAAGGTTCAATAGATGCTTCCTCCTCCTTAGCCCTTTCCCTGGCAGCCTCCCGCAGCCCCGTAGGAGAAGCCCACGTAGCACTGCCACCTCGCCGTTCGGTTAGATGCTGTGACAGTCCTAGGCCGCCTGCTCAAGTAACGTATTGAGCTCCCTTTGAGAGTAGTAAAACTGTGAGCATCTCTTTCTCTGGAGTTTTAGTGTACACTTTGCTAATAAAGATGTTTTTGGCACCTAATGTGGTTTACGGCTGTGTTTTCTTGGGAGCATCTGTGAATTCATCGCTGGCAGCACGGAGCGAGCTGCTGATCTGTACAGATCATAGAACAGAATGGTTGGAAGGGACCTTAGAGATCATCCAGTTTCAACCCCAGCCGTGGGCTGGGTGCCCAGGGCCCCATCCAGCTTGGTCAGGGATGGGGCACCCACAAAAGGTCCCTGAAAAAAGGTCCCTGAAAAAAGATCCCTGAAAAGGCTGTGGTTAAACCCCATTTGCTTTTTCCAGGGAGCGTGGGGCTAATGGAGCCCACACACAGAGACCAAGGACAGGGCTGGCTGGCCTTTGCCGAGCAATCCTTCTCAACAGGACAGGGTTTAGATCTGCCTCTACCCAGCTGAACTGTGCCATGGGGCCCGCAGCCCCCAGCCCGCCATGCCGCTATTGAGATCCAGGCCTGCTCAGGCAGCAGCAGCTGCATGCCTCCTCACCAGCCATGCCCCAGCCCAGAGAGCCAGGGGGCCTCGAGGCCTCCTCCCCAGGGCCATTAGGAGCACTTGGGGAGCACCCACACCTCGAGCAGTGTCCCAGGGCTCCATCAGCCCCACCATGAGGGCCTGAGACAGGCGCTGGCCTTCATCCGGCCCTGCTCCAGGCTCCCTGGGATGCCAGCACACAGCCAGCCTCCTGCCCTAGGCACAGCTCTGGGCATTCCTCAGTGACGCTGCGTACTATTAAAAATAAAAGCCCACAATTAAACTTCATCTAATTTCGGACAAGCTCATTCCCATCCGCCACTCCGCGGAGACGGGACTCGAACGCGTAACTACAGTGAAAGGCTGAACGGCTACCCTCGCTCCACCTCGGGCTGAGGTGACTGACAGCTACTCCATCCAATCGGTTATTAATAAGGGCGCAAGAGCCCGCCTCGCGCCACTGCGACCCCTGGTAGCCAATGAGGTGTCGAGAACGAGCGTGGTCTCCCTCTGGGGCGGGATCAAGCGCAACGGTAGGTTATCCCGGCGAGGGACAGAGAGCCCTTTTGGAATGAAGGGCAAAGCGGCCAATAGAAAACCGAGTCGGGCCAAACAGACAGGATAATTACCCAATAGATGCCCGACCTGCTAAGTGACAGGCAATACAGCCAATCTGCACCTAGTGGGCGGGGCCACCCGCGTGGCTTCCGCTCCCGTTGTGTGAGGGGCCGAATCCCAAACGGCCTCCGCGCTCCTCCCGTTGCTGCTGGGGTCTGGAGCCGGGCCTGGGGGCTGCCCCCGCTCCCCGCCGCCTCTCCGGCCTCGCTCTCCTTTCCCCGGCCCGCTCCGCCCTCCCGCTCCCCTCAGCCGGGCCCAGCGCTCCCCTCAGCCCCGCGCCGAGCCCAGCCCGGGCCCCCCTTCGGCCGAGCCCGCTGCCCCCTCAGCCCCGCGGGGCCCCCTCGGCCGAGCCATGTCGCTGCACGGCAAGCGGAAGGAGATCTACAAATATGAGGCGCCCTGGACCGTGTACGCCATGAACTGGAGCGTGCGGCCGGACAAGCGGTTCCGCCTGGCGCTGGGCAGCTTCGTGGAGGAGTACAACAACAAGGTGGGCAGGGCCGGGGCCCGGCACCGGGCTTCCCCCTCTCCGTCCCGGCGCTCCAGGGGGGTGCCCGGCTCCCGCGGGTCGGGGAGGGCTGCAGGGAGCCACTTCGGCTCTGGGGGCCTCTAGGGGCCCACCTGGGGTCAAGCCGTGCTCTTGGGCTGTTGGGGCCGGGGGTGCTGCTGGCCCCCCCGCAGCTGGGGGGGACGTCGTAGTTTGGGTGCTGCTGGCAATTATCCAGCTTATGGCCAGATCTGTGTGCACATAGGCTGTGTGAGGCTTTGTCAGAAATGTTACTCTGCTCTCATTGTGTTTTCTTGTGGAATATTTCTGGGTGGTCACTGTGTGTCTGCAAATGGCTTTCACCGACTCCTTGGTGCTTTTGCTGGGAACAGAGGTGTCGCGAGGTTGGGTCTTCAGTGTTTCCTTCTCAGAGCTAAGCAGGGAGCAGAGATGGGACCATCCCATCAGACTCCTGACCCAGCACTGCTCAGCTCTGCTCTGGTGTGATGAATACTGCAAATGGAGGAGAGATGAAGGAGACATAGCTATAGAGCATCCTGCAATCTGTGTGAAACGAAGGATGTTGTAAAGGCAGCTTTGTGTGTTTATGTGTGCTTTGTAGCTGTTCAATGGCAAAAACGTCAAAAACTGGCGTTGGGGATTGGGCTTTGTGCAGGGTGAGGTGACAGTGGGGCAGGGGTGACATCCCTTACAGGAATTACCTGGATGTGCTCACAGCAGCCCTGGACGTGGTGCTCCTGCCCGATGCACTGCAGCCAGGCACTGACCTGGGTCAGTGAGGTCTCCTCACAGTGCCGAGCACTCTGTGGTGCTGGGAGCACTGCTGGGAAGGGCAGGTCGCTGGGCTTGGAAACCTTTCCTTTGCTTAAAGGCCAACTTGACAATGCTTTCTGTAGTGTGTGCTCTGAGAACCTGAAATAAACTTGCAAAGTTTTTTGTTTGTTTAGAAGTGGTAGAGTTAGCTAATAAGGAGTAAAATTCTGTTGCCTTTGCATCCTTCAGTTTGGATCGTTCCCTAGGGGTTGCTCCCAACTGCAGCGTGATCACGTCTGCTTTTCAGATCGAACTTTGAGTATGAGAGCAGTTGAATCAACCACTCTTTTTTTATTAAAACGCTCTTTATATTTAAAAAAAAAAAAATTAACACTCAGGGTTGTTACAAACAGAAATTGTGTAGGACCGTGTAAATTACAGCTGTCTGTAAATATTTCCCAGAGCTTCTCTTGGCCTGTGTGCTGCATGAATAACTTTTCTGTTGACTTCAGGTCCATACAAGCACTAAATGCTATGAGATCTATGTAGTGTCTGGAGCTGGAAAGGAATTATATGAGAATGAGATGCCTGTCTGGATGCTGCTGCTACAAAAGTGAAGATGTGTGATTAAAAATTAAATTTGTACAAGAACAGAGTGAAACGTGACCTTCACTTTGCTGAGACATTTTGCCACACCTCTGGTACTTCAAAGGGTGCGGAGGGAGGGTTACGTGGGGTGTTTTTTTTGTTTGATGTTTTTCACAATGCTTTCAGTACAGTCTTCAGAGAAAAAGGGAATACAAAGAGCCATCTTGGATAAACGCAGACTCTATTGCTTAGAGTGCTGTTGCCTCCTTTCCCTTGGAGTCCGGAATAGCTTGGGAGTGGTTCATTTGCGCTGTTTTCATGGTGTCTCGCTGTAACTCTCATCGCTTTGCTGAGTCCTTTAGAGAATACCAAAACGTTCAGAAAATAGCTTCGTGGTTCAGATTGGGAACTCTTGGACATATCGTGTGTGGTCATGCTCCAGCCTCTGTCCGTGTGAGCGGTGTCACTAAAGCAGCACAGGGAAAGAACTGAGTTTGTCCTATTTAAGTTGTCCATAGCATTGTGCTGCAAACCAGCTAGAGCAGTTGGCTCTACAACCTGAGTTCTGGGGTAAGCAGGAATTTAAGACATGGCATGGATGAAAGCTTTGTCCTTCTGTGTAATTTGCCTTGCACAGTTGAGATATTTTAAACTGCCAACTTCTGACATCAAAATACACTTACGGTGCAGGTGGCACCAACTGAAAGCATAACGGAAGTGATGATGGAAACTCACTTTCATTTTTAACTTTCTCTTTGCAGTCAGAATCTTTGGAGAATTTTGACAAGCTCCAAACACCATTTCTATTCCTGCTGTTGCAGTGTTTTGGTCTAAATAACTGACTTCCTTCCTTCTGCCTAATACACTAGAAATCAGTTTAGAATAGCAATTCTGGCTTTCTTAAAATCGATCCCAAGAGATGAATAGACCTCTTCCTTATTACTCTTCTGTGTATTTTTTTTTAAAGGCTCTTAGAAAAGATTTAATGCACCAATTATTTGTTGCAGCAGAAGTTTCTGCTCATTCAGTTTTGTGAGTTTTCATTCCTGTGGTAATTGCCAGAGCTTGAAGTACTTATGGTTACATATATAAAATGGCTGTTTACACCTCTGGTTTTGGGTGATTCAATTCTGTTGACTGCCAAGCCCTGATTTACTGCTGTCCCCAGCTCCCAGGCTCTTCTAACCCCTGTCAGCTCTCCCTACTAACAAGCTGCATGGCATACAAGAAAGCTGGTTGCCAAGATGCCTTTGAACCCCAAAGGAGTTTTGTTTCAGCTCCTACACCTGTTCTGATCGAATCACTGGTATAGGAAGAGAGATGACTTTGCTCCAGGGGAAAGAACTAAAATTATTTAGGCTAGCTTTTCCTGAACTTCTTGGTTTAGCAAAGTGCTGTCAGGCTTTAGAATGTCTCATGGATCACTGACATAATGGGAGGGAACGGAGGTGTTCATAAATTCCACTGTTAATGCTGTGCTCAGGCTCCTGTCTATGGCTTCGTGGATCTGTGGAAAACGCCAGGAAAGGCTGATTTCAAGATCTGTCTGTCAGACAGAACTCGGGTCTGCTTTAGAAGGAAGCAGGGCTGCACACTGCTCCCTGCCATCGCTGGAGCAGGCTGACGGGTTACGACTGCGTACTCTTCCCAGGTTGTCACCTCCTGCAGCATCATGCCTCAAATCAGAGCCTTCAGTGCAGTGGTTTGCACAGGAAGCTGTTGTTTTTTTCTGTTAAGGTTTAGATTTGCAAAGAAAAATTGATTGCATGTTGAAGATTAAATGGTGCGGTGAGATCTGATTGTACGTGACCTTAAAATAATTTTGAGATGTCTTCTTCTGGATGATGTTAAAAGAGAATTTTTCAGAATTTAACAAATGCTGATTTAAGACACTTCTTTACTTATATGCAGTGTTGCAAATAAGCCTTAAGTTAATAAGATTTGGATTGTGATAGGAAAATCCATGTGCAATTGCAGCGTATCTTGATGTATGGGAGAAACAAATAATTATGGAGCATTCCTGGTTACCGTCATAGCATAATTGCAAAGCTAATGGAGATTGAACGCCCTCGTTTTCCCACCAGAATGAGTTAGGGGTAGATGTAAAAGGGTTCAAATTGTATCCTTGACTAACAATTGCCTTCCTCAGTCTTACCTGGATGAGGCACTCCTTCGTGCAGCAGTTGGCAGCAAATCTTGCCTCGCTTGCAGGAGGGAGAGACAGGGCTCACCTGTAATCAGCATCCTGAGATTAATTCCATCTTTCCATCTCCCTGTGTTCAGCCTGCATAAGAGGATGGATAGAGGGATTCTGTAATCGTTGAATGGGACTGAACCCAAAGAGAAGAGTCAGACCTTTGAATATGCTGAGCTAGGAAAGAACAGAGCTTCTCAAGCAGTATTTCTGCTTCTGTCTCTGGGCAGACCGATGCTTCCTGCTCAGAATTATCAGAGGCTGCTGCCAGGTCTGACAATCGGTGTCAGACACCTGATCTTCAGCAGTTGCCAGGAGATCTTGTGTCACACAGGCAATTTTTGTTCTCTAACCTGGCCTGTACCTAAAAATGTCAAAGATGCAGAAGTGTTGGGTTGCTACATAGTCATGGCTTTTTCTTTATATCTGAGGAGAGGTTAACGTGAGTATGCCATGCAGTAGTGCATAAATTTACACCAACAGGAGTGAGTCCTCTGCCTGAGATTTGCTTCTGGTTATGAGTGTGTTGATTGCTTTGTATGGGCATAATGCGCTCCTGTTGGGCTGAGAACAGCAAACAGCGAAGGAGAAGTGATTAGAAGTCGTTTGTCTTCTGATTCTGACCTTGCCACAAGATTTTCCATGACCAAGGACAATTTGCTTCCTTTCTACAGTCTGCTTAGTATTTCTGATCCCTAAAGGAGTTAGAAGCTTTTTGTCAGTCACTTCAGAAGGCACAGGGAGATGCTTGGTGATTCGTGTTACAGTGTGAGGCATAATAAGGAGTAGCTGCAATGACAAGAGTGCGAGGCAGAGCGCTTTTAGAAGCGTATTTGGATATTTTGGGTTCATGAAAGGCAAGTTGTGCTTGTCCAACCTCATCTCCTCCTATGACTGGGTGACCAGACTGGTAGATGAGGGAAAGGCTGTTGATGTCGTCTACCTAGACTTCAGCAAAGCCTTTGACACGGTCTCCCACAGTATTCTCCTGGGGAAACTGGCAGCCCATGGCCTGGACAGGTACACTCTTC
>WBMW01003492.1:1082724-1101904 GCA_013396635.1 Penelope pileata
GATCGTCCCCCTGTACTCAGCTCTGGTGCAGCCACACCTCGAGTGCTGTGCTCAGCCTTGGGCCCCTCACTACAAGAAAGACATCGAGGCCCTGGAACGTGTCCAGAGGAGGGCAACAAAACTGGTGAGGGGTCTGGAGCACAAGATGGGGAGCGGCTGAGGGAGCTGGGATTGTTCAGTCTGGAGCAGAGGAGGCTCAGGGGAGGCCTCATCACACTCTACAGCTTCCTGAGGGGAGGTTGTGGTGAGGAGGGGGTCGGCCTCTGCTCCCAGATAACTAATGACAGGACAAGGGGGAATGGCCACAAGTTGCGCCAGGGGAGATTTAGACTGGATATGAGGAAAAACTTTTTCTCTCTAAGAGTGGTCAGGCACTGGAATGGCTGCCCAGGGAGGTGGGGGAGTCACTGTCCCTGGCGCTGTTCAAGAAGCGTCTGGATGAGGTGCTGAGGGACATGGGTTAGTAGCTGAGTGGGCAGTGATGGTGATAGGAAGACGGTTGGACTAGATGATCTTGTAGGTCCTTTCCAACCTAGTGGTCCTATGATTCTATGTTTTCTAGAGTTTGTTACAGTGTGGAAGAGATGGATCTTCAGTTTGACAGGGGGCAAGGTTTGCATTTGTTAAGAGCATCTCTAAATGGACTTTAACTGCTGATGGTACAGTTGAAGGTCTGCTGAAGGCTTTTTGTTGTGTGTAGGGGGGAAAGCACAGATTTCCAGTATGGTATAGTATACTAACCAAATCACTTATGTGAGAATATTGAGGAATTGCCCAGATAAACATCTTGGGGTAAGTCTATTGAGCCACTGTCTCCAGGAGAAAGCTGCTGTGTGGAAAGTATTTGGAAGTTTCTACTGTGAGCAGCTTATGAACTAATTGTAACGAGTTGTCCTCCTACTGTTTGTGTTTGAGCAGCATTTAACACAGCGGGGCTTTCATCCTGTTTAGGTCCTGTAGTCACTGCTAGGATAAACATATCCTCCCAGCACCATATTGTTCTCTGAACGTTTTCTGACATGTCAATATTTTTCTAATAACATAATGTCTGGGACTTCAAGCATTACTTCAGGTGTTGTCATGACCAAGCTATGTGGAGATGGCTGTCTGCTCTGTCTTGCTTTACTTTCACATCTGGGCAAGCTAGCCCTTCCCATTATCACATTATTCTGTTTAAAAACAAAAAAGAAAAAAACAACTAATTTGGAGGTCAGCTGCATAAAATCTTTCAGCAGACCTCCTTTCGTGGTCTTTTCACACAAAACACTTGAATAACTACGTAAACATTTTCTCTTTCCCCTCCATTTTTCAACTTTGAATTCTATTTACTTAATGAGTCTGGAGTAGGATTAATCTGTGTTTTACTTTTGTGCAACTGTGATAGAATGTGTTAGTGTGATACCGAAAACAGCTTGGTAGCTAGCTGATGGTGAGCTGCTGCAGTCTGCCGGGTTATAGGGAAGAACACCGTGGTATGGGCTTTAACTGTTGGTTGTCATGCAAGTCCTGGCTCCTCTGACTCTCTGAAGACTACGTTGTCAGCATCAGTCCAGTCAAAGATGAGTTGGAATAATGTTTGCACAGTTTGTGATTTAAGCTAGGCTTTGCAGTGTGGAAATGGGTGGTCTTTAATCCTTTAGGGTTGGATTTTGCTTTATTTAAGATCATCTCTTCAGAATAAAGCACTGTGGTGATTATGTATACGTCCTTTGGCTTCCTAGCTGAGGCATGTAAGCAGAGCTTTAAAGATTTCTCATTCCATTGACATGATGGTCCTTTTCGATTGTCCTTGAGGTTACAGAACGTATCCTTCTGAAATATACTCAGTCGTAATGCTGTCATTACAAATTACTGTTTTGATAGAAATCCTTTCTTTTAAATGCGGTTTCTCACAGGTACAGCTTGTTGGTTTGGATGAAGAGAGCTCCGAGTTCATTTGCAGGAACACCTTTGATCACCCTTACCCCACCACAAAGCTTATGTGGATCCCAGACACCAAAGGAGTGTATCCAGACCTGCTGGCAACCAGTGGTGACTATCTGCGTGTGTGGAGAGTGAGTAAATCCTCCTTAGGAAAAAACAAACTATATAAAAGACAAACAATATTAACTGTGTTGCATATTGGTCTCATTTCCACTTGAGAACAGATTTTTTTTCCTGTCCTTTCAGGATGTCTTGCACTTGCTTCAGTGTGAAGGTTAAGACAAAATGAAGTCAGAGCACCTGATAACTTGGGTTTTTTTTTGTTTTGTTTTGTTTTTCAGTAGTAATGGTTTTTTATATGACAACTATAGGAGAGGCAGATTTATGATGATAGTTGCTGTTTTAATCACCTGTTTGGAGATAGAGGTGGTGATTGTGTTTTCCAGAGCCTTAAGTTGTAAAGCTGAGAGAGAAGAAACCTGAGATTAATATCTTATGTGTTGAAAGGGTAAGTGGAACAAGTCATGTGATGTGGCTGTTTTTGGTTTTTTCTAAAGGTGGGTGAAACAGAGACCCGGCTGGAATGTTTGCTGAACAATAACAAGAACTCTGATTTCTGTGCTCCACTAACATCATTTGATTGGAATGAAGTGGATCCTTACCTTCTAGGTGAGACTGACTATAAAATACTATGTTTTCAGCATGAAAAAGACACGCTTTTGCATTTAGTCTGAAATCTCAGCTGTGACTGACTGCTGTCATTGCAGGCAGAAATCCAGGTTGAATTAGGGGTCTTCCTTTACTGCCCCAGTTGTTCTTTATTTGCAGACAGGAACTGCCAGTCTTTAGGGCTAGTGCTAGGTAATGATGTACCTGAACTGCAGTGACTTCAGTTTGTTTTGAAATGAACAGTAAGCTCTGTACCAAGCTTTTTCTTTTGGAAAGTCATTTCAGCAGCAGGAGTAAAGTCAGGAGCCCTTAACTCAGGTGGAGGAGGGGGCTGAATGCTTAAGGTCTAGTTAGAGCCTTTGGGACAAACTGTGGATCCAAGATGACTGATTCAGCAGAAGTTTGTTGCCTGAAAGAGGACAACTATTCATGTCAGGGGGATTTGCCCAGAGGTAAATACTGATGATGTGTCTTAGTAATTATTTACTCCATTATTTATTTTTTTATGTGTTGCATCACTCCTCTCCTAAGAGCTTTACTGCTAGACCCACCTTCAGTCCACAGAAGTAATCAATTAATGATGATATGCTATTAGAATACCGTGATTGGGTTTTTTATTTTGACATGTGCATGAGACATAAGGGATGGAGAAGTTCATCCCAGAGTTGCATCAGGCTTCTGCACAGATTGAAATAGGCATGAGCTATTTACACTTCATTCCTGTGTGAAAGACTATTTCTACATCTAAAAGGTTTGGGTCATTTAAATGCATGGGAGACTGCTGGCTGTTTGACATTCTTGACTTTAATTGTGCATTGTTCTAGTAGCTGTTTTGACCTGTAGATGTCGGATATCACTTACTGCATTAGTGTGATTTGTGAGAGTTTTTCCAATTTTTGCTGATTTGCTAATATTTATTTTGCTAACAGAAGTGTTTTTGTTTCAGGTACTTCTAGTATTGACACAACCTGCACTATTTGGGGTCTGGAGACAGGACAGGTTCTGGGAAGAGTAAATCTGGTCTCTGGTCATGTTAAGACCCAGCTTATTGCCCATGACAAAGAGGTGATGGATTGTTTGTTTGTTTATATTGCACATTTAAGCAGTAGAAAAGGAACAGAGAACTTCTGACAAAGAACTTATGTCTTCCCCTTTTTTTTCCTGAGAAATCTGATTATCCAAAAATATAATTAATCTAAAATTAAGATTTATGGGTTTTTTGATACACATTAGTTACAGATAAGATGCACAGTTTTAATACATTACAAACTAATTAGAGCTATACCATTGTTTACCAGAACTACTGTGCTTACACATCATAAGATCTGGACTTGAGAATATGTTTATCTTACTAGATTATGCTCCAGAATATTTTTTAGAAATATGAGAGAAGGCATCAAAGTGGAATTGTAATCACTGCGTATGAAAGACAATAAACAGCTTGCAGGATTCTTTCGTTTTAACATAAAATCTGAGTCCAGAAAATAAACATGTTCAGTGATTAATCCTGCAATGACCACTAGTTTTCTCCTTCCCTTTGGCAAATATAACTTAAGAGCTTGCTGGGAAACTCAAACATTTGACAGAAAATGTCACTACTAGATCTGCTGTCCGTGTAGAAAATCCATTTAGCTATGAATTGGGAGGTAGTGTACTCATTAAAACTAAGGTGATATTTTTTTCTCTGTCCTGGTGCTGAGCAGGTGTATGACATAGCGTTCAGCCGCGCAGGTGGTGGGAGAGATATGTTTGCTTCCGTTGGTGCAGATGGCTCAGTGAGGATGTTTGATCTCCGTCATCTGGAACACAGCACCATAATTTATGAGGACCCACAGCACCATCCATTGCTGCGTCTCTGCTGGAATAAGCAGGATCCCAACTATCTTGCTACAATGGCCATGGATGGCATGGAGGTAAGCACTAGCTCTCCTGCAGAAAGAACTAGGTGATCTTGGGGAGATGGCTTGGTCATTAATGCTTACTTCTTGAAGTAAGGGGGCAGTATCAGTACGTGGAGTATGAAGGACCAATTTTTATTGCAGTAATTTCAGTAGGAGTTACGAGTAACTTTAACATTACAAACTTGAAGATCTCTGTACCTCCTGTATATTTCAGCTGATTTTTTTAGAGAGTTCTATGAGCCAGTTGTGATCTTATGTGAAAGCTGTTGCCCAAGTACAACGTATTTTAGTCATCTTGTTCTTTCTCAGTTCTGTGCATGAGGCAATATATCTCAGTTATTCACCTGTGCTGCTTCAGGGAAGCATGAGTCATTTGCCAGTTTTTCATAACTCACAAGCCTCCTGTATGAGGTCTCGCTACTTTTGAGATGCAGACAGCATGCTGACCAGCTAGAAACTATTATTTGAGAACAGTGTGTGCTTGCCAAGTGCATCCTTTAGGAAGATATTTATAGCCTTAGTTCAAAAACTTTTTGTTTTCTGGAGGAAAAAAAATTAAAAAATAATGATATATATATATAGGTTATTGACTTAGTTGGATTTTTGTTTCTGAAGGTTGTGATTCTAGATGTCAGAGTTCCCTGCACTCCTGTTGCCCGGTTAAACAACCACAGAGCATGTGTAAATGGAATTGCTTGGGCACCTCATTCTTCCTGCCATATTTGCACAGCGGGTAAGTGTGGAAATTGATTCTTGATCATTCTCTTGCTGTGTATGTTGGTGAATCTCTGCTTGGGAGTCTTCTATTACACTTGCAAAATCTTCTCTTCCCAAAAATTGATGCAGTTTTCTTCTTGCCTTTTGCTAAAGACTACCTGCAGTTTGTAAGCACTTCGTTAGTGACGTTCATAAATTTTTTTGTGGAAATAGACACCTGATAGAGCTTATTGGATGGAAGTAGTGAGCCTAATGCCCAAACTGCACATCTCCTAAGCTATTTTATTTCTATGCTTCTTAACATTTTTAATGTAGTTCTTAAATGTTTTTACTTGAAGTTCCACTGATTGTTTGTTTTTAACTCTGTCCTGGATAACATAATTTTCTGAAGATGTAATAAGGTTTTTGTTGTTTGTTTAAAGAACAGTATCACTGTATCTGTCTTGATTTCTTATCTGAACTGCAACAACTATACTCTAGGTGGCTGCTTGTGCTATATCCCTCTTAGTAGCTGTGTATGGAGACTTTATTATACTTTCATTCTACTTATGATTTTGTTTTCTTCTGTAGCGGATGACCATCAGGCTCTCATCTGGGATATCCAGCAAATGCCTCGTGCCATTGAGGACCCTATCTTGGCCTATACAGCAGAGGGAGAAATCAACAATGTACAGTGGGCATCAACTCAGCCAGACTGGATAGCTATCTGCTACAACAACTGCCTGGAGATTTTGAGAGTGTAACACTACTGCTTCATGCCAAACTGAGGCAGGGCTGTATAATTTCCCCACCCCTCTAAAGTAAGAACAACACAAGTCAAGTGGCCAGTATCTGTTGTTGCTTTGCATCTACTGTTCCAAGAAACTGTTACAAGAATCAGTGACAGGTGTCTCCTGTCTCTCCAAGACTCTAAAATGCAGAGACATGCTGAGCCTCTTGGACCTTTTGGGTTCTGTTTTTTTTTGTTTTTTTGTTTTTTTCCTCAGTTAAAGTTCTGTATATTTGTTTGTTGACTGTGTTAATAAGCTTGCAGGCTTTAAGTTGCTGCATATGTCCAAGTGTTTGTCAGCTAGCTGGGGTGGCACATCTAACTAGTTTAATAGATGCAAGTGCAGAACAAGGTGGGGAAAAAGACGGTAATGTTAACAGCCACCTTGGCAGGAATCTTTTATCATTCCTGTTGTTGCTGCCTCTAAACTGTTTAAACATTTGTATGTTTTTTATATATTGGGCTAACTTTCTATTGAGTAAGGCTTTTCTCCCGAATTCTTACTTTTGATATGTGATCCACTTCCACGTACCCAAAGCAGGATATATTTGTTGATACAAATCACAAGAACACTGCAGGCTCCCTGGCAGTAAAGGCCTGCCAGAATTAACTGTTGCCTTGGCTCTCAATACCTGGTTACCTGGTGCTGTGAAGTACTTGTTGCACAATTTCTTTACACTTCTCTGATGCTAGAGGCAGTTGCTACTATGGTAGGCCTTATTTTTAAATTATAAATGAATTTACTGTGTGTCTCCTGCAGTTGTGTTAGCTAACAGAATGGTAATGGGTTTCAGAAAGAAGGTACTTGCATGACTTGAGCTCCCTCTGAGGTAGATGACTTCTGAAAAAGTGTTATTTGTAATGAACTTTGGATTGACATTTCTAATGAAATGATTTCCCCTTAGAGGGCTTACTATCTGAACCAAAATAAAATGGTTTCACACTTTGTAGCTTGCTTGATTGGCAAATAACATGAGCAAGATTTTGTGGTTAACCTGTACCATGGAGTTTCTTTGCATTTGTCCTGTGTTCCTGGGAGTTCTTGAAAGGAGTGCAAAGCAATCTTCTTTTTTTTTCTTTTTTTTTTTTCCCCTAAGTGTATTTGCTTTGTACTGTCAGGTCTTGTTGAATGAGCGAGGTGAATTGGAAGAGCTTGTCCACTACCCAAATGAAAGCTGTTTCTCTGAAAGAAATAATTCCCTAATGTAATGCACAGAAGATAGATTTATTTTTTTTTCTTTTTTTTCTTTTTAATGAAAGAAACAGTGCCACAGAGGCTATGGTTTGCTACTTGTCATCCTCATGTCTTTTTGGGATGCATCCAAGGGCATCTGTTTCTGTTTTGAATAGTGGAATGCTCTACAGTAATACATTGCAATCAAAGCTGAGTGGATTAGACAAGATAAAAATCTTTAGTGAAGTCTTAATATAACACAGCTATTCAGATGTACGTTCCACAGTACTCTCCCGATGAAGACATGACAACTATAGCTGGTCCATGAGGGTATGCCAGCTGAGTTTTGATGGAAATGTCAGAAACAATCAGAATTGTCTTTCCACTTAATGTATTTTCACCTACAACTACAGGCAGCTTTATAAATAGTAGAGCACTGGCAAACTTGAATTTTGTCAGTTTATGTGGGAAAGGCAAGTTGGGAAAAGCGATTGCAGTGAAACAGCAAAGCTGACACTGAAAGCACTGTCAAATACAGAACAGACTTGGGAAGTTTTGTCATTTTGGACATAGAGAAATATTCTTCCATAGATACCTTTGCAGCACAGAGCTCAGAAAAGCGCTGCCTTGTGAATTTGTGTGCAGTTCATTAGAGACAGCATTATTGCATCACCCCTTTTAGTATCAGAGCCAAGCAGTTTAAGCTCATGTTTCATCAGTGGCATTCTGTGCTCAGTTGTGGGATTTTGGACAGAAGGTTTCCTTTGACTTGAAGGTCAGCTTTTCATACTAGCTGTGATGCTGAGAGTACTGTGTTCCACAGATAGACGTAATCTAGATATCAGAGCAGTATTAGCCAAACAGTTGGGTTATAGCTTTTTGCAATAGTACTTCATCTTAAATTGGAAAACACTTAGGCAGAATTAAGTGAAAATTAAAGTTTTCTTAGCAGCAGCATATAATTACATTCACAGCTTTAGAAACTCAAAAATACATACACAGACTTATAATGCACTGTTTAATTACAAACAGTAGGCATAATGTGCTGTGTCACTGAGAGGGATTTTAACTTTGGCTTGGAGTGCCAACTTAATTGTTACTAGACAAGCTTTTTTTAATTCCATTTGTGGACTGGAGAATGATGGGAACTACCCAGAAGTCCCCTCTATGGTTCGAAGCCTCCCTCTTGTGTAGGTGGCATGAGGAGAAGAGGAGATGAATGTGCCTGCTGCTTAGCTTAAAAACAAGTCTTTTACAATGGTAGAATCATGCTTTAAAAAAAAAAGACATAAGCTAATTTAGTTGAAAATGAAGTCACTGAAAGATTCCATAGGCTATACTAAGTGGGAACTATGGTCTGTTCCTCTAGAAATAGAATCTCTGTTGTGCTATGATGGTGATAAGAGCACGTGTGGAGGGGCTAGCAGGCAGGTAACCAAGAGCTTTTGCTACTGTTAGAGAAAAATCCTGTTGTGAACCTGAAGAGTGTCAGTCCCTCCATTCATAAAACCAATTGAAGTTCACTTGTGGAACTGAGTTCTTATTCCAAACTACTCAAAGGCAAGTGAAGGAATTTTGTAGACTCTGATGGATTCTAAATAAAGCAAATATCCTGTTTGTTTAGCCATCTGAGCTACCTTCTAGATGTGTAACATGTTGCTTTGGGCATAATCTGTTGTCATTCTTCATATGAAATTACATTTGAAATCACTAGAGGCTGTTTTGGAACAGGGAAATGCTACTTAAAATAGCTTCTTTTCAAAGAAGTCACTTGAAAGGTTAATGACTGAAAAGACATGAAAATCCTCATGGGTGAGATGTTCTGTAGTGGAAATGGCACTTCCATACAGAGAGGAAGTGAGAGACTTTGGTGCCCTTTTGCCCGCACCTGCTTGACACAGTGGCAGCCAGCTAGCTGCTTGCTGGTTCAAGTTTATTTGCAAGATAAAATAAAACCTTGAGACTTGTCACTGTAGCCTGCAAATCAGAAGATAGTTTAGCTCATTTGACTGGCTTAACATTCAATTATGTCAGGTATAAAACCCTGTAAGCGTTATTTTTTCAAAGTTCATGTATATAAATACATCAGTATTTGATCTTGATTATTTTGTGCTTGCTGGAGCAACTGCTTTCAAATGCCTCATATCCCTTGAGTATGAAGGAACATTAAGGGAAAAGTCTGAGCATCAGTGAAGTCAGAAAAACAGAAAATCACAGGCTATTGTTGGTACAGACAAGACTTAGATTCTGGTACCAAAATGTCATTTTTCTCTGACTTCAGCAGTTCTGTAGCACTTCAGTTGATTAATTCCAGATATGCTATTGTCTGGTCGTTACGCTCTGTTTAAACCAAGCTTTCCATAGATTCCTACCATTGTATGGGCAACCAGGTGTTAGTGTGTTGGCTCTCAGCCAGGAGACTTCAATCATGTAATAACTCGTTAGTGAGGGTGAAAACCTACAGAAAACAAGTTGGATGTTGAATTACTGTGTAGCATGCTAACTCTTAATTGTCTAAATGAAACGGCCTATGGAAGGTTGCATATACTGGGCTTGTACTTCTGTGTGCAGGGATATAAAAGGCAAGGATTTGAGTGCTTTGACAATCTATTTAGAAAGGAAACAGTGGTTTCAAAGAACAATATGAAAGGAGACTTAATACAAGTTGTTCCTTATGGAACCTTGAAATGTACTTAAAGGGGGAGGCATTGCCTCTCATAAGTCAAAGTTAATGATCCTTTCAAAACCTAGCTGTAATTATTCTCCTGAATGTTCTGGATAATAGTAAAAAAAAGCTCTATTTTTGCCTGGTGTCGCAATGAGAAAGCTGCATCAGTCTGAACCATAGATCGTTGCCTACCAGGGACTAGGTGAGGGGAGGAGTCCGACGTATTGAAATTCACAGATGCTCTTGTGCTTGTTTTAAATGTAAATTAAGAAAGCTGAGTGTGTCTGTTTTGTTCTCTTGCAGATGGCACTTTAACAAGTATATTTTTGGTAAGATTAGGAGGAGAGTCATCTTTTCCTCGGTCTTTTTATGGTAGGCGTTTGTGTTTTGTATAAAATGTTAAATACAACAGTCACTGCCATCCTAAGCTGGATATGGTTGTCAGTATCTAGTGAACCTTCATCTGTTTCTACTAAACACCAAAACCATGAGCACTTGACAATGCTGTTAATGTTAAACTGAAGCTCTCTGTTTAGAGAATGGCACAACCTTACAAGGTCAACCCAAGCAACTTAGTGCTGCTTGTAACCCAAAGCATCCCTTTTGCTTTGCGTAGGAACTTGGCAGTGTTTGGAAATCTTCTTTTGTACTGTTGGAAAGTGATGGCAGTAGTGGCAGGTTAGCTGTGTACAGATGTAACTGGATCCTTCAGATAACTTATTTTTGTGATAGGACAATTGCTGCTGTCTGTAAATTGACACAACCTAAATTCTTGAGCCTGTCAGTTCCCTGCGTTTAATGGTGTTCTGGCTCTTTCAAGGCATCCTCAGAAGGATGACTGGCAGCAAGTGTAAGCTGTTGGCTCAATAGATTGCACAGTTATGGTTCCATCAAAATACTGAAATGGTTGTTCTTCCCATTGCTGGTTAGCAAAGTGGTCCAGGCTGTGTTATCCTATGAGTTAACACAGGTTATCTCTGATACATGCATACTGCTTTCTGCTCTCAGACCAATATTCCAGAGCAGGACTGTATTTATTGGACAGTGGACGTTTAAAATGAGGTGTTCAAAACCTGCTCTGGAATGGGCATGATACTGTCAACTGTGATCCCTGTTTCTCTTGACTTTTGCAGAGAATTCAGGGATTTATTTGTATGTGGCACTTAAAGAGCACTTTTTAATGCTTACTTAAAGAGGCAGCTGTATTTCCCCCTGCTTACCTGAGAAGAGTCAGACATGTTTTACTGTCGAAGATATTGAGAGTTTGGCATGCCTCTGACTCTTCTTTCAGGAAGAGATCTCCAGAACTTCTGATCAGCACCATTCACCAGCACTAAAAAACAGTAATTAAAAATGCAGCTCAATACCAGTTACTGAATGCTCATCTAGCAGTTCGTGGCAGACTCCAGAGGCAAAGGCACTGGTGAAACTTGCTCACTGCTGCCTAATTTCAGAAGACAGCTTTGTCAGGTATCTCAGTGGCCTTTTGTGCAGCCCTTGATACTCAGCATCGAGCTAGAATTTTCATACTCATTACTAAAAATAAAAAGATCTGTGTGGCTTCCATCATGTTTATTCTTCAGAAAATCTAACAAAAAGATTATTTCCTGAAAAATATTGCTGCCGAGGGTAGCTATAGGCCCACGTTCCAGCTCTCATTGATAGCCACAAGTCAACGTCCCTTGGAGTTTGCTTTCCTGATAGTAAAACATGTGAGTCTCGAGTCTCCTCTGCTAGGTATGATTGGTGTGTCAAACCTGAACCAAGGCAGAAGTGCAAGAACTAGAGAACGAAAGAGTCACAGTACAGCTGTGAGGCAATGTTTGTTTTTTTTTTTTTTGACAACCTGGTGAATATGAATTATGAAATTTACTATTTAAAAATAACCTTTTTTTAAACTTGGGTTGCTAGCAGTGTAAAATGTAATTTAAATCTGTTGCGCCGAAGCATTTTTGTTACCAATAGTCAGTAGGAGTTGTTTACTTTTGTGTGTTTTTTCCCTTCTGCTCTTTCCATTCACAGTCCCGTTGTGGTAATTTCCTGAAGCTGTAATCTTTGTAGCATGATCGTGCAAACATTCATATGAAATTCCTGACTTCTTGTTCCCACTAAAATATGCTAAAGCAATAGTAGTTTTACTCCTGTCCTTTTTTTCTCCACCTTCCACACTGAGATTTGCAACTTTGCTACTATACTGTCCTAGAGGAATCCTAGTATCCTGCTATTCAACAGACATATGTTGTTGAGATAACTGCAGTGTCCTGATATTCCTTTATTTTTATGGAGAAAATACAAAAGGTTTTGTTACAATGGATTTTAACACCTGAGTCATGGAATCATGTTGTTGAAACTCTGTAAATTTTAAGGCAATTTTCTGAAATCGCTTGAAAGTGGAATGTTGCATCCTTTTATGCTATTTCCTGCTTCCTATGTAGTTTTATTCAGATTTTTTAACCTTCTTTCTAAGTTTCAGCCTCCTGTGTATTAGGTACAGTATTTTCTGCCTTTCATACTTTGTAATAAAAATGGAACATTTGTAGATCGACTGCAGTTCACTGTGTGGTGAGTTAAAACTGGTACCTGTGGGGCTAGCAGGGGAATGCTTCATACAGGATACATGAAGCTTATTTTAAGTTTGTTTCTGTGAAAGGTAGGATGATTGCTTTATCTTGTATCTCTGCTTTACAAAACCAGGCAGGTTTTGTAGAAACTCTCATCCTACTAATACCCAAACTAACCTGCTAATTCTAGCTGCTCTGAGTTACAGGCTATTCCAACTTATGTTGTTAGGATGCCAGGCACAACAGAACTTGAACAGAATGATTAATATTTAAAGTACACCCACATCTACTTTTTTAAAACAAACCAACCATATCTGCCTGTACAGTAGTGTTGTCTATGCTCATGTTCTCTAACTTCCTTGTATAGTATTTCTCTACAGAGCAAATGATAATTATCTGCCCTCATGTTTTTTATGTTTAAGGTGAGGGAAGAGGGATTTTTCTAATACAAATAATTGGTCTCTAAGGCTTTTTGTGTATAGGCAAATTGAAGACAAAGCAATTAGATCCTTATTTAGCTTCTGAGTCTCTCTCATGTGTGGGTGACCTCTGTTAAAGGGTGTTTTCTTTCCAGGCTCTGTCACTGGTGCCATTGCTGGAACTGGGATCTAGAGGGGAATAGGGTGGCAGAACTTGGGATTCTGTTTTTCCTTAGAATTTAGTGAGCAGGAGCGATGACTTCAGTAAGTATTTAGATGAACTCTAGTTCAATTAAACTGTTGTCTGACATCTAGTGTACTTTCAGATTCTTCTCTAATTCTTTGTGTACTGGCTTTGAAATGAAAGCTTTTTAAGCTTTGTGACCACAGTGGAAAGAGTTGCTTAGAAAGATGCTGCACTGTTTTTTAAGCTATATATGGACTTCGTTCCAGTAATCCATATTTGGAGAAGATGCTTTCCTTCTAAGAATTGTTTGTCTTTACCCTAGAAATATATTTACATCCTCCTAGATTTGTCTCCTGGATCTGTGCTTCAGAATTTTTGAAAGAAACTTTCTCAGCTTCCGCTCTAGTGGATGAAAGCAAGAAATTAAATTTCTGTATGCCAAATCCCAGCAACTGTTTTCAATATTGGGATGCACTGCATCAGCTTCCCATTCGGAGAATGTGCTCTCATTGTAGAGGTAAATAACAATGTGTATTCAAATAGAATCAAACTTGCATCTGCTTAAAATCAATTTATGCAGAAATCCTAAGCAACAATCTCAAGCAGCAAACATTTAATGCCAGAGTTCAAAGATGCTAAGCAATACCTATCATATTTTTAGTAACTTTCAGCTGAGAAAAAAAATCTCCATCTCTGTAGGGGAGTAACTAAAGCAGAGAAGTAACATCTGCTGTAAAGTCAAATCACTGTTCTTTGTTTAACTTTGCTTACAGTCTACTTTAGATCTGTCCTTTCTGTTCAGCACGAGTTCTAATTTTCTCCTTATCCAGTATGAGATTATGGGAAACGCAACAGAAATAGTATCAGTGACTGTAGGCCATCCTCCAGCTGAGGGAACTCAATCTGTCTTTCTCTGTCTCTGATGATAAACCTACCATGTTGTTGTTGTCACTGATTTGCCATCTTTTCCCTTCATTAGGACCAGTAGGTTGCTAAAAGGTGTCAGCTGGGTAGGACGAGGAGGCTAACTCAGCACTAACCAAATAAATCCGCCTGTTCCTATAGATATCCTGTCTCTTCAGTGATGAAGACTAGAAGTCCATAAAACGCAGCTGGAAGCAACCAGTTTGGGTCCTAATTAAGTCCTGTGGGAAAGATTGTGATGACAGCTTCTGCAAATTGGACCTACTAGTGAAAAAAATCAGGAACTGGTAGATGATGAGATAAACAGACTGCTTGTCAGTGTAGCAAAACAAGTGCCATTAAGTCCAGTAGAGGAATATGTGTAGAAAAAGAAATAACAAGAGGTTCTCTGCCCTTTGTAAGTGTTAAAGAACAGATGACATCTGGCATTCCTGGCTGATTTGCTTGCTGTGTAGCCCTGGGAAAGTTGATCATCTCTTAACAGCTGTAAGTGAAAAGCACATAATTAATCACTGATAAGTAAGTGGCTTGAAAATATTGAAAATTAAAGATGTCTTCAACAATAACACAGTAGTTACAATAATACAGTGTGACTGTAACAAGCTTGTGCTTTAATCTTGTGCATTTTTTTTTAGTGCTGCTCCATAACTGGTCCAGATGCCAGCTCAGAAGCAAGTAATAACCTAAAAGCATGTAGTATTTCTAACATCCTTCCTGCTCTCTCTTCTCTTTGGTTTTGCTCACCCCACAAGCAGGAGAATGTCTCCTATTTTTTAACCAGACAGCTTCAGAGCCCCCTCTACTGGAGTGCTGACAGCAAGACAGAGTCTGGCCAGCAGAATAGGACAGGTACGAGCTGCTCTTCTGGGGCTGGGGAAAGGGTGCTCCATGCACGCTTTTTAAGGAGGACTTTCACCTAGTTGATATGCTCTACTTGGAGGTAAGATCTGGCCAATTCATGTTCTGTCTCACTTTCCTGAAGTTGCATTATGATGTTGATAATTGAGCCCACTTGGATGGTACTTGTATTCAGGATTTTCGAAAAGCTGAGAACACCCAAGAGCGTCAGCAGAGCCAGAACTGCCTAGAACCAGTCAGATTACCTCCTCAGAACTTCAGAGGAGGGTGCAGAACACTTCCGTGCATCACTTGAAGATTTATGAGGTTTCTCCTTTCCCCCCATTTATTTCTTTGCACAGCTCCCAGTTCAGTGTCTCTGGCTGTGGAGCGTGAGGTGTAGAATAAGGAAGTTTTGGCATGAGACAAGGCTCAGCCTGGAGACTGCTATGCTCCCCAGGAAGGATGTGTGTACCTAAACAACAAGAAGGGAAACAGGAAGGAAAGAAGAAATAGTACATCTGATAGCAAGGAGAAGAGGCTCTTTGAGTCAGACAGGTACGCTTCAAAAAAGGGAAATGCTACCAGAATAGAAAATATGATGGCATAGCAATTAGAAGACTGGGAAAAGATGCCAGGAGCTAAATCCCAAAGGCCTACTCCAGACTTCCTGTGTAACTTTTAACAAGTCACTGGCTCTCTGTGCAATGCTCTTTAATCCCTAAAATAGGGATTACATTTCCTTTTCTTACTTCATGCTGTGTGACAGCATTAAACAATTAGGCCTCTGTAAAGTTCCTTTAAAACAAGTGAGCTAACTACAAACATAGTAGCTCCTGGAGAGTCTTGGTGAATATCTGTACTGATGATTTTTACATAAAATGGCTTTAAGCATTCTGAGGAGCTTTAAGTTGAATTAAGTATGCTTTGTTGTTGCTATTTACAGAAATGAAGCTTCTCTTCTGGAAAGCAGCAGCTTTAAAAGGATGTGGGCAATCTGGGTGGAAGACCACAGAAAATCATTTTTGTGCCATAGTGTTACTGTAATATGAATAACCTGATTATTTTGCTCAAAATAAGTATAGCATTAAGTAGAGAGTAAAAGTGAAAAAATAACTCTTTTTTTTCCTGAAGATATACAAAATAGGAGTATCCTCTAAATTTTCATGGTAGAACTGTGACTGCAGTTCAAAAAGGGTAAACCAGCTTGTCTAGGAAAAAAATGACAGGAGGGAAGTCTACAGTGGCTCCTCCCCAAAAAAGAAAAGTCTAATGATGCTTGCATATAGACAATGTTGCAATAATGTCTCTAAAAAGAGAACAGAACTGCAAATGAGCAGGCAAAAATTGCTGTTTTGAACATCAGACTTGATAGGTGTGTGAAGTAATGAACCAGTAAGGACAAATCTTTCTATTTTCAGAGGAGGAAGAAGGAAAAAGCTTCAGTGAAATCCAGGCTTTCTGGATAATTAGAGATGGGTAGAGCACATTTTAGCAGGGTGCCTGTCTCCTACCATCTGCTGGGGTCTCCTGGCTCATTGGCACAAGCAGTGACAGGCAAGTCTGGTACTCTTTGATTGAAGTAAACCAACTTTCTACACCAAGGGCTTGCAGCAGGTCTTGTGTAACAGGACTGAGAATTTCATGTGAAAACATGTAAGAATTGGCAGACACAAAAATATTGAAGGGTAAGATGACAACAGTGTGTTTTGACATCAGAGCTGATGCACTAGGGATTTAATGCTGAATTTCTCCAGTTCTAGTCCCACAAGTAATTAGTAAAGCCTTTCTATAATGACCTTGGCACAAAAAGCAAGTATGATAATTAAATTTGGTGATGAACAGAAGTGGGAAGCTTCAATATAATACAAGGGAACTAGAATATCTTAGAGAATTGATGGCTTTGAAGAATGAGAAATAAATATGAGATGAAATTTAGCAGCAGAAAGTGCAAAGCTGTGAATTTAAAGGTGAAGAGAAACTTGCAGAAGATGCTAATAGTCTGTTAATTGGAAGTTAGTGGGGAAAGGAAGCTGGATTTCCTAGCTGATAAATGGTAGTGATGAACCACTGAATGTCTGGAAAATGCATTAAGAAAAATTGGTCTAATGGCAATAATGATGCTGTCATGTAAGAGAGAAATTCAAATTGGAACAGAGGCAAAAAAGGCAAGCAGGAAGACACCACAAATACAGAGACTGTATTATTACAATCTGTTACTCATCTATTAAAATGAAACCTGAAAGGGGATATGGTTATCTTCTTGATGTATTCAGAGAGAAAACACCGGGGAAGAGGAAAGGATTACTTAAGTAAAATGATAATCTTGATATGGAAACAAATGACTGTAAGCTGGGCATGAATATGAGATGGAGTGTACAGAAAACCTGTAAAGACTTTTCTATCGGAGTGATACAGGAGATACTGAAGTCTAAACACTTAACAGCATTAGAGTGTTTTTCAGATATGAACTTCAAGGTGGGATGTGTGGAAGCCATCTAGTCCAAAACCCTGCTGAAAGCAGGGCTGAGATGACTGGCTTTGTGCATCGTTTCCTGCTCTAGAGAGCCCAGATCTGTTGATCTGAGTTTCCTTTACAGATTGATTTGTCCGTCTAGTATGGCATAGTAAGATCTTTCCATTGTCCCAAATAGTTTTTAAAAACAAAAATGTAATGATAAGGTAGATATTGTCATAATGATTTGGTAAAAACCAAAAATTCTGGTGAAAACCAGAAATTCCTCTTGGAGAGTGTGGGGTTTAGATTCCTGCATTTGCCCACACTTTTGAGAAATGTTTCCTTCCAATCTAGTTTTCCTCTTTGTGCTATCCCGTTGATACAACCTCTTTGACATTGCTGTGTTGCTTGTGAACGAAAACATTTAGAAAACAATGTGCTTGCTGCTGCTAGATGCCTGCCAGATTGAAAAGCAGCTGCTGAAACCATCTGCTCGAGGTGGGTTTCCCAGCAGCAGGGTGGCCATCACTGCATCAGAGAAGGAGAGCTGGACTTTTTCTTAAAAAAATAAAACCCTTCTGCTGTCCTTTGTGCAGAGAAAACACTATCAAAATACGTCCCCCAGGTGGAATGGGAGCAATAGCAAGGGAAGAGCAGCTGAAGCCTGGATGTTGTTTTTAAAAGTGAAGTTGATGTTATGAAGTTGGAGGTAGAATTACTGGGTTGGATTGGATGCTCACAGTAGTTCTTTGCCCTAAAATCTGTGAAAAATCTCTTGCATGGTATGCTTTTGTTTCAGGTTTTTCCCCCCTCCTAAGTTGTTTGTATTTTGTGTCACGGATGAGTTTTTTAGCAGGAATATATTCTGCTTATGGTCTGTCTGCTCAAGGCAGCTTGGCAGACAGGAATGCTAGAACTGGGAGGAAAAAAAGTTGCCATCGGGTGTCTGCTATCAGCAAGTGAGGGAATGTAACAGGTGAGCAGTTCCACTCCTAACAACAAAAACCACTTTCTCATTAAGATAAACTTCTAAATGAAAGGGAGCTTTGAATACACCCAGCTAGAGCTCACTGCTGAGGGTTAAATCCATGTGAATTTACTTTCATGTAGCGTAACTTTAACAAATACACTGCATCCAGCAGCATTGTGGTAGTGGAAAGTATGAAATAGTGCTTTGGAAGACTTTTTTTTTTTTTTTTTTAAGAACTGTTTATTCTGTGACTTTGACACATGTCCCTTCTTGCAGTCTGCAGGCAGCTGTGATGTCCTGGGATGCTGATGGTAACGGAATCTCCTATCAGATCAGCCCCAGGAAGGTGGGATCTCTTCCCACAGATGCTCTTTGTGCTGCTTGGGGTAATGGTCTAACACTTTTTATATGAAATCTTGCTTTCAGTATCTTTAGGGCTCCTTTTTGTTCTGGAAGGTCTTTTTTCTCCTTAAAACGTGTTTAATATATTTCTTTTTTAAGAAAAGGACTTTTAAAGTGTATCTTCTGCCAAGCTTGTGTGCTGGGCATGGACCTGGCAGTGGCCATCAATGGGTCAGTGGGCACGAAGTGTGTTCCCTTCTCCAGGGCACTCTATTATCCATGCAAAATGTCAGCTAAAGGGAGGCCAGACGGCGCCTTTTCCTTCTCACACTGAACCCGGGGGCGGGCAGGCAGGGGACAGGGGGCAGGAGGGCTCCTTGGTGGGGCCAGGCTGGATGCTGCCGTGCTCCCCAGCGCTGCTGCTCTGCGGGTGGGCGCTAGGATCCAGCTCTAGAGCCCGCCCTCTGGGGGCGGGACCTCGCGGCCGCCCGTCACTCTGATTGGCAGCCGGCTGAGGGCGGGCGCCGACCTGCCTCCTTCTTGCTGGCGGGAGAGGAGGCGGGGCCAACTCCGCGAGCACCACGGCCCTCGGTGATTGGCGGGCGGCGCGCTTAGCGACGAGCTCATTGGTGGGCGGCGCCGTCGAGTGGGTGGCTCGGCG
>WBMW01003492.1:1102129-1165232 GCA_013396635.1 Penelope pileata
CGCTGCCGCCGGCAGTCGGGGGTCCCTGCCGGGGGGGGGAAGGGGGACAAGGTCAGAGGTCAGGAGTTAGGGGTCAGGCGGTGCCCCCAGCGGGCGCGGGGTTGGGTGGGCGCTGGTGGGCGCTCTCCGGAGCTGCCCCCAAAAGTCTCCATAACCGAGTTTGGATGGTGACTTTGTTGCTGGTGCATTGTGTGTTCTGTATGCTGCTGCTCCGGGTTTGCCGTTTGTTGTTGCTGTTCCCTGATTCCCTCTTTGGTTTACGGAGGTGTCTCTCCTCTTACGGGATTAAAAAGTCCTCTAACCCAGAATTTGCACCTAGACTGGTGAGGGAACTGCTGCTGTTATCTGCACGCAGAATCGCTCTGCTTTGTGGCTGCAACTTCAGTGCTTCCCCCCTTTGGTGCTCTGAGAGCCCTTCGTTGTGTGGGCTGTGTGCAGAATTCCTGCTTTTATTTACATTGCAAACGTTGCTCAAAGCAAAAGCGAAGCAGCTTTGTTTCCTCTGTGCCCTGAGACAGTCCCAGTAATACCTAAAAGGAACGCGTGAGGGGCTTTGGTTTTGTAAATACAACAAACATGGAGATCCAGCAGTGTTGTATCTTCTCTCTAAAGAGAGCACGGCACTACCTGGGCTGTATCCCCTCCCAAGGAACCAACCTGATGGTACACAACAGAATCACAGGGGTTGAAAGGGACTCCAAGAGATCAAGTCCAGCTCCCCTAAAGCATTTCCCTTCACACAGGTGGGCGTCCACATGGATCTTGTGTATCTCCAGAGAGGAGGAGAGAGCTGCACTTCCATAGAAGTGTTTTCCTGGGGGCTTTTGGACACCTATTTGTAAACGTGAGCACAGGGTGGAGAAGAACAGCTCCACAGAGTGTTCTGCTGTGATATTGTGACTGAGCTGATTGCTTGTGGTAGCAGAGATCGGAATTCATTCAGTGTTTGTGGTCAGATCTTTTGGAGACTGATGGGTAACGGGGTGTGTGGCCCTGGTGTTATCCATCTTGTCTTTCATCAGCTGGTCAGGCATTGGTGAGAGCTCAGTGCTGCAGGCTGTTAAACTCCTCTGGTACAGCTGGAGCTCACCGTGCTGGTTCTCAGGCCCTTCACAGAAGGGGATACAACTGTTGTTTCCAAAGCTGTTGTTCCCAAAACTGTGATTTCCAAACAGAGCTCCTCAGCAGCAATACGGACACTGGAGGTAAATGCTCGTGTATGTGGGAAGCAGAGGAGAGAGCGGTGCTGGGGCTGATGGTGCATGGCAGCCCCTGAATGAAGTGCTGCTTGCCGTCCCGCTGCCGCTGAGGCTCTCCCCGACCTGCTCTGCTTTCCTGCCTGTGTCACTTCCTTCCCCTGGCGCTCCGCTTGCCCGCAGCCAGCTCCAGGCCCAGCTCCCAGCCCGGCCGTGGGGACAGCCCCGCTGCCTGGGGGAGGGAGGGGGCTGAGCCCATGGGGCAGTGGGTGACATCGTTTTAGGGAATTTGTCAGTGAGGAGAATACTTATTACACACATCAGGTTCACAGGGATGCTCTGATTTTTCTCCTAAATGTACAAACCAACTCACATGTGATTTCCTGCAGCTTGGACAGAACAGCGTTTGGTTACCGCTGATGCTGTCGCAGAATACCCAGCGTTTGGTTCAGTGGCATGTCATGAAGGGCTCAGAACTAAACTTTTCCAAAAAAATTTGCAGAGCTTTAAAACACGCTCAGTTCGTCTTCCTGACGTGCAAAACTTGCTCAGCGCCTCTGGTTCTGCTGACCATTTGTGCAAACAATCAGCTTTGCTTTTCCTGGTGGTAGACAGCAAACACTTCTTTGCTCACTGTTTTCTCTTTTTAAACAACTGCAGCACCATGTATTCTACTATCATGCCATATAAAACAGCATCCTGGTTTATAGGGCTTTACAGGCTTCCTGTTTTTACCAGTGTGTGCAGATGCTTTTACTCTGTTTGAACTTCGTCATTTATTTTTTCCCAAACCTGTTTCTGTTTTATGCCATTGCACATACACCGACGTGCTCAGACCTGTGTTGTACACCATCTATTAGCTGAAATAAATGCTGTGTGCAGAGGAACAGCTTTCTCTGTGGGTAGCAGTTCCCCTTTATCGATGTTATAAAAATCCTTGAGTGTAGTTTTTAAAACATGAAAAGCATTTCCTGGACAACATCTTTCCCGCACAAAGCAGAACTGTGTTTCCCAGACCTACTGGAGACCGAGCGAAACAGGGTCTCTCAGTGAGCTTCCAAAATTGCTTCTTTTTCATTTGTAATAACTTTTGCATTGTGTGATTAATGGGATGCTGCTGCAAATGCTTCCTTATAGCCAACCTGTGGAAATCCTCTGTTTTGATAGAAATAAAGTAGTAGTCCTGCTTCACCACGTTACATCCATCACAGTGTTGTCCTAAATGGAAAGGTTTTTTCCTTGTACAAATTCAAATCAACGTTTCACGTTGATGTTGTGTTGTAAAAGAGAAATACTCCATTTCCTATTTCACCAACACGGGGATGGGTTATGTAAGTTTTGATATTAGGGAGCTGACAGCATGGTGAGAGATGACAAAACATGTAATGACATGTGATCCAGCTCCACCTGCAGCTGCTCCACCAGGCTGCTGTGCTGCATTCCTGGCTGTGTGGATGTGAGTGCAGCATTAGCACTTCTCTGCAGATGAAGCCGAGCTCCCAGCAGTGACGCAGAGCTCGCTGTGCACCAGCAAGGGTCCGGCTGCTTCGCCAGTAAATAAATTGTCTGCGTAGCTGAGCTGCAAGCTGCATCAGGAGAGAGATAGCTGGTGAGATGGGTGTCCTCTCTGCCCACTTCCTCCAGCAAATGAGAGGCTTTGGAAATCAGCTGACTTGAGGCACAGCCTCAGCTTTGGCATCAGACTCCTCTAGCTGTGATTGCATCCCAACTGTTGATCCTTATTTTGCAGCAAAGTGCCATACTGTTTTGATGCAGTTTCTCATTCATAGATGTATTCTTGATTGACTTGATTTATTGTCCTCAGTGCTCAGCTTTAAGCTGTTTTCATAGCTGTTTTGCTTGCCCAAAGGAACCCGGACTGTCTGCCAAGACAAGCTCTTCTTCATCCTCCTGGTATCTGGCCAAACCCAAACTGCACTGTTGTGGAAAACTTGTATCCCTGCTCTTGGTGCATGCCTTGGGTGGTAGGTGCGCAGCGGTGTGCCAGTCCTCGTTCGTAAGATTTTGTTGTGCAGAGTTACAGTCTTCATTGGCCAGGTTACTCCAAGGTTATGCTTAATGCCAAAAAAGATTAATGAGCAAATTGGGGATGCTTCAGCAAGGTTAAACATTCGAGTGT
The DNA here is from genome assembly GCA_013396635.1 of Penelope pileata. Classification (NCBI taxonomy): domain Eukaryota; kingdom Metazoa; phylum Chordata; class Aves; order Galliformes; family Cracidae; genus Penelope; species Penelope pileata. The sequence goes on from WBMW01003492.1 coordinate 1,105,466, forward strand.
AAACTTGGAAAAAAATCTTAAAGAAAGAAAGAAGAAAAATTAAAAGAGAAAGCAAGTTGTGCTGTTAGCTACCTGGAACATTGACTTCATTCACAACTGTTTTTTTCACATTTTCCTCCCATGGGGGGTTCCTTAGTGCTGAGATAGATCCTAGCAATTATTTCCTTTGGCTGATGTGCTTTTCAAAAGCAACCTCTTGCTTTGGTTGTGTTACTTACACCCCTCATTTCTTTTGCATGCAGTTGGAAATTGAAGGAATACTCTCCCTTCTCCACTGCCTCAGTGCAGTTATTGTTTCACCTGCCTTGTCTTGGAAAGCAGCAGTTTGGTGGGGTTGGTTTTGTTTTTGTTTTTTTACAAGGAACTTTGTGTGCTGTGCTCTGCTTTCCCTTTTTTAAGAGTTTTACTCTAAATTAATGCCTCCTGCAAATGAGTTGAGAGAGTTCTTTCCATTCCCCTCTATGGTCCGGCCTGGCTGGATGGTTCTGTTCTGCTGGCCCTGCTCACCCGCATCAGCTCAGGCAAATTGTTGAATTTATATAACTTGATCAATCTTATGTCTCAGTCAGTGATACAATGCCTTGTTAAAATCCTAGTAGTCTTTTTCTTGGTGCACTGAGAGCAGATGTGGTGAGTGGAAGATTGCAGAACTCCAAAACGGCCCTTCAGCTCTGGGGAGCTCTGGTTGCGTTGATTGATGCTTGATACAATTGGAATCATTGAAGCAATGAATTCGTTTGTTAGTGGTTCCTAGCAAACACCCAAGCTGAGTAACCTTGGCACTGGAGCTTTTCTGCATGAAAAGGTTCCAGTGAGTGAGCTCAGACACACTGCTTTGATGGCGAGTGCCTCCAGTGGTTTGCATGGTATCTGTTCAGTGTGTCAAAGCAGTGCCAAGCTCTACTGCTATCGAGAACACTGGGTTTAAATTAACTAGAAGAAGTTTAATGGGAGTACAGCATTGTTTTTTTAATGGTTAAACAATAGCTCTTGCCTTTGGGGGATGAATAAAGCTGCCTCTCAAGCAAAGTTAATGAGGAGAGCTTCCATCACCTTGCCAGCACCCGCTGAAGGCACAGTGGAAGCACCTCTGGTCCTCGCAGGAGCTGAGGGCAGGAGCTGGAGGGAACGTCACTGTGGTTTCAGTTCTGCTGGGGCTTGTTTGGATGTTACTCCCTTACAGAGAAGCATGTTTTCTTCCTTTTTGCTTCCGGGTGTTGGTGGCATTCATTCCCTACGTGCTTTAGAAGCTGTGTATGTCCCACATCTGTCATCTCTAAGCATTGCAAAAGTCTCATTTGCTGTTCAGACGTTGTTTAATTCTGAACCCAGCCTTCTGCATGAAACATAAGCTGTCTTTATTGAGACACACTCATGAAACAAATGCATAACATGAAACTGAAGAAACACTTGCTCCAAGTGAGCCACCTTCACAGAGCAATACAGATGCATGCCAGTCTTCGTTTAATGTGCAGCAGCAGTTCCCAGGACAGCTCTTCCAGTGAAAGCCTTTACCCATGTGGATCAGCGTCTTGCATTGTGGAGAAATGTGTAGCTTCAGAAATGCTCATTTTGATTCAAACATGTCAAACCGATATGTTTAAGGACCTTGGGGAGAAAGGAGGAATCTAATACATCAAAACCTGCATACCTGACCCACTTTGTACAAGCAGGGATGTTGTCTGGGCCTTCCTTGCTTCACATCACTTTCAGATGTTCCCACTCCCCCCTAAAAAGCTTTGCATCCAAAACTGCTGCTGAAGTCCAAGCAGACTTTTAGAAAGGGCAGTTACCCTTCAGAGCATACTTGGAGCTGATCTAATCACTGGCTCAGATTTCATGCATCACTTGTGCCTTGATATCAGGAAGGATTTAACTGGACTTATTTGCCAAGGAAACAACACTTTATCCCTAAAAACACCGAGTCCTGGCACGTGAAACAGCAGCCCAGCGACACAGTAGGCGTGAGTGTGCCAGTAACAGATCCTCTCCCTGATAGCATCTGATGCTGCTTTGTTGCACAGATGGCACAGTGCCTAGGAGCAAAGCAACTAGTCCAGCCCCATTAGAACCAAACTTCACATGCCAAGTTTTTTTTTTTCCCCTTTTATGCAACATCAAGTAATTCAGGATTGTTATGCTTGCAGAAGCAAAGGATTATTTCCAGTAGCTGTTAAACACCTTCCTGTATGCTAGGATCCCCCACAGCCCAGCTGCTATGCATTTTGCAATGGAAGAACCCTTTAAATTGGCTATGTCAGGAACCTTAGCATCCAAAAGTAATTTTCAGTCTGTAGTATACACAGAAATATTGCAATGCGTGTTTTTGTTTTGCTGCGTTTGCAGGAAGCCTTGAATTGAATTTGCTGCATTATGCCCTGGCAGCAGACAGTGGTTTTGAGGCTGTGCAGTTTGAATCTGTTTGGTAGATCTTGGAGTCTCATAAGATACTTTGAACTTTGTTCCATCAACTTCTTTTGGGGAAAGAGAGAAACATTTGGGGGATATCAGTGCAGGTGGAGTTGAATTGAGATATTCTGTTCTCTTTGTCGAAATGTTCATTTTCTTTTTACTGGCCTTGGTTTGTTCTGATGACAAGCAAGAATTCTAAGGTGGAGGGAAGAGATTCCTACTGGATTTTCCTTGGCAGGAGCACATCAGCTTGCTCGTCCTATATGACCTCTGATGATTTAGCAGATCTGTCCGAGCTGGGCTGTTTGTTCTGAAGCCATCTTAACAGAACCAGGTCCTTGGGGCTATTTGGTCTGAACCCTTCTGCTGCCAGATCCTTTTGAGTCATTGGACAAGTGACTTAAAATTTGTCTATTTACTACTTCGTGATGTTACATTGCTTGTTTTTTTTATGACTAAATGAAATCACTGTATTTGCAAAGATCTCTAAAAAAGAGTTGTCTTTCTACGGGTTAGCAGAAAACTAGCACAGAAGTGTTGCAGTTGATGCTCACATGGGCAACTCACTATTGAAATTCTTCTGCATCGTAGACGAACAAGAGGCCTTGAACTCCATCATGAAGGACCTGGTAGCCCTCCAGATGAGCCGACGTCACAGACTGGTTGGATTTGATACCATGAAGAGCAGAGACACCGCTCACTGCAACAAACAGGTAATAGGCTGTTAGTGAGACCTTGGAGTTGGTACCTGGGGGCAGAGTAGGTTGGCAGTGGGTCTGCTGCCTATGTGCTGTCATCTGCTTCTAGCCTGGCAGCTGAAGCATTACTGATGAATAATCCCTGTTCTTACTCAGGCTGTGTTGCCAGTTTGGTAGCTTTCTTCATTTATTTACCTTCATGGACTAAGGAGGGTGCAGTCTGATTATTTTACAGCATCTTAGTGTTCCATCTTCCTCCCACATGTGTTTTTGATGGGTTTTGATCTGTGTGGATAAGCTAAAAAGTTTAACAAGTGGTTTTCTTGTTTTTCAGTCCATATTGCCTTTTTTTTTTTTAAATGACTTTTTTATTATTAATATTCTTAAAGAAAAAACACAATGCCAGCAGTCCACCCCTCCTGGGCAGCCCTGCAATAACAAACCAGTGTGCCTCTGCAGTGGAAGAAAAAAAAATTCCGGTAAGAAAATTTGCTTCCTATTCAATGTTAGTGATTATAAGTTAGGAACATGTTTTAAAACTGTGTATGGCAACCTTCACAGAATTCACTTTGGCAGGTGTGGGAGGCCAGGAGAGCTTTTCGTTCCTGGCTCCGTCATGATGTAGCAGTAGCACGCAGTTCTCCCTGTAGTGGAAATAATAATATTGAAATAATATTGAAATTCAGAGGGAAGCAGAGAACTGAGAAGCGGTAATGATGAAAAAGAAACAAGCATTTAAACTTCTAATACAAAAGAGGGTCACTGCAGTGTAAAGCAGCATAAAGCAGTCTCTTGGAGAATGAATGAATGCTGGTCTCATCTTCATATGATTCAGACTGCATAATAATACAGGATGAAGATCCTGGTGAAAGTGAGTCAGATAAGTTAATTCAAGAACAGTGAAGGAGATTCTGAGAGAGCTGGCTTTAGTGAAACTGTGATAAATCTTGCCTCTGTGAAAAAGGAAACAGCTCTTTACAGGTGTCTGAATAGAGACAGCATCCTTAGTGGGGAGGATTGGCTGGAGTTACCCGGTGTTGTGTCACGTGAAGAGGGAAATGAAACGAACGCTTGTATTTGAGTATGGGGATGTGAAATCCATTTTCCAAATGAAATACTTTTCCCAAGGTAATAAGTGGGAGGGTAAATACTTTAAAATTTCTCCAGTTTATTCTACATTTCTCTACCAAAAAAAAAAAGTCCCTAGGCAATTATTGCATTGACTTTCTGGTAAAAAGAAAGGACAGAATAGTACAGCTCTGGCACTATATGCTGTATATCATTTGGTAGTTTACGTGAACTGCTTTAAAAAGCAGTTCGTATAGGTGATGGGTTCCCTGTGCTTTCCAAGGAAATGGAAAGTGCTAGATGTTTGACTCTTCTGGGTTCTCTCGGAAGTGTAAACACTAAGATGACTTTGAATTCCTTTCCTTAGATCTTTGAAAAGTAAACACAAGTGGCCGGTGTGTGATCCTTTTGGAAAAACCATCAGGAGATAGGTGCCAAATGATGTCAGTACCCATGATCACTTTTTTCCCTTTCTCTTTGTTACAAATTACAGGGTAGGAAAGGGTATAGTGGAGTTGAGAAAGATATTTTAGTTGGTTCAGGTACCAGCAAGTTGAAGGGTTTCTGTAGAGCCCTGAAGGTGTTCTAGTATAGTCTGATTTTAACTGGTGAGAACCTAGCTGTTTCATGGCCTTAAACTCATCTTGAGGTCAGAAATTTAATTGATAAAATTACTGTCATTTAATTTCATCCAAACAAATCCGTTTTGTTCACTTAGACCAAACTACTAGGAAAAAAAAATCCAGAGCCTTCCTTCCCAGAAGATTCTAATATGCAGGGATCATTCCTCTATCTGTAATGCCTAAGAAACAAATGTTCCATCAGTAACTGTCTGGTGGACGTGCTTTATAGCTCATTATTCCTATGCTGTTTGCTGCATTTTTCCTTTACTGTTCAATTAAAATGACTTCTCTAAAATTTGCTTCACTTCGGTGTCTTTCTAGAGTACGTTCTTTTTTCTTCCCACATCTGAGAAACTGTCTTGGGTAAAGTTGATGTGCAAATTACTCATCTGCAGATTATTATTGCTCTGACTGGGGAGCCCATTTGTCATGATCAATTATGTACCCACAGTACTGCTGCAGGAATACTGCGTACTCTCAGTGATTGCATGGGTCTCTTTGAACTGCATTCTTGACCACTAGGCCTGCCAGATATTTCCTCTAGCTAAAGAGCATTTCCTGGCCCCATTTTTTTTGAAGTTCCTAGATGTATGATTGCCTATTGTCTGAGGCTTTCACAGATGGCTTAATCTGCTCCAATCACATAAATTGTGCAGCAGAAATTATGGAGTCTTATCAGAGCACTTTTTTCCCTTTTATTTTTATCTTTGTGACCTAAATTGGGATTTGAACTTGGAGCTCCAGAGTTGAAGGTTCAGCATGTTGACTCTTCCGTGTCATATAGCATCCTCTGAGTTTACAGGGAAATGCACAGGTTATGCAGTCAGTGCTTTTAACCATCTGCCAGGTATGGATGATAACCCCTTTGCACTTTCAGAGGTGGCACATAGCTTGTTTGTAACGTCATTGTTTGAGTTTCAGGGGCTGAGTTTTTGCAAAAGCAGAGATATATCTGCAGAGTGAAGAATGTAACGTGTTCCCTGTATGTGCCTCTTTTCTACCATGGAAAAGAAGCATGCTTGCTTTGAGAATTCTCAAAGAAAATTGGCTTCAGTTCAAATGAATGTGCACTTGGATACAATTTCAGGCTTTTGCTGTGCAGTGTTAAAAATGGATTATTTTCCTTATAATTAAAATATATTTGTGTCTTCTATTTAAGTAACAACACAAATTACAACTTAGTTTTTACCCCTTTCCTTCTCTTTCTCCCTTAGCAATTTCTCCATTCCTCATGGTGCTGCGTTCACATTTCATCCTCTTAATTGTCTGCAGTCTGCTTCAGCTTCCGTGGAGAAAGCTGTCAGATTTGTTGTGGTCTGGTTGGCCTTTTGAGGAGCTGCTGCCTACTGCTATCACAAAATTACCTGCGTTGTGTTTGAGCTTTTATGTGGTCCATTCATTTGCTTTATTTTTTGTTTGTCAGTTTCATTGTGAACTAACCTTTAGTTCTTTGGTTTTTGTACAGAATGATGTAAGAATAAAGTTTGAATATAACGGGGAAAGACGGTAAGTCCATCTTCACTGCTTTGATTCTTTACCCAGTAGAATAATTTAGTCAGGTTGAATATCTTGTTGGCTTCACTTCCCTTGTTGCTGGATAAAAAAACACACAGTAGTGAGAAATGTTGCCATTAAAGGCAACAGAAAACTGCTTATGCATAACTTAATTTTTAGAAAGTCACTTTCCTCTTGTTTATTTCCATAATACCTATTTGTAAGGGAATTGCAGTAATACTAAGCAAGCTGTCCAGCCTGATAGTCTTTTTATTTCAAATATGTTTTCCTTTTGTTTCATTTAACTAAACCTAAATTAAGCTAATCAAACTAGCTTCAATCTTTTCTAATTTCTCACTTGCTGATGGTCTGTCACTGTTACTGTCCAGCTGTGACTAAGCAACATAAACAGCAAGGAAGGATTTTTCATTAGTCTGGAAGTTTCCTTATTGTTTCCTTTGATACTTTGTTTTGAAACACTTACCAAAAAAAAAAAAAGGTTATCAAGTTTATTAACTAAATTAGCAGTTAACAGTTACATTCACCTACAGGATGAATTCTCTGACTTAAAAAAATGATTTTTGATGCTTGAGAAAAAAAAGTAAAAGAGATCTGATGCTGCCTTTGTCAGCCAGTTCTTGTCAGTGCTGTGCTGTGTCAGAGGCACTGTGTGACTGCAGCAGGGCCACTGCGCAATGTGCCACAACTTCTTGTGATCACACATTACAACAAGGCAGCTTGGGAGCAAACTTGTCACCATAGTCCTGTCATCTTCCATGTCCTCTGCCAGAGTGCATTTAGGATGGCACAGAGCTCCGGGAAGAAGAAAGCTTTTTCTGAAGTAACATTAAAATGAAAAGGTTGATTGTGCGTTAGTCTAATTATGCAGTTACGCTTGCCTGAATTCCCCATTCCCAAAGTGGTATGCAGTTACAGACAGCAAGCTTGCACCGAGAATGTAAGTGTGTGTGCTTGGTTTCAGAGGAGCTGCCAGACCTAACCACAAATATTTAAGGTGGTCAGGCAGGAATGGGCTCCTTAAACCCTGCAGTCCATGATTTTGTGTTAGAAGAGTGCACAGAGTTTTTTAAACTAATAGAATTTGTGGCACCTGAGAACAGCTCTGCTTTTTAATGCATTGAGTATAGAATGGAAGCCTTTATAAGGGACTGCAGTTCAGCTGAGAGCTAAATTATGGTGCCAGAGTACTGTAATTTCACGGATGGGTTTCTTAGTAATATGTAGAAAATGTTATTGTGGGCTGCTTTCTTAACAAGGACAATTATTTCTAAATTGCTGAACGTTGTAGGTCTGGTAGCAAGATGAACCCATCCTGGGAAGTGGCTGGGGAAGCCAACTAACACTACAGCTATTTAAAACAAAAGCTGCATGTAGTAAAAGGATACTGAGTGCTGATGGAGCATGCTGGGTGGACATCTTGGAAATGGAGCCTTCTGTCCAGAGGGCAGGTTCAGCACAACACTGTGTGAGCTTCCACTGAGCTGATGGAGGAAGTGATCTGTTCAGGTTGTCCTTGTTTTCCTGGTGACAGAATGGCCCAGAGGTGCTGAGAGCCACGCTGTCCCCGGCAGTGTTTCAGCCACGTGGAAGCAGGCTTGTTTCACGTTGTGGCAGCACATTAAGCAGCTATCTCAGTGCATTCTGTTGGCTCCCAGCATGGTGGTGGCCACCAAGCCACATCCCAGAGCTCCTTGGTTATCCTGCCAGTAGCGCAGGAGCAGTGTGGCCAGTGGAAGCTGATGGCAAGGAGCTTGCTTGCAGCAGCCCAGAGGCAGAAGAGCTGACTGTCTGAGTCTGGTGCAGGGAACACCTAAAAATGGGATGCTGAGCGCTGGATGTCCTTGGTTCAGTAAAATAAGGGCTCGTGAGTTGTAAATGGTGGTTTACAATTGAATCCTCCAGTTCTTGACCCAGCATATTTTACTTGCTGTTTATTGTGAGAAAGGTAAAATAGTCTTTTTCTATGGCTGTCAGCTTTCTAAGTACTTGGCAACTTCCTACAGCAGAACATTCCAGCAAAATAAACAGTGTTAGATGCTTTTCTGGAACTTCATTTTACTACTTTGCCTAAAGCTTTATGGTCTCTATTCCTATATACGCAAAACTAACAAATACCTAACAAAAAAAGCTCTACTGCTGCTTTCTGAGAAGCATGCCTGTGCCGTGGCATTCATCAGGGTTCCCCAGGACAGCTGTGCCCATTGCCACTGTGGATTTCTTGAGGCCATTGGTGTGTGTTGCTTAGAACGCTGTGCCGTTCAGCTGACAAGGGAATAGCTGGAAGTTAGCACTAGGATTCTGGTGGATTGCAAGGTCTGGGTTCATAGCAAGCAGTCAGAAAAATCTACATCTGTGCATACTGAAATTGTCAATCAGTTGGTGAATGTGCCCAGTGATGCATTGCATATACATACACAAGGAAAATACCCAAATTTTATTTAAATACTTCTCATCTTAGTGAAGTTGAGGAGGAAGCATGACAGTGAGACTGATCTCTCTTACATGAATACTCTGAATTGATATGTCAACTGGTGTTACAGTCAAAGCAAGAAGCATTATTAACGTTTTGGTTTATTAGGCCACTATAAAAATTATTTTAAAAAGGGGGCAAAGCAAAATTAAAATTAAAAAGAAAAGAAGCCTTGAGTGTTGGGGAATTGCACAGTGAGTTTGATCTGACTTCAGCTCCTTTGAAAATGCCCCTGCTTGTTGTGTGGGATTTGAAGGATAACTACAGAACCAGTGTAGAGAGCCTGTGGTTCAGGTGTTTGGAGATGTTTGACTTGAACGTGCAGAGGGTGGGTGTGGAACTAATGTCCCAGAGCGCTTTTGGGAGTGAGGGCTTTCAGATTCCTTAGCATCCTCCTGCTGATACCTTCCCTCAGGAGTTCAGAACTCACTTGCTATGGGAAAGTTTGTTGAAACCTTTCAATTGGAACACATTTTGGAAAATGTTAGGAAGTGAGTTTTTAGTTCAGATATCAGAGTATTTAAGTCAAAACATTATTTTGGTTTTCTTCTGCTGCTTTTAGTGCAACTCTCACTACATGTATTTGTTTGTGTTTATTGCCTGAGGAGATATTCTTTAAGGCAACATACATAGCACATTTGTATCCTCTTATGTGGAAGAAATTTATTCAGTAAAGGAAACTCTTCTGTGCAGGAATAAAGTCAATCTATTTTAAATGTTGAGTTGAGTAACTCTGAGATTGCATATTGTATTTTGACAAACCATTTGCAAATACACCAGAGATCAAGAATTCCTTGATAAATAATATCAATTGAAGTTGGAAAAAATAGTTGCCTACTTGAGAATGGAAGGAAAACATAAAATTATGGTTGGTTTTGGTTTTGTTTTTAATGATTCATCTATCTCATTTGATTGCATTGTCAGAGATGTGTCCGAATTCGGTAAGTGATTTTTTTTTGTTTGTTGTTTCAGAATTATCCCATTTGTCCGTCCCGTGCGCTATGAAGATGTGCAACAGAAAGTGAAAACAGCCTTTGGCCAGCCTCTGGACCTCCACTACATGAACAATGAGGTACAGAGCATTGTTCCCCCTGCTCAAAACATGCAAGTCTCTCTAGATGACACCTCCTTTTCTCATCCCAAATTCTGTGCTCTTAAATTAATTTTTTTTTTGGCCCTCTAATAAGTTGATCACTGCTCAGAGGAGGACATGCTGGTGCTGACAGAACATGACTCTGATGTCTGTGTTATATGAATGTCAGCATCTTGCTTCTTCCTACTGGTGTTACTTGGGAGATGCTCATGGGGAGTATGCATTTGTCTCTGAAGAACAGGGTAGTTTGTGTTAATAACATAAAGTATTTCATTGGCTTTCTCTTTTTATTGTGATGTTGCCCTTGCATTGTTAGAGACTGCATCTCTTAATGAAAGAGATGCAAAACCCCATTCACCTTTATACGTTCAACAAAAATAAAAGTGATTCTTCAGTGTTAATAAAAGTCTACACTTAGAGTGGGGTGTAGAACAGAGGGTGTTTGAAGGTGATTTCTTGGGATTTTACTAGCAAGTTCTAAATTCCTCTTTGATTCCCCTCTCTCAAAGTCTGCATCTTCCCTGTATTAGTCTCTTAGATGAAACCTAGGTTTCAGCTGATCGTTAGGTCTGGGTTCATAAATATTCTGAGACTGTTCTCATCAGGGAGTCAGGGGCCTGTCTCTGACTTGTTCTTAGCAGGCAATGAATTCAGGCAGCAATTAGTATTTTTGTGGATGCTGCCTTAGGGAAATTTGCATAGGGTCAGCCACTTCTCTGATGGTATGGGAGGAGAACCCTGTACAAAAAGACAGTAAGACAGTATTGTGATAAAAACTTGTGGATTAATGAGCAGTCAGAATCCCATCTTATATTCTGATTTTATTTTTATTTTTTATAGGTTGTCCAAATCCCTGTTACGGGAGTAGATTCATTTTTTCTGTCCTTTCTAATGTTTGCTTTTTTTTGTTCTGTATTTTGCAGCTATCTATTCCTCTGAAAAATCAAGATGACCTGGATAAAGCAGTAGATCTCTTAGACCGAAGCTCTAATGTGAAAAGCCTTAGAATATTACTGCTTTCTCAGGACAGAAACCATGTAGGTAACAACTTCTCTGACTGCAGCAAAATGAAAGGTTGTACTCTTAAGTCACTGAAAAGTGGCAGTCTTAGCCAAGAGTAATAGGAATTAGTAAGATTGCTGTGCTTCACAGATGCACATGAATATGTTTATTCTCTTTGTTTTGGCTTACCTATAGGGTTTGTTCTGTTAGTTTTGTTTTATTTTTTTTTTGCTGGCCACAGCAGGTGTTTAAGGACTAAATCATTGAAAAGTGATTTTCAAGCTGTAATTATGAAGGACATTTTATGTGGAGTACCCAACGACTGTATGCAGAAAACTCCTAATGAGTCTGGTTCATAGAGAGATTTTTTTTTAGTTTTGATTAATGGCACAATGTCAAAACTGCACATAATTATCTTGTCTTTAAGAAAGCACAAGTTGTTCTTGATGACAAGCTATTAGCATTTTTTTTCTGGATGGGAAACCTCGGGACATCTCACGATGATTTTTCAGTTCTGTACGTTACTGCTTTGAATCCAATCTTTCTGTGTAGAAACTGAGTTGCTTTTAAGCTCATGATGGCACATGAACACCTAAGATGAATTTGACTGTGTCTTGGTTCACTGTCTTGTATCACAAAGGGCTGTGGCAGTGATTTTCAGTGTAATTAGCATTTCTCAGCAGAAAAGACCCTAGCATGGGAAGTAAGCGAGTATTTTTATTGATTTTCTTTTTTCTTTTTAGAGTTAAGATCATACAGCTTTTAAAGCCAAAGACCTTGATAACTTAGATATTTAACTTGTAAACTACTAAATTCTTTTGGATGGCATGGCACAAAAAGCTACCCTACCTTGAAAGTTCTGCTGATAGTAGCTTGTCAATCTTGAACGTACGTCTCTGTTCAAATTCTGCAGGCTGTCAGCTCAGGCTGTAGGAATAATCACACCTGTAATTCTTAGAGCTGTCAGAAGAAATTAAAAAATATTTCTTGCTATTTTTGAAATTGATAATCCGTGTTAATCGACAAATAAACACCTTCAGGTATATTACAAACAGTTTCTCAAGTGACCAAGTGCCAGAATCTGGAAGGGTATGGGGGGGATGGTGCTATTCTTTGTCCTATGCCCTTTCCCAAAGCATTTGTTACTGACTGCTGCAAAGACAATGCTTGGCAAGAAGGCCTTTGGTCTGACCTAGTGTAGTCAGACTTTGTTCTGTGTTGTCAGGAAACACTCTGTAAAAGGTGGCCTCTACTTTTGGTACTACACAGTAAAACAATTCTCTTTAACAGCCCTCTTAATTTCAGTATCTTGAGGCTACAAACCAGATGTTATATGATACTATCTAAACTTTACATAAGCCACCAAAACCTCCTTCAGTAAATGCTCAGCAAGTCTCATCCTTACAGCAGCCAGCAGCCAGCACTGTGCTGGTGTCCTTCTGTTAGCTGTTTTTTCCTCTTTTGCTCAAAGCAGAACCAAACAGCGAAGTCTTCACTAAGTGCCACTGTTTCCCCCTTCTCCTTCGACTTCCTCTTCATCTCTGAGTTGCCTGACAGGAGAGTCCTCCATGTGATAAAGCAAAAGCCCACAAGTCTGAAGGAGGTTTCTTGGCTGCATGATCTCATCCCACTGAGGGAGCGGGAAGCATTATTTTTCCTGAAGTACAGGATGCAGATTTTGTTTTGGTTGTGCTCTTTTTCTGGGGATGGAAAGGTAATGCCGTGACTTTGGCACTAATACATGTATAAACCAACTTAATTTTACAGCAGTAGCTGTGTGACTAGCACTGAGAGCCTGTGTTTGTGAATGTTGTTTATATTAATTTCCTTGTGCCTCTTGCTGTGGCTCATGTGTGCTCTTTCTTTTGTCAAGAAACTCGATCCTATTGTCCTTTCTCTCTGTTTTGAAACTAATGAGAAGAACTGGCTAAGTTGAACACCTAGAGGGCTAAAGCCAGACTCCACATGAATGGTGTGACCTGTGCACCCATTATTCGCCTCCCATGAATGTACTCATGACAGTTTCTCCGATTTAAACCAGGCTTCCTCCTTACTAGGTGCAAAGGATTCTCCTTTTTGAATGAGCAGCTTTTCGATACTTTTACTTTTTTTATGTATGGCCTCACACCTTGTTTGCCAGTACTGTTCAAATAATATTCAGAAGACAGAATTAATTTCCTTGGAGCGTCTTTGGTTCTGTTTGTCTCAGTAAAATAAGTGTTATACAAGCATTACATTCTGTAGCAAGTGAGAGAGCGAATATATCCCCTTGTAAAATTAGATTCTTTGGAACAAAGTATCTTTGGGACTCTTAGGCATCTTACTACTGCAGTGAGCTACAAAGCCATCCTGCAATTCTTCCTGTGCTCAAGTTACCCCTTCTGTCTTTCTCAACAAATGCAGGAGATGTCCTTTGACATGTCTCCTTTCATTGCTCTTTCTGCTTTGAATGAAATTAAGGCACCATGGAAAAAAGATCTTTAATTACATTATGTCTGTGTAGGTTCAGGAAAGGATGAATAAAAACAATGCAGATAGCGTTCGTGTTGGTATCTCCAAACTCTTTGTGCTCTTAAATTCAAGAATTTATTTTTGCTTAGGCTCTCTGAGTAGTCACTTCACTTGCAAAAATTGTGGGGAATCAGGTTGGTAGCTCACTGCTTCTGAAAGAGTGCAAGATTCACAGTTTATCTCTGCTGGCTGAACTGACTGACAGAAATTGTAGGTTCTTCCATGGTGTGATCTCTGAGGGTGACCTGTTCCTGTTGGTTTCACAGGTAGCTGCTAATGGAAGGCAAACACTGAGACTTGTAAATCCTGCGTTTGATTTGAGGCTGGAGGAGAGCATGCTCTAGTTGTTCGACTCCTGTTTCACAAAATAATTGCAAAGCTTCCTCTTTTGCTGCCTTTCATGTTTGTGTTCTGTGAAGTAATAAGACGTCAGGCTCTAGGGCTATTTTTGAGCTAATTTCTTGCTACTAAACATAATGAAATTTCTGAAACTGTGGCCAGACTGCTTGAGCTCCTCTGTCTCATTTTATTTTATTTCACCCAACAGACCAGTTCTTCACCCCATTCTGGACTGCCCAAACAAGTCAGAATTAAAACCTCCCAATCTGTGGGGGATGTGAACACACCCTATCAGCAGCCCGAGCCCAGAAGCAGGCATCTTTCTGTCAGTGAGTATTTTTGCCACTTCTGCTTGTCTTTATTTTGTGAAAATTATCTTTTGGACACTAGTATTTACAGTGTAGAGTTCATGAAAGCCATGAGAAAATGAAAGGTTATTCTAGGCCAAGGCAGTTCGTATTCAAAAGCTCTTAATATGTTCATAATAGAATGTTTCAAAGTTCCTTCATAAATTGTTGAACAGCTGAGGAGCTGCTAAAGGGGATGTGCTAAAGCCAGATCCATTGAGGTTAGAAATTTGGAAAGCTTAGATGAGTCCATTAAGCTTTAGTATTTAGATTGGCAATTTCATTTAATGAAATCTAGATTTGATTTTCCTTTTTTTTTATTTTGAATTTTGGAGTCTGTACTTGTTTCTGTAACCAAGTACTTTACTGGTAGCGCAGGAATTGCCAGTGCATATCTCACCACTGCCCTACATACTGAGTTCCCTTCCCTTCCACTCTCATAATTCCCAGATCAGCAGGGCACAAGGCAAATATGGTAGGTGACTGGGACAGCTGCGCAGAAGAGAATGAAAAAAGTCAGAGTAATACATAACTTTGTCTCATTTCCTTTGTGACTGTTAGCTTACTGAATTGACGTTCAGTGGGAAGGTCCCTGTAAGACTCCTGTCATATAAATCTAAACCTTTAAGTTGACAAGTGTTAGCAGTTCTCTTAACTTTGAAAGTTACAGTGTGGAACGTTTTGCAGAAGAACTTGCTGACCATATGGGTACACCTTACAAAACATAAGATGCACCATGTGGTGCATTGGGTTAGAGCAGCCACAAGCATGTATTTTTATTTTCATGGTTTCTACCTGTGGTAGATTTGGCTGAGTTGCTCAATTTCTCTGTGGTATCTCTCTGTATAACTATGAAGTACCGTTCTTTCAATCTGTGGTTGAAAGATGCTCAAAGCTGTTAAGATTTTACATGAAAAACTAATATGCCTGAAGCTCCTGCAAAGGTTTTTGGGTCCAAAAAAAAAGCAGCCTCATGGTTTAGAATCTGACTCCTTTGTGTGAAACCTCAGTAAGCTGTGAAAGAGCAAGAAGAAGGTGAGCAGTAACGGGGATCTGCAGTCTGAAGGCTAGAGCCTAAGGTGGCGTTCTGTGTAAATGACTTTTGCCTTGAAAGTGAGAAAAGCTGAAATTTGTTGGAAACAGAAGTGGATGATGGTTGTATTTGCTTTAACAGCTATTTTAGGGCCTGTCAGATCCAATGATTCAGATGACAGGTGCTGCAAATCATGAGGGCAGTACTAGGAGCTGTTTTGTTTCCAAGTTCTAGACCAGCTCGCTCTGTGGAAGAGGAATACTTCAGTTTGATTAACTGTAAACTTGAGGTGTAATCTTAACTGGATTTTATATCAATATTTGCAAAGCAATCCTAGTGTCAAATAACAAATGCAATTTGATCAGAGCTGACAGCCTCCATACTGAGGGCTCAAGTCAGATCCACGCTGTTCTGACCAGAATATACTGGGAGAGGAAACTCAGAAGAGAAGGACTTGAGAACTAAACCAGTAGTTCTCTATTCCTAGACTTGTCTAGCAAGTCTGCTTGTATCTTGCCTAGAGTCTGCTGATCCACTTCTATACAGTTCACTCTTGAAGTAGCAAACAAAAAAGAAGTGCTGAAAAATTCTGAAGGATGTCTGAAACTGGTACAAAAAGGGTTTTCCCATCCATTATAGTCTGATGTTAATGTGCATTAAAAGAGCAACATTCCTTGGTCCTGTAAGGCAAGCAGTGGTATCCATGCTTGTCTGAACACCATGGTTCTTTTTTTCAGACAGATTCAATGCCAAAAATATTTGATTTTAAAAAATCTTTTGTTGATGTTCTGAGGTATCCAAATAATGGTGCCAAAGCTAACAGACTGCATCGAGTGGCTGTCGTGGGTACACAGCGTAGTAACAAGGGGCCCCTGCTGTATCCCTGCTGCACGGATTCTCTCCTCTTATCCCAGCTTGTAGACACGTTCTGATTAGCCTGTCATCAGTCAAGAAAGCATTGGTTTTATTTTCTGAACATGCCAAAGTTTCAGGCTGCTACCTTAGTAAGAAGTCCAGAAGGATTCCAGTTCTGTCAGAGGTCTGACAGCAGTTTGGCAATAGCTTAGCCTTAAGTCAGTTCCCTCTTCCTCCTCTTTTTCTATCTTTAATTTTGGAAAAAGAGTGTACCTCTGTTTGCTTGTTTCAAGCGTAGAAACTTCCCTATTCATAACACATCGTGAAATGAAAGCTGAAAGCAGCATTCAACAGAAATTGTTTGCATGCAGGGTATGTATCTGTAGTTCCTGTCTTCTGAAGAAGACAGGCCTCAACCCTGCTGTCACCAACTCAGAGGAAGTAAAGATAAGTTTTATTTAAATTTTAAAAAAAGAGAGAGAAAAAAAAAAAAGTTGCTAAGCATTCTGGCAGCCCTTGTGTTTTTTCCACTCACTTCCTTTGATATACATTGATTTAGTGCCGACTTCCTTTTCCTGCCCAGTGGTGGTGGCCTTTCCACAATAGCAGCTGGGCCGACGCCAGCGGGCCGTGGGCTTCCTCCAGCCAACCATGGCATTGTATCGGAAAGAGTGAAAGTGTGCTCCCGTGACTCAGTCCAGCCACAGAGCACACTCTCCTGTTTATCTCCCCTCCAGTTGGCTTGTGCTGTCATGTGAGCTCTGCAGAGCTACTCGGAAAATCAGGTAGTAGCTCCAAGCGATAGATTGTTATTTTTGTATGTAGGCCACCTTCCCCCCGTGCGCTCAAAACCATGCCAGTGTGGTTCTTTTTTTTCATTCTGCAGCCCTCTGAAAGGTGTACGCGCTCGTTTTTGGTTAGCTTCTGCCAATGTTTGCCTTCACTCTTTATTATAACAATTTCTGTAGAAAATATTTTCTTTGGGAGAGTATTTGCTGATCTTTACCCATCTTTCATAGCACCTGAGTACACACAGTTAATTAAAGACAGTGTTGTAAGGAGCACAGCTTGAGAGCTGATCTTAGAACTCTGTCTCTGACTTCATGGGTGACTTTGAGTGGATTGGCTGGACCACAGCATTTCTTGGAGCTCACAGTTTAACTTGGTGGGAGCTGCAGGTGGATAGGTCACTGCAGAAAAGGATTTTACTCCTTCCTGTTTCTGAAGTGTCATCTTCTTTGAGATCTCCAAGGAAAAAACAAGTCCCAGAGGTTATGTTTCTCTCAGTAAGTGGCACAACAGAAACTCCTTAGTCAGTACCATAACAGATGAGTAAAATGTTTTTCTCATCTTTTGGCCCTTACACGTACACACTGTCCAGCTAGCTATCTCATCAGATAAATGGCAGTTTCAGAGTTGACCTCCATCTGTTTTCACCCAAGCTAGTCGCACAATTTCAGTTCCACGCAATAAAATCAGTTTTAGGGTTGTTTACAACATTGACAGTCCTCCCACGGGGTATTTAGGTTTTACAGTATCGGTATGATCAGGTGATGATAACCAGGAGGGACAGCACTGTCACCAAGGTAGGTGATGAAGTTATAGCAAAGACAAAAGATTGGTTGCTCTGACAAGTGTTCTGTTTAGTGGAGATGAGCAGTGTAGTGAAGTTCATGCCTCTGTTAGAAAGCCAGGAATTCCTGAAGTCCTCTGCCTTCCCTGAGATTCTGAAATTATGCCTAGAGGATTGAGCAGAAGAGGTTAGAGATAAGCGACTGTTCTGTTGGGAGCTTCACCAGCAATTTTCCTGTCGTGTCTTATATGATAGCTCATTCAATAATTTGCTTTTTTACATCGCACCTCCTGGTTCCGGAGTTGCTGTGATCATAGAGGTCTAGTATTAGAGGTGAATATTGGGATTTTGTGTACATGCATGTGCAGTCTCATTTCGGTGAGAATCAATATCAAAGATGTCCTTCTTTCTGGCTCAGGTTCCCAGAACACAGGCCGGAGTTCACCACCTCCTGGCTACGTTCCAGAGAGGCAGCAGCGCATTGCTCGGCAGGGTTCCTACACCAGCATAAATAGCGAAGGCGAATTCATCCCAGAAACCAATGAACAGTGTGTGAGTATGAACATTAGGGTCAAGAAAAGTAAGTCCAGCTGTTAGGGATTTTGCTGCTGCTTTCTGGGCTCTGTTTTTCACTCTAGAACATTCAGTAGCTGTAGTTACACTGGCAGCTACTGGTGTTTCCTTGTTCATTTATCAGTGACCTGGATAGTGGGATAGAGTGCACCCTCAGCAAGTTTGCTGATGACACTAAGCTGAGTGGTGCAGTTGATACAATAGAAGGAAGTTGTGGGTGCCCCATCCCTGGAGGCATTGGTTGGATGGGGCCCTGGGCAGCCTGGTTTGATGGGGAGCAGCCAGGCCATGGCAGGGGGGTTGGAGCTAGATGATCTTTAAGCTCCCTTCCAGCCCAAGCCATTCTGTGATTCTCTGATTTAAACCAAACATCAAATTTGTTTTCAGATGTGTAAACTCGGTGCCTTTGTTGGGCTGCCAGAAGCAGCTGGCATACGTATGGGGCATTGTCTCCCCACCTCTGAATGAACCTTGCAGTTTTGGTGGCATTACACATGTATGCTCAGGTTTCCTATTATCAGATGCATGTTGACCCTCTTGCATTTGAAACTGTGGTTTCCGTTCAAAAAAGTAGGAAGTGGGGCCAAAGGGCAGCTTGCAGGTGGAGACAGTAATGCAGTAGCACCAGCTGAGACTCTCTGTTCCTGGAGTCACTTGGGATCAAACCCAATGCACCGGTTGATTTACTTTCATTTTCACAGCAGAGTTCTTTATCACCTAAAGCAAAGTTGAGGCTCAAATTTTATGTGTGCTTAACAGTTTGTGTGGGAGTTTGAGGAACGTTCTAAATAGCTTTAGACTCCCCTCTTCAACTGAACATCCTCCAGACAAGCTGTAGTAGACTAATTCTCTTGCACAGCCTCTTTTAGGCATTAGACTGACGTTGCCATGTGACTGTTTTTTGTGTTGCAGATGCTTGACCCTTTAAGCAGTGCTGAGAACTCGGTGTCAGGAAGCTGTCAGTCCTTGGACAGGTCAGCAGACAGGTACAAATGTACAGGCTGGTAGGAACTTACGTGCTCAAAATCCAAGTGCCAGTTGTACTTATGTAAAAGTCTGTTTTCCATCTCAAATTTTCTTGGAGAGAACCAGGAAATTGTTTCCTACCTACAGCCCAATATATTTCTTAAAGAGAACTAACTGCATCTTAAGGCTGGTTTATTTTCTGGCAAAACCAAACCCCAAAAAACTGGTACTTCAGTAGCTCTATGTTATAAATACAGAGTTCTGAAGTGTACTGTCTGCGTGGAGCCTAGACTCAGAGAACATCTGGCTGCAGGGTATTTAAATCATTTAGACAAGGCTCTACTTGTTCATTTAAAAAAAAAAAAAAAAACACACACAAAAAAAATACCCAAAAAACTATTCTAAGGTTAAACAAATATATCATTACACTAGATTCCTGTGTCCTGCAAGATACTGTATTAATTCCAAAAGTAAATGGGGAGTCTCTTCCTTTGTTGATGACTGCAGTCTGATGGTCTAGATCTTTCTCTTCCTTTTGTTTGTTGTTGCTGGTGCCCATATCTCATGCAGGTATTAGGAACAGTGCTGCCTTTGAATATTTAAAGTGTATGTGAGAAAGGGTATGAATTTTTAAATGCTTCCCATGTAAATTAATAATTTGAAATAACCTGAAATTCGTAAACTGAAATGTCCCATTTATCATTATGTATGGACCCTCCTAAAAGGAGTCTTCTTTTACAAAGACAAGCCGTTTTCTTAATCTGGGGAATCTAGAAGCTGCAAAACTGAATTTCTTCCTCTGCAGTCTTTGATTTTGTGGGAGAAAGAAGAGCATACACAGCTTGAGGTGTTGGTGGAAAGCCATAGGTCCTATTAACTTGAATAGTGACTGTGGCTTTCCAGTACTTTCTTCAGCAAGTTTTTGCAGCTCCTCCAAGCTGGTTCCTGTAGGTATTGTATGCTTTTATGCTGGATGCTTGAGGTTTGATTTTGTATCCATCCACATCCTCAACATAGTTTATCAAGTCACAAAGAAGCAGTTACAGTGCATGGAGGAAAAAAAGTTTTCCTGATTGCTCCTTGTTAGCATGGGTATCATCTGGGGAAGCTGCTGTGTAGTAGGAAAGGAATTTCATTCGGGAGTATAAAAGCTGTATAAGGCTCTCCCCATTTGCACTGGTTTAATAGAAAACTGCAGATAACATGGCTTTGGCACAGATTAAGTTTGTGTCATGTCTTAGGCGATGCTAAGGGCCTTCTGCCAAACAAAGAGCCATAGTTAGGCTTGCCTTGAGGAGTCCTTCTTATCAGGGAGAAATGTGTGGGATCAGTATTGTAGGCAACGTTTGTGGTTGGGCTTATCTGTTGTGGTAGAGAGGAAAGTGAACAGAAGTTTTCATGACATAAACTCTTGTGAATCATGATAAACCTCCTAGGGCAGTGTTCCCCATTCTCTGCTGCCCTGTGAGCAATGTGCTGCAAGCAGTATCCTGCTTTGCTCTTTCTCTTAGCCTTGGATTTAACCTTCCATTTCTTATGGCTGCTGGAAGCACTGGGTCTCAAACCATAGGCTGAGGAACCACTGAATAAGTGACACAAACTGAACAGAAAGGCTGACTGCTCACGTTGGGAACTAGTCTGGGGCTTAATCTGAGTTTATTTAAGTGCAAAATTATTGCAGGGACACTCATTTGAGAATCACTGTTACTGATGTGCAAATATATTGGGTTGTATTTTAAAGTCCTTGTAGGTTTCTCTCCAGTAGCTAGCAAAACTTACTCTTGCCTTCTTTCTTTAATAGTCCTTCTTTTCGGAAGTCACGGATGTCAAGGGCACAAAGCTTTCCTGATAATAGACAGGAGTTCTCAGGTATGTCAGTGTCCAGTATAAAGAGTGCTTGATCCAGACGTTTTTTGCTGTTTGCTGGCTAGCCTCCGTGTTTGCTGGGATTATAAAAATAGAAGAACTGGGATTGTAAAGCTCTGAGGTTGTTTATTTCTTACATCTTCCTAAAAAATCTACTGTTACAGGAAAATTCTGTCCTTAGAAAATGTGTACTTTTTGAAAGAGCCTCACTTCTCTTTTTGCATTTACTTCCAGACCGTGAGAATCAGATCTATGACAAAGCGGGGAAAGGTGGGACCTACCCTCGGCGCTATAATGTCTCCATGCAGCACAAGGACTACAATGATGGTGAGTTGTTTTCAGACTTCCTACTCCAGTCTTGAAAAAGAAACTGAAGCAATAGCAGCTTCCAGAGATGAGCATGACTCCTGGTTGAAGAGCCTTGAAGCACCCTGGTCCTTCCAGGTAGTGCCGGAGTTACTGCTACTGGGCATGATGCCACATTTTCAAAGGGAGACAAGATTTCTTTTACTTTGCCCTTTCTCTAGGTAACCAGACTGATCAGTGAGTTGTAGGATTGAGCAGTGCTGATGTTTATTCCTACCTCGAGGATCCATTATGCTTTAATACTTCACAATGCAAATTTGCTTCTGAGTCTTTTAAACTAAGACACCAGTGACTTAGAGTCACATCTGCTAGTCAGTTGGCTTTATGGAAATTCATTTCTTCAAGTTGCAGAAGAAGAACAAGCTCTTCTAATATTTGTCTATTTTTTATTTTCAAGTCCAAGCATCTTGTATAGGAAGTCATTCTGTCTGCATGGTTGTTAGCTAGCCTTGGAACTTGTGTGGTAACCTGTAAACCAATTGCTGTAGAGGGCAAATTCTGTTTAGGTCTTGATGAGGCTGTTGAACTCTTATATTTTTGCATGTTGTCTGTTCGGTTTTAGATTATTTGTGGGAAAAGAACAGAATTTTTCTATCATTTATCTTCATTGCGTACCTTCCAGCCATTACTTCCCAGTTATGAGGATGTTGTTTAAAAGCTTTACTGTTTTTCTCCAGGCCGGCGGACATTTCCCCGGATACGGCGTCACCAAGGGAATCTTTTCACTTTGGTGCCCTCAAGTCGTTCCTTAAGCACCAATGGGGAAAACCTGGGCCTGGCATTGCAATACCTGGACCCCCGGGGGCGCCTGCGGAGCGCTGACAGTGAAAATGCCCTTGCTGTGCAGGAGAGGAACATTCCCACTAAATGTAAGTGGTCACCTTGAAGCCTCTTGGGGTTACAGGCAAGAAATGCTGTTAGAGATGAACTCCAGATCCAATCTGATCATAGCTTGATTTTTCACAGGCCATTCCAAACCACATAATCACATGGTTGTATTTTGAGACCAGTCTGTCTCACCTGTGAGAGGTCCTTTTTTTTCCTCAGTTGAGTTCATTTAGAAGCTGATGATGATCTTTAGACTAATGACAGTCCAGAAAGGCAAGAGCTGCTAGTAAGGCATTTCTAGATCTGCATAACCAAGCCTTTTCCTACTACTTCCTGCTTTGGTTGTAAGATTTAGCAAATCATGTGATAGCCCACAGTAATGTGACTGTGTAAGAAAGATTTTAGGAGTTTATAAATAAAAAGCTGTAAATTGATTGGATCTAGATAACATACAGGATTCTTAAATCTGCCAGACAAGCTTATTTGCTTGATATGTTAACATTTATAGTCAGGCTTGTAGATTACAGTTAATTTACTAGTTAAGGGCTGTATTTATTTTACTTGCTACTTGGTGGAAGGATTTGCTTCTGTATTAATAACATGCCTGAGTTGTTTTCTGGGGAGCTTTATATTATTTAAAAAAAAAATAAGGAAATAAATAGAGCATAAATCATTACTAATGAACTTCAGCCGTCCCATACAGTAATTTAAGGATCGAAATAAGCCAGTATTAAGCCAGTAGAGTAAGCAACACACTAAAACTCTGACTGGCAGTAAATCTGATTAAATTAGACATGGCAAAGCTAGTCTCTGAGCTCTTCTGTATTTTCACACTGTCCAGATGGCTGGTTCCTGATTGTGTTTTTACAATTTCTTTTTAGATACAGCATAATTGGATGCATTGCACTGCATGTGTCTGGTAGGGTCATTTGTAAAGTTAGTTAAAGCACTGGTCTTTGAGAAATACGCTTTGTTATTAAGAGCAATCTGGAAAACTGGGCTCAGGACTTCCTGGGTCAGGAGAGTGCCTCTTGTACATAAGCTGCCCAGTGTGATAGAACAGTGAGAGCTCGTAATTCCCTGCTGACATAACATCCTGCTGGGGATGTCAGAGGTGGCAGCTTTAGATGATTCTCTTATATATTTTTTAGTCCTCATTGTTCAGCAAATGGTGAAGATATCTGCACTGTCCTTACATTATGGTCACTACCATACCAATTTCTAGAAGGGAATTATGACTTCTAATTTTTCTGCTCTAGAGATAGCTTTGCAATAAAATCCTTCATGCAGAAGAAACCTCAAACTGAGCAATAATTGGCAAAGAATTCAGAAATGATGTCCTTCAAGTTGTCCCAGAAGCTTAACAGCCATTCTTAGCTGGATGAGATTGATTGAGCAAGGCTGATCCAGCTCTTCTTCATCTAATGCATGTAGTAACTACAGATCACGGGTCAGAAGGTCCTGCTTAATTGCTGCTCCATCTCTTGAGATTGTGGTGTTGTAGAATCCACCCTGTTGGTGAAATGAAGTTTCATCAGCCTAACTGAATAACTTTAACTTGTGTGTAGTGTTTCTACAAAAATGTTTCACCATTTCTTTTTGATGGGACATCAGAGCCTGAGAATCTGAATGGTTGGATTCCATTCAGAGTTCTGCTACACCGATCCTGTGAGAGTCCCTTTCACATCCATTTCTTCATCTGCAAAATATCTGCTTCAAACTCTGTAAAATGAGAATTGATCTTTGAAATGCTCACCATTATCTTTAAATAGCATAGCCACATAGGAGAATTATTACTGCTCTTTTTCAGCTCCAAGTGCTCCAATAAACTGGCGACGAGGCAAACTGCTGGGCCAGGGTGCCTTTGGCCGTGTGTATTTGTGCTATGATGTGGACACGGGCAGAGAGCTCGCGGCTAAGCAGGTCCAGTTTGACCCAGAGAGTCCTGAAACGAGCAAGGTAATTCTTTCTGCAGCCACTAAACTTTGCTATGCAGACTTTGTAATATGCCTGTATCTGTCTGTCCTCGAAAGCTGGCATCATTATTTAGTTTGTACTAGGGTTTCAAGTCATGTGGAGGGGAATAGGAGTCATTTAAAAATTACTTTTCCGTATTATTAACTTCAGCTTGAAACTAAAATCCATTTTCTGGCTTCACTTCTGGCTCTGTGTTCTCAGCTTTTTGGTTTGTTGCCAGGTTACTTGAGGAATACTTGACTGCCCCATGTTCCTGGTTAGACATGAATGTGAGTGAAAGTAAATCCAGAAAGAGTCAGATTTTTCTCTTTTTTAAATAATAATAATTTTTTTAAAAGCGGCATGCACTTGCAAATCCCATTTTCTGGGCTTATATGGTACGCTTGGTATCAAGTATATTAATTAATAGATGCTTGTTTCCAATACTGAATTCTTCTTATCCTCAAAGCAAACTGAACTGTGGTGTGTAAACTAATCAAGAAAGTGATGTGACAACACAATAGAAACAGGGGAGGTGAAAAGGACACTTTCAAATTATACACCAGCAAAAAACTTCTTGCACAGTAAACGCAAATGGATTGATTGTGAGGTTCTCCTGTAGTGTTTGAGCAATGTACCAGTTTCCCAACATTAAACTTATCCACTTTGAGCTGAAATAGCTGATCCATGGAGATTTAATTACTCTGATTTTATGTGTAATATTGGTGCCAAGAGAAGGCCTAACTTGGTACATTGTAAGTTATACCATATCTCTGCTGTAAATCAGACAGTAAATCTGAGCCAAGGAGGAACAGGCTGGAATGTGTTCTGAAAGCACTGAAATGCCAAACCTTAAACTATCAGTTGGCCCCTGATACTTCCTCTGGTTCCGTGCATCTCTGCAGCAGCCAGGTCCTTGCTCTTGAAGAGCTGTATCCTCTCCTAAAGCGAGAGAAGTGATTCTGGCAGCTTCCAGTGGCAGGGGTGGAGAGAGTTAAGTGGGACTAACTTGGGGAAAACCATCATTCCTTTTTCCATAAATCCTCGTGCTCTGTTGCCTTTGATGTTCAGCCTGTTCATTCCTTGGATTCAGCAAGAACCTGATACTTTTCCTGGGCAACAAACATTTCTGATTCAGTCTGAAGTTGTTGGATAGCCTTTTTGCCTTTGCACTGTGATACCCTGTTGTCTGTGGCAGAAATAAAGCAGAGAATTAGTTTCATGTGCATGGCTGCAGATTCTTTGAAGTAAAGAAGAGAAGAAGCAGTTTCTAAGGTTGATTCAAGTAAAAACATGAGCATGAATCAGAGCAGGGCTAGATGAGAAGTTAGAAGCTCCTAGCACCCGTAATCTAGATATTAATGAGTTGAGGTTCATACAGAAAGATTCCTGCCCATTTTGTAATGGTCTAGTTAGGCCTGTTTCATAATTGAAATTAAAGCTCACGGTTGTCAGCTTAGTGTTCAGGGCTAAGATTATTTCTGTGTTGTCCCTGAAAAATACTTTCCATAAACTTGCCTAAAGCCTTTCAGTAAATAGCTGACAGATTCAAGACAACAAAGGTTTTTTCTTCTGGTACTACATTTATACATGATACTGCCTCTGTTCTATTTCTGCTCTGCTACTACCAGCTTATTATACAGTAAGGGTTAACCTGAAGCATTGGCAATGTTTGCCTTTCCCATGAGCTAGGTGAACCAATGTCATGGAATAGACTGCATCACTGTAGTAGCGGTCCCATCCTGCCAGTGACATGGACGGATTTATTAGGATGAAATATTTCCTGGGGCTGGAACCTTATTTTCTCCTTCAACATCCATAGGAAGTGAGTGCCCTGGAGTGTGAAATTCAGCTGCTGAAGAATCTCCAGCACGAACGTATTGTTCAGTATTACGGATGCCTGCGGGATCGAGCAGAGAAGACCTTGACCATCTTCATGGAGTACATGCCAGGGGTAAGAGCTGACACAAAGGGAGATGAGTGGTTTTGTTGGTTGGAACTAAACTTTTGCTTAACTGTGTAATCCATAGGGAAATGGAGGAGGTGCCAATCTCTTCTCTCTGGGAACAAATAATAGCACACAGCTGTACCAGGGGAGGTTCAGATTATTATTAGGAAAACTGTCTTTACCATGAGGGTGATCAAACACTGGCAGTAAGGTGATTGGTGCCCCCGTGGCTGTCAGTGTTCGAGAGGCATTTGGGCAATGCCCTTAATGATGCACCTCAGCTGTTGGTTAGCCCTGAAGTGGTCAAGCAGTTGGATTTGATGATCTCTGTAGGTCCCTTCTAACTGAACTATTCTGTATTTCTGTATTAAGTCCTGTTAGGTATGTTTCCTTCTCATACATATTACAATGCCCCCGCTTGCTTTTTATTTACACCCAAACCATCTCTTTGTGGTTTTTTCCTAATGTGTCTTGTTCTCAAAATATGTTCTCTTCATTAGTCAGTAAAGCCAATTCTTTTTCTTCAGCGTAAATTTGTTCTGCCAAAGAACTTGAAAGAACTTGGGCCAACTTATAAATTGGGCTAACTGAATTAGCAGAGTCATGCAGTGCAGCAAACTAGCTTAAAACTGACCCTGCAAAAAGGGCAACCTTTGACTTGGATCTGTCTGCTGAATTAGTTTATTGCTTGTGTCCACAGTTGTACCAACACAGCTAAAGGATAGAGGAAGCACCCAAACTCCTCAAGCTATTTTTGCTATAAAGCACTGACCTTTCTTTTCCCAAAATGGGCTTCATAAGGCAAGAAGCTCTGAGAGCCTCACAAAGAGGCTTTAGAAGAGGCCAGAATTCATTACTGTGCCAGTTGGGTATATAACACAGTCCCAGCTCTGGGAATTGAATGGGGACTGCGAGATTTGTGGTATGTCGTTTCTTTGCCAATCCGTTCTGTTTGGTTTTGGTGCAGGGGTCAGTGAAAGACCAGCTAAAGGCATATGGTGCTCTCACGGAAAATGTGACCCGGAAATACACTCGCCAGATTCTCGAGGGAGTCTCGTACCTTCACAGCAACATGATTGTGCACAGGGACATAAAGGGTGAGATCAGCTGGTGATTTATGTATGTACCACGTGCTAAAGGAACTCTGATTAAAAGAAGCCAAATGTTAAGAATTCATTATCCTGGTTGGGGCTTCTGAAAGTTGCTTTGCTCTGTATCCATTTGTCTTGTATCCTGACCAGGTCTTAGGGAGGGCAAGGGAAGGTAGGCTGTTTTCTGTACCTGAGAGCGTGGCAATTGGTGTTTATAGAAAGGAAGACTGCAAGCCTCTAATTCTTAGGACTGCTCAGTTGTAACTCCTCATGTTTCTCTGACACCTCACCAAAATGAGGTTAAGTTGCCTCCTGACTTTCACTGCCCCCATAACACATGTTCATTTCCCTGTGGATTCTCTTCTAATTTCCTCTCTGACCAAAGTACCATTTCTCAGCTGGTAAACATACCAATTGCTGTAAGAGTTCCATGCCTGCTCTTGATGATCCTGCTTACCTCAGACTCTTGTGACTTGTCCTTCCTGCTCTGTGTAAGAGACCTCTCTAACCTTCCAGATAGAGCTTGTGTGATTAGGCTTTAGTCCTCCTCTTCCCGGTATAACCCCATGGAGCCAGGCAGTCTCCTTAAGAGTTAATGTCAACAGATGTGGCAGACACCACACAATTTTTTTCTGTGCTCTGGAGGGACAGGAACATTGCTCACTGCAAGAAAAATATCTTCTTGTTCCTGCCTATAAATCTTCATTGCCTCCCCTCGAGGGCTGGCAAAGGGAAATGAGCTGCTGATTTTTGAATAACACCTTGTATACTGCTCATGTGGTGCTCTCTACCAAGTTATTTCCTACCAATGGATTATTCACTACTCTGCACCCATCTTCTAAACCAAACTGTTAATTTGTCTCCAGGGTCTGGATGGAAAGTCTTGTGATTCTGAATTCAGCTCTACCAATGAAGAAGTGAAGTGCTAAAACCATCTGAGAACACAAATTAATTTTACTGGAGGGCAGAAGGAGTTCACATAGGCATATATCAGATTATGGCAAAAAAGGGTTCTTGATCTTGCTGTAGCTTTGGAGGAAGGTTTTTGTTTTGTTTGTTTCTAAGGCTTAGCTTGTATCCACACGCAAGGTATCCTCTAAGTTTGCCTTTTTTTCCTCTGTTTCATGTTCAGGACCTCTGACCAAGTACAGTGGAGATTGACTTGTTTATTATGGGAGTTCAAAGTGGTTTAATTAGATACATCTGTCAGCCATTGCTTTCTGGTCAGCTGGGTATATTCACCAAAGCAGTATCCAAATAAAATCCTTTTCTACCCAACTATGTACTATCTAAGCCATAGGCCTAGGGGCCCTGTATAGGCTGTCCGAGCTGTTTACAGGCAGTGTAACAATGACAGTGCTGACTCAGCTCTCATTTCCCCTCCCACTTTGCTTCCTTGTGTTTTTCCCCTGAAGTTTTTCCCATTTGTGGCCATTAGCAGTTGGCTTGTCTACAGCCTGAATTAAAGAAATGATGTTTAGCAGGTCACCTGGGGCTTAACAGGGAGAAAGCCATACCATGAGCATAGGTAGTTCTGGGTTAGATATCAACTCCATAGGCTTCAGATCCAACAGCTGGATTGCATGAAAACAGCTGTCTCTATAATTTTTTTTTTTTTTCCCTTGTCCAGGAGCCAATATTCTCCGTGACTCTGCTGGGAATGTGAAGCTTGGGGACTTTGGGGCCAGCAAACGGCTGCAGACAATCTGTATGTCTGGAACAGGCATCCGCTCCGTCACTGGCACGCCATATTGGATGAGCCCAGAGGTGATCAGCGGAGAGGGCTATGGAAGAAAAGCAGATGTATGGTGAGAGTTTAACTTTCTGCCTGTAGATCAATTCACGGCTTTTCTGGAGATAGACCGTATATCCAAATTCAGAGTTTGCCTGCATCAAAAGTGAGAGCAGTTTAAGGTGAACTTAAGCAGTTGGTTTGAGATTAAGACACGTCCTGCTGCAGGCTGTGCTTTGCAGTGTCAACACACAACTGCTCAAGTGTTTAGGTAAAAATTTCCATTCATTCCTCTCTCAAGCTGATACCCAGTTCTATAACCTTCTGGTGCGAGGTTTCCACCCTTCTTCTGTCCCTTATGTTGATAAGAGACTGAAGATTGTTTGGGGAGAGTCCGTTCATTTTGTTTTAAAATGAGAGGTATGCTTATAACACTGGAAATGAAAGGAACAGAATTTGAGTATGTTGACAAAGCTTTAAAGGAAAGATGCCCAAACCTGGAATAACACAGAAGATACAGGTCAGATCAGAGGTGATCTAAAGTATGCATGAATGGAAACTGTAGCCATGCTATTATTGGCATAGCCAAGAAACATCCTCTATCGAAAGGAAAAAGCAAAATGGTCCTGTGTCAAAATGTTAGTTTTGGAGGCCTTAAAAAGGGGGGATTATAACACCGAGCTTAACGACAGCAACAAAAGGTATGTTTGTGTCTCCCACAGTAAAGCAAGGCCTACACTGTTTCCTGTACAAGCAGTGAATGGAAGCAAAGCTGAAATGTAACTTGTATGCAAAGAGTTAAGTTCTTCAGAGTCTCCCAGTTGGGATTCTTTGGGAGAGAACGGAGCACGTGCCTTTCCCCCTAGATTGATGCAGTTGTGGATTTCCTCTTGGTGCTGACATCGGTCCATTCCCATCAAAGAGATGCTGCCGTTGGCTGGGTTCCAGTTTCTACAGTCCCAATCGTTTTTTAGGGGGGTCAGAATTTTCCAGTGCAACATTAGTCGCAGGGCAGAGGTGTATGGCCAAGAGGCTCAAAGACGTAACAAATGTAGCCACCTGGCTTTGTGCCACTGCTGCAGGCCCCTCTCCAATTTTCTTTTTCCTAAATAGCAGAATATGTGAGCTATTTGTTATTGCTGGAGTGACTTGACATGAAAAACATTCCTGCTGTTTGCTGAATATCTTAAAGAAACCGGATCTGCTTAAACGGTATAAATCAGTCTAAACAATAATATATCCCTGCTTGCTCTTGAGCAAACCCCCAGCACTTGAGCACACATGGTTTGCATTTTCTGTACTCTCTTCTAGTAAGTCTTAAATGGCTGGAAACCAGTGTAAAATTTTCACGTTGGATTTTAAATGTTGTCAAGAAATCATTTCTTGCATATTCAATGGATTTAATTCCTTTCCTTCCTTGTCTTGGCACTTGATGCAGATCTGCCTCTGAAAGTGTCTTTTCTTTGCATTTCACTTCAAAAGAGGGTTTAGTTTAAAGTTAGAAGAAGCAATTTTGCTCTTTAATGGAACAATGTGATCAGAACACAAAAGTGGATGTTTGAAGTTCACTATCTGCCTTTGCTTAATCTGTGGCCTTGAGGGAAGCAAATAATTCTTTTTGAACAAAAACCAGTCACTGCTGTACTACAGAAACCCATCTTTCTTGTGAAGGTACTGGTGTCATTCTTGCTTCAGAAAGGTGGCCCAGCCATGTCCATCCTCATAATCATGTTTTTGCCTTGAATTACTCTGCAGTGCCCCATTAACCTCACTAGGAGTTTTACCTTAACATAGTGATGCATCTGCCCTGCTAATGTTTTAACTTGCTGCCTTCTTGTTTTGGAGCTGTTAAGATTTGAATGAATCTTTGACTGTCCAGGATGCTTGATTTCTTGTAGAGATGAGAGCTTTCTCATGTGGGTATTCTAAAACAAAGCAATGAAAAGGGATTTTGCTGAAATGGCTTTGTGGAGTCAACCAGCTCTGATTCACTGGACCTCAGTTCTAAAGTACGTTTTCTGCCTTGCAACCCAGCAAGTGCATTTCAGGTAGCAGCATCAGCGGCGCCTGATATACCAGTGAGGTCCAACAGCACCTTCAGGGGCCTCTTGTGTGCACCTCTTGTCCCCTGCTGTACGAATGTTTACTGAGAGTAGAATTTGAGCAAAGGAGAGCGGGACAGATGGCATTTCACAGTTCTCAATGCAGTGAGAACCACAGTGGAAAGCAGCCTCCCTGTCTCAGCACTTTATTGCTAGCCTGACAGTAGTAAAAGCAGCAATGTTGGCAGATCTGGCTCAGAATCTCTGCACACATGGCATTCACTGAGCACAAAGCCATTTTGTAGCTGTTTTCAGAGCAGAGCTGTACCTTGATGTTGACTGCTTGGAAGTTCTCTCTGTACACTGTGCATTACTGCGTGATTCAATTCTCACTTTTTTTTCCTGTCTGCTTTTCCAGGAGCCTTGGTTGTACTGTTGTGGAAATGTTGACAGAGAAACCACCCTGGGCAGAGTACGAAGCCATGGCAGCCATTTTCAAAATTGCCACCCAGCCAACCAATCCCCAGCTCCCTTCCCACATATCAGAACATTGCCGGGACTTTCTAAAGCAGATCTTTGTGGAAGCCAGGCACAGACCCTCTGCTGAAGAGCTGCTCAGACATCAGTTTGCACAGCTCCAGTACTGAATTACCTCCCTTGCTAGCAGCTCCTGCTGGGCTTTCAGTGCCCCGTCTGGTCTAGTTGCAACTGCCCATTGTGGTGCTGCATCTTCAAAATGCCAACTCAGCTGTCCTAGTCCTTTGGGGAAATTATGCCAAGGAACCTAGGGTCTGCCCTTGTGCCTGATACTTTTGTTTGCTGGACTAATGTTTATTCTACCGACAGCTGTCCAAACAGAGCTGCGTTTTGCCCTAGTTACCTTGATGTGAAATTCTAGCTGGCTGCATGTTATCTGCAGGTCCAAGGATGGGAATCTAAGAAGTGTCTCGCTGGTTGAATCTAGAAGAAATCTGGACCAGTGTGGGAACTGGAAGAGCTACACTCTTCAGAAGAGAAACGTGCAACAACTTTCAAGACCAGCTTTCTGCAAGTGGCTGCTCGTGTGGGTCACTGTTTTCTAGACTTCTAGGGCTTTAGCACATGAATCCAGCAAAAAGCCATGTGTCATTGAGCATGCGCTCGCCATATTATATATTTTTCTTCTTAAGTATTCAGCATCTGAAGGTGTTCAGAAAATATTGATTCAAAAGTATGTGAATAGTGTTATTTTATAATGAAACCATGGATTTGGGGGTGGGGGTGAGGGAGGTCTTTGTAGCTGAATGTCAGGATAATCAGAAATGTTTCAGCAGAATGCAATCACTGGAGCCTGAGATAAGGGCTCTCCCACTGACATTGGAAAATCCAGAGCTTGATTTCCAAGGCTTGATCTGTCCTAGCATTAAGGCAGTGTTGGTTAGCTTGTGTCCTCAAAGCCAACAAATGTGTGCTCCTGGTTCATCTCCCTGAGACTGCTGGATCTAAACAAAACTTCTGGATGGGAGTTGTGC
This sequence comes from Penelope pileata, assembly GCA_013396635.1. NCBI lineage: Eukaryota > Metazoa > Chordata > Aves > Galliformes > Cracidae > Penelope > Penelope pileata. The sequence continues at coordinate 1,137,884 of WBMW01003492.1, forward strand.
AGAACAGCTTTTTGTTGCACCTATCTTTTCAGCTGGTAACTTTTTACCCTCCCTTAAACCAAAGATAGTTTACCTGGTGCACGGGAATTTACTTCAGGAAGAGCTTAGGTGTTTCTTTGGTGGCCTGGCCTAGAGGAAAATAAAGAAAATGGGTTGGACACTAATTTTACTTGTGCACAGTAAGGCAGAGTCAAGCTCAACCCTTCAGTGTATGCGTTTTGTTTTACATGTGTGCAAGTGTCCATTTTAAGATACCCATAAAATGTTTTGGCCCTATTGAAATAAGCTTTTGAACAAATGAAATCAGTGGAACAAAGAGACCACTTGTAATGCTAGCGTATCTCTAAAACCTAGCAGAGAGCTACAGAGATCCCCATCCAGGTACCAGCAAGGTATATCCAAGGCATTTTGCATTTGAAATGCATCACATGTCTGATAGCAGAGTTCCTGATGCCTTACTGGCCTCAAATGCTGTGTGGTGATTGGGGCACCAGTAGTCCTTATTTCACCCAGAACAGCAGCAGTTGTTAAGTGCTGAGGATTCATGGGTTAATTAAAAGTTTTCTGTGTGAAATGAAACTAAGAGAAGCAAGCACATTACTAGCTAAAGGATTGCTTTATAGAGCAACACTAAAGGTGTTCTGCTCTTGTATTGGAAACCATACTAAGGGTCCACGTGCCCTCCTCTTCCCCCAGAAAAACCTTGAAAATTGCTTTCATAATGCAGTAGAATTAACAAGAATTCATTTTAAGTGAAAGCTCACAGAATGATAAGGCAAGATTCAATGAAACCAATCTCCTTGAACACATGATAAATAATATGTTGAATTAGAAGAGGGAAAAAAAGAAAAGAAGCCCCAGAAAGTTTTAACAATCTGAAGTGTTTTTTCTGTGCCAAACTCAGAGCAATTTGTAACCAGTGACAGCTGATTACAAGCTAGTGTTGGTGTGTTGGTTTCACTTCTGGGCTCTCCTGCACTGCTACAAGGATGCACTGTTCATGTTGTGGGCACTTAGGGGGATATTTTTTTTTTTGTTTTTATGAAAGCCCTTGTTCTATAATTTATTTAATTCTGGTGAGAGCACTTCTATTGATCTCTTTAAAGCCTGGAACTTGACTCCAAATTGTCCAGACACATGGCCTGCCTTTCGGCCTGCACTTCACTGCCACTTGCACCAGAGGGAAGTGAGGGCATCACACTGCTGTTCTGTTCCAGGGAGCGTCTTACACCACTTTGCTGTAGTGTAAATGGCTGCAAATGCTGCAGAGGAACGTTGACTCATCCCTGTAGCCTTGGCAGAAGTGGAGTGGTCAGCACTCCTGTGGGGCCCAGTAGCACTCTTCAAGCCTTGCAACTACAAATATACCAAAGATTGGAATCTTTTATTCTCACACTTGAACCTGCAGCTACAGCAGCAATCTCGCTGCAGTGATGCTGTCCGCATAGGTTTCTCTCTACCCTTGGCTTGTCCTCACCAAATTGAGACCTCCTTCCATGGTCTTTCCTTGCTATCCCACACATTGTGTTTTGGGAGAATAGGGCATGAGGAGATGGTGTAACTTTTAATGTTTCAAAGCAACTAAATCCTCAGGATCTGTTGTGGCTTTTACCTCATACGCGTCATGGAAGGCTGTTCCAGAGCAAAGCAAAGAGCATCATGGACTGATGGGCTCAGTCCTTTCCCTGCCAGAGCTTCTGGTCCTTCCCACCACCTATGCTGAAATGTGCCTACTCTGTGTATACACTTGTATTCCAGTCTGTATTAATGAAAGTAAATAGCAATTGTACAGTGACAGAGAACATGGGGTGCCAGCTTGGACTTCTTGTATTCCAGTACCTGACCCAATGCCACCCGTTCGGCACAGGAACAAGCCAAAGCATTACTTGTATGTTTGGAGATGCACTTTTATGAATGTAGTTTATATCGCTCTTTTTTAGCTCTTTTTACATCATGTAAACGGTGATGCCTCATACTTTTTTTTTTTTTTTTTTATTTATATCGTAAAAGATCATATTTGGTGATTTTTATATATATCGACTCGACTGTTACGGGGTAGGGGGGAGGATGGGAAATAAATTTGACGCCTTTATGAATTTAAAAAGGAAAAAAAGCAGCTGGTTTTGCAGAGAATTTGCTGATGGTTTATAACGAGTAGAGCCAAGCCAAAATGCCTTCTTTGTTTCCTCGCAGCCATCTTGATTATGGGAAAGGAAGATCTGGATTCCCAAGTCTGCTGCTACAGCGAATAAACTTGGGGCTGGCATTAATACTGCAGTCTCTTTATACAGCCCTGACAGCAAAAAAGTTTCAAGCGGACGTAAATGTAATTATACCCCTAAATTGAATTACATCTGGCCTCTTCATCCTGGCAGAATTGGAAAAAAAGTGGGAATAAACTTGTTTAGAGGAGAGCGAAGGAGGAGTGCCAGGCTAACAATAAACTGTTGTGTCCGTTCCAAATGTCATTTTGTGTTTTCAGCTGTTCCTTCCTGGGAGAGAGATAGAGTGAATATTTAGTGCCAGGATTCTCAATGGAAGGTGCTGCAGAAGTAGAGAATATTCTTTTTGAAGAAAAATATAGGAGTACTGTTACCCTGAAACAGTTGAAACTTTGAGCAGGAAAACGTCTTGAGATTCCCCTCGGAGAGGAGCTTGGGGGAGCAGAGGATTTGGCTAACTGTGAGCTTGTTAGGAAACAAACTGTTGGCATTTTGGTCTTGGTGTGACGATTCTGTGCATTCCAGGTTACTAGCTTATTCTCCAGTAAAATCTAATGTTTGCCTATTGCTGTACTTTTAAGCCATTTGGATTTTTTCACATTTTTGGAGTAATTTTCCTGAGGAGTTGAAGATGCTCCGAAGAGTTCCCTTTGCCATTAATTACCAAACAAATTGACCTAGAGGGAAATTGGTACCTGCTCAGGTGACACATGTTATTTCCTAGAGCCAAGAGAGCCAAGGTAATCTGTGAAACCTGGGTAAATGTGTATCCCTGCTGTACAGGCTTTCCCTCGTAGGCAAAGCCCAGATGGAGCTATACAGGGAGGGCCTGAATGAGATCCCAGTGATTGGTGCTTAGGTTAATGGCTGCTAGGTGGAAAGATTTTATGTATTTGAGTGTGTACAGCCCTGTGGCTGTCACCTTGGTACCTGCCCTTGGAGCTGGGAGCATTCAGTCTGTAATATTCAGAGGAAAAATAGACCTCCTCTGTGGTCATTTGGACCTCAGGTCTTTAAGCCCCAATCTTGTTGAGGAGCAAATTCCCCAGTTAGACAAGGCAGCTACGCCTAGAAGGCAGTTTAGAAATGTAGAAAAGGACATTGTTGTCTGTCAGTACCCACCTGACATAAACTGTGCAGAGCAGGGAGAAATTGCTTTAACCTGGATTGTGCAGAAGACCTTGAACCAGTAGTCTATATATACCGACCGGGGGCTTGCAGTGCAAAGCCAGGCCAATGTATCGTTTTATTTACAATAAAATTATCATTTATATGAAAGCCTTTTTGGTGGTTATTTGCAGCGTAATGTCTGTTACTTCCTATGTAAATGATGCTTCTGGAGTAGATAGGACAACTAGTTTTCTTCCTGACCAAGGACCTTATCTGAAGGATGAAGTTTTTCATTTCAGGAATTGATTTTTTGGGACAGGTGGAAAAGTGTCCTATTTGTGAAGCCTTGCTTCTTGGATCAGGTAAGCGTGTCCGTGACAAGGCTGCCTCTGGGGAAGGTCATATTCATCCATTCTCACTCTTCAGAGTGGTAGAATGGCTGTCTAGATTTTTTCACTGCTGCTGTCAGAGTGTAAAAATAGCAGTGTTTTTATTTCACCTTGCAGGAGAGGAGCTGGACTGGTTCATTGGCTCTTCACACGGAGATTTTACTGATGGAGAGCAGAAGCTGAGATTTGGATTACGCTGTGGTGGCAAGTTCTTCAGTCCAGGTCTAGGTCTGTAAATGCTCTTAACTCATCAGTTGTCATCTGGTAGCCAAAAGGACCTGGGCAGTTGCAATGGGACCATGGGGAGATGGTTTGTATGAGAGTGTCTGCCCTTGCTGGGGTGCTTTGCAGCTGGGAACTCCTGGGAATACCCCCCAGGAGGTTGCCGAGTGGGTGGCTCCAGTTCTAGCTTGTGAAGCTCAGCCTGCTTGAAAGCATTTATTCTAAATATCCAGAAACAGTTCCTGAATTGTTTCTCCTTTGAATGCGTTGTTTAGTGATTTTGTAAAGGAAGAGAGAAGTAAGGCCTCTGGGCTTCAGGCAAATGGAAGATACCATGAGCTCCACTGCCAGAACGGAGACCCCCAACAAAAGGGGAAGAATCTGGGGAGTCTTGCATTCAGTGTGCTAGGGATCTGGGACAGGGCAAGCTTAGCTGTCCTAGAGTAGGGCAAGGGACTGCATTTCCAAACATTTTCAGGCTTTATTTTTTTTCCGTAATACTGTCTTAGGAAAGACAGAAATAGTGCTCCTATAAAATTGGTCTACAGTACTTGCTGGAATACTCATTTTTTCCTGGTGCTGTTCTCTGTGTTTATAAATCCTCATCCTTAGTGTCATTGTCACTTGAGCAGTGGTTTGAATGCCAGCGTGCTCCTTCGAGATGCTGTTCCCCCAGGCCATGGCCACAGCCTTCCCCACTGTCACCTTTCCCAGGCTAGGGGATGGCTAGTTGCTGTGTCAGTTAAATACTGAAATATTTGTTAGTGTAAAGTATGAACAAATAACGAATGGGTTAACAAGCTGATGCAATAGGAACCCCAGCACATGGAATATGCACGTGTGGCACTTGTGTGCTCTTGCAGAATGGATGAGAACCAGACAACTGAAGCTGTGTCAGAACCAAAATGTCATGTGGAACCAGAAATAACCATCTCCCTTTGCTCCCTGACACCCTCTCTTTCTGTTAGAACCTGAAATTCCTCCTTGTGCTGAAGGATGGACTTAGGTCCACATGGGCCCTGAAATCCAGTTAGTTCTGCTGCAGGAGACCCTTCCCAAAGTGAGGCCTTCACTCTCCTGCTCAGTGTGTTCAGTAGTAGCATTTGCTTTGTGAACATGAGATGCACATCCTAGGCCTGCACAATGGCTGTTTCCTCCTGGGCTCCCCTCTCAGGAGTGATGGGCTCCATAGGAACGCTGCTTCCTACGGATGCAGTGTGTGGTCCTGCCTTGCATCTTCCCCACGCCTGTTCTTGGCTGCTGCTGGAGCTGGGAGAGGAGAGGGACTGGAAGCTTGGGGTGGAGGTGGAAATGATCTGCCACAAGACCCTCACCAATGCACAAAAGGAATGAGCCTGAAAACCTCTGCTGCCTTGTATTTTTCCCCTGTAAATGGTGTTTTATACATATAGTGAGGCTCAAGGGAAGGTGACTTCAGGTAAGTTTCCTCTTTAAATCCAACACTAAACAGTTCTGAAGCAAATGTAATTTTAAATCTCTAAAGAGGGCGATTATGCTGCACTGCTGTGGCCGTTTCTGTTAGTATAGTAAAGTCTTAACTAGGAACAATGTATTCTGGAATTAATATCATTTGGGTGTGGGTGTATTGCATTATATTCGAGAAATGCTGGCGTGGTTGGCTGTTGTGTCACTTGGTTCTGGTGTTGATCTCTGCCTAGTGTTCTGTATTTTGCCCAAAACTAGACATCTGGATGGTATAGATATAAAGGGATTTTTACTGATTCCCGTCACCCTGAAAAAAAAAAATCAGTTTTTATTATATGCATCTGTTGGCTTGAATTCTTAAGCTCTGTAAATGGTCCTTTCTTGAACTAAAAGGCAGGCTGGTAACAGAGAATTGTGGAAATGGAAAAAGCTACAGTGTGTGTAATAAAAATAAAGGTTATCGGTGCCTATCAGTCATCTTGCAGCTTCAGTGGCAAGGCCACATCTGTGCCATGGAGGAGAGGAGAAGCAGGTGGCAGTGTGGCATCGTGCTTCAGCTGAAGGGACAGTCTGAGCGTTGCAGGAGTCATGTGCATCCCCTGGCACAGCCTTTGCCACTGTTAGCAGTGCTGCTCTTGAACTCTGTTGCCTTGTAGCTCAAGAGAGCCACAGCGTGTTGTGCTTTGGCTGCAGCCCTTGCTGCCTCTCTGGCTGCTGTGCTGGGGACATGCTGCAAAAGAAGCCCCAGCTGGGCCAAGGGCACAAACCAAAAGGAACTCGGGGTGGTGCATCTAAGCACAAGTGGGTGCAAACTGTGCAGCCTCCCCGAGTAGTTCTGTGTGCAGCACCCCTCTCCCGAGCTCTTCCTCCCCATCCCAACTGCTGCAGGCTGCTTTCTGAACCCTGCTTCCTCCTCGTATCGCTCCGGAGCATCTGTCACAGCTGGTGCGGGTGCAGCTGCGTGGTGCTGCCGAGCTTCGCCAGGGGGAGCACGGAATGCTTCCCTGTGCTGCTCCTCCTGGCTGCTGGCTGCTCGGAAACTTCCAATAAAAAGTGGAGTCTGGCAGCTGGGTGAGCTGGGAGCCCGTGATTGTTCTCTTCTTCATGGATACTTGTGCTGTTAAATCCTATTCTGGCCGACTGGGGGGTGTGAGCATCCTGGACCCTAGGACTCATGCATCCAGCACCAGCAGATCGCCGAGGCAGATGGCTGCTCGAGGGGATAAGTATTAGGGACACAGTGTTTTGGCCCTTTCTTAATCTTTGTCTTACAAAAACCTCACAGCTGGGGAAGTTTTAAGCCGAGGGTTCTGTACTGCTGCTGCCTTTGGTGCTTCATGGGAAAGCACGTGTTGGCAGTGCGCAGAACACAGTCTTTCAAACATACCAGGCAGATCAGATAAGCTCAAAGCATTGTTTAAAACATCTTCCCACATGTATTACCACTAGTGCAGAGCCTGGCATGTTCAGCAGGGAAGCAGGAGTTGGCCATTAGCTGCTTGGTGTGCAGCAGCCGTTCTGCAGCGGTGGGGAACATCTCTCCCTGTGCAGGAATGTGATGCTCATGGGATCTGCTCCGCCCCCTGAACTGCGGTGCCTGGGTCAGCTTGCTGCAGCCATGGTGGTAACGCACAGCCTGTGTGTTGGTTTCTGTTCTCAAAATGAGGAAAAGGGGACTGTGCAGAAAGCAATGGTAGAGAAGCTATAGATGTATTCTGAAGACCTCCTTGTATTTTGTATTCCTTCCATTTCTGTATTTGAGAGTTTGCTGTGCCCATGTGAAAAAGGGGTGGAGGAAAGTGAGGTGGTAGAGAATGGGGGTTGCTGCTGTCTTTAGACAAAATCCCAGATTTCAGTTTTTAGAATGGAGGGAGACGAGAATAACGTTGTTATTCTTGCTTGACATTTTTTTAACAACATTTGCAAGTCTTTTTTCTCCCTTCTGTACCCTAAAATCATCTAGTACGGTTTTAAATGCTTTGTGCACAATTTCCCTGCTGTGCAGAACAGAGCAGCAGCCTGCCAACGTGAGAGAATGGGGAAGTGAAGCCAGCAAGAAACAGGAAGCAACTCGAGGAGCCTGCTTTCATTTTCTGAGCCAAGGAAGAACCGGAACCTGAACGGGGCCACAGGGCCCCTCCACGGAGCAGCGGGCGCTCGATGCCTTCATTGATGTTGCAATGAATCTCACAGGGCTGGGCAGGAAGTGGCTGTGTTGGGGTGTAAGCATGCTGCATGTGTGAGGAGTCAGCACACCTGCAGGATCGTGGCAGCCAAAGCACGTGCTGAGGCTGACGCTCGCCTGGTCTCTGTGTGCTGCTCTTGCTGTGCACTGTAAATCCCCAGCAGTGCCTTTGAAAAACCTCTTAACCAACGAGGAGAAGTACCCTGTCCAGCAGGAGGGACACCCAGCTCCTGGGGCCACCCAGCACACATCCCTCCGGGATCAGACTCCTGTGGACAACCCACACCCATCTCTCGCAAGGGGAAGTGAAGAAGGTTATCAGGAGTGGTCAGCGTGGATTGACCAAGGGGAAATCACACCTGACCAACCTGGCAGCCTCCTGTGATGTCATGACCCGTGGGATGGATGCGGGGAGAGCAGTGGATGCTGTGCACCTTGACTTCAGCAAGGTTCTAGGGTACCTGCTCTGGGGATGTTGGACTGGTTGATCTCTAGAGGTCCCTTCCAACCCCTACAATTCTGTGTTTCAGATTCTTCCCCTCTCCAGTGGTTTCTTGGCGATGTTTGGTGGCACACAGCTTCCTTGGCAGGAGCTGATGTTACCAGTGCTGCAACAGGGGCTCTTGTTCTTGCTGCAGATCCCAGAGGCTGCTAGCTGGTAGCTTCTGTGCCACGTGGACTCTAAAAGGCCCAGCTCTCAGAGCATTTACAAGACAACAAGGTTCCTCAGTGCTTGCTTTCTCAAGCTAGTCTTATGGTGCGTGTGGAGGAAGGAGGTAAATAATAATTAAAAACAGACCCACCTGCTTTCCCTGGGCTCACTGCATTAGGTCTCGTTGGGCTCATTAATTTGTATGGACTTTGCTGTCCACACATTACAGCTCGGATGTGGAGCAGCCCTGGTACTGCAGCCCAGCTCCAGAGCCACGCTGCTGGCACAAAGGGGGAAGTGAGTAAAGCCACAAAGTGCACACGGGCAAAAGGACAGAATTCACACGGCGGTGAATTTCCTTCCAGGGTGGTCTGGGTTCTGTGTGGCAGCTGACTTGTGGTTACTGTTGGGGCTTTGTGCTGTGTACAGCGTGAAATCCCAGGTCCTCTCCCCAAATAACAGTGTGCCCCAGTCCTGGCATTGCACGCGTGTACCCAGGAATAGTTTCTCAGCCTTGTGCGGGCAGAGGCTCTTTGCACAGTAATGAGATGGACCTGACCACTGCTCCCACCTCCCCATGTCCCTGGAAACACAGGACCAGACAGGGAAGGCTTGGAAACCTTGTATTACAAAAATAAAAGAGCACACGGCGCGGTGTCACGAACGGAGCCGCCGTGCCAGGCTCCAGCACAGAACGTACCAATGGAAGGCAAATATAAAAAAGACAAACACTGTTAAACAGTCGCAGGGCAACATCCTTAAGGCTGAACAATCCCAACTGAACTGAGCTGATGTAAACCAAAGACCCTCCTTATGCAGAGCCCCAGCAAGGTGGGATTGGTGTGGCAGGAGCTGGGAGCTCTGCTCTGACTTCCAGGCCGGGCTGGGGCTGGCTCACAGAGCCCCTGGATCTCCTTTCCCATGGCAGCAGGCCTGGAATGTGTGCACAGGGCTGGGATTTCACAGAGGGCGAGCGCTCCTGTTCTGATCTCATCAAGAAGAGAGGGCTTCAGGTTTGGGGGCTGAACCTCTGCCCTGTCCTCATGGTCTGTAGGACCCCTCTGGACATCCTCCAGAGGCCCCAGAGAGGGCTGGGCTGCCTCCCTTACCCTACTGCTTGGGTCCCCTTTGCTTTACATCAGCTCAGTTAGCGCTGGCTCAGCACTGCTCCATGCTGTCTCCTCTGGGCTCCAGGGAAGGGTGGGCTGTGCCCTGTTCACGCCGACTTGGTCCCACTCTCCACTTCCTTGTGCACCCACAGCTCCTTGTGCTGCTTGCGCCCAAAGCCCTCGTCGTAGTTGCCTTTACTCTTGAAGAGCTGCTGGAAGTGGGGCTTGCAGTAGAATTCCCCGTGGAGCGCCGCGTAGCTGCCCAGGCTGGGGAAGGAGAGGGGTTAGCAGGGCAGGGGGCTCAGGTGAGGGGCTCAGGAGCACAGGGAGAGGGGAGGAAGGAGAAGGGAACGTGCAGGTGACCCTTAGCAGAAAGGGCTGGCAGCTCTCTGCAGCCAGCATGGGGCATTGGGGTTGCTGGGAGCAGCCTTGAAGGTCTGCAAGGAGGGGTCCTGCAGGGCAGCTCAGCCTTCGCTCTGCCTCCCCTGGGAGGAAGCTCTGTGTTGTCACTTGGGCTGCTCTCAAGGGGAAAAAAAGCTTTTTCCATACCAGGTGGGATTGAGCTGAGGCTTGGGGCAGGATGGGATCCTCAGGAGATGGTCCAGAATGGGACCAGGAGACTGAGGGTCTTCCCTCCCCTCCAAGAGGAGGGCTGCGGTGGGCAGGTGGGTGCATGGTTTGGGAAAGCCTCCCCAAAGCCAGCTCAGCTGAGCAGCCCCTCGCCGTGAGCAGCCCCTGGCACAGCTCACCTGAGCTTGGCGTGGCAGTGCTTGCAGCAGAAGCAGGAGTTGTGGAAGACAAATTTATCGGCCACCAGCCGCTCCATGGGATACACGGTTTTCTGGCAGGCGGTGCACATCTCCTTCACTTGTGCCTTCAGGCTGAAGGACTGGGCAGGGGGAAGACAAAGGGAGAGAGGGTGAGGAGTGGGATTTGGAGTTCCTGTGACCATCTCCCAGAAAAGCCACCATCCCCATCATCCCTGCTGCTGTTTGCTGGAGCTCTGCTTCACCTAAATCAGCCCCCCTTGCCCTCGCTGTGCCACTGATGCTGGGCTGGACTGGTGCTCAGGCTTTAGGCTTTCCATCCTCCCCACCTCCCCGTGAAGCAACAGGGTGCAGTGGAGTTGCAGTACCTTGGAGCGCTGCACTGTGCTGCCTCCTGAGTTGTTCTTTGCCTCCTGAGAAGAGAAACCAAAATGAGAGCCTGGACTGACAGGTGAGGCACTGAGCTGCTTTGTTCAGTGGAGGCAATGTGCAAGCACAGACCCTGGGGGTGTCACACTGTGGGCACTGCAGAGCACAGCCCCAGGGTCGTGCAGCTCTCACCGTCTGCAGGCAGTGATTCCTGTCCTTGGCTACCCAGCATGCATGGCTTAGGCCCCAGGGCTGGCGTTAGCCCCTCTGCAAAGCAGAATGGAGCAGCTGAAGCATCCCTGCTTCAGGATTCTTTGGGTCTTTGCAGAATGGCTGCAGTAGAACCCCACGGCAGAAACACCCTCAGTGACCTGCATTCTCGAATCAGCACGTGCTGCCTGTAAGTTCCTCTTAACCACAGTTGTTTTGGTATGAGATGCTGCTCATGGCTCCTTCAATCATTTATCCCATAGGGTTCCTTGTGCTGAGGGGCTCGGGGCTCTGCAGGGGGAGTTTTCCTGCAGTGCAATGCGTGCCACTCACACTGATGGAGCACGTTGTGCTGGGTGCCCCCCACCAAATGTTTTGTATTTGAGTTCCCCTGTTAGCAGCCAGGCATGCTCTCGTGCTGCACAGGAAACGCCCGCGCCGTAAACAAGCCCGAAAAGCTTTCACGAGTCCCTGCAGACTGCAGAGGGCAGGAGGGGGGCATGGAGTTAAGGACGTGCTCTGGATGTGGCTCAGCCCCCACAGCTGCAGGAGGAGCCGCAGGGCAGATGCAGACACGGATGTGACCAAACCTCTGCCCTCGGGGTCCCTGAGCAAAGTCTCGGTGCACCCTTACAGGGCCCCATCAAGCCATGACCCCGCAGCGTCACCCGCTGCCTCCCTGTCCCTCCTCTGCTGCTGCTTCAGCCCCATCTTCTGCCCCCGGGGTGAGCTCCCATCCCCACTCCTCCTGCCTTGTCATTCCCTATTGTTTCTCCTTTGTATTTTCGGAAGCAGTTTGTCTAAGAGACACACAGGAAGCTCTCACTTCACTACGCTGCCCCTCCAGACGTTTCCCAGCTGCTCTCACTGACTGAGGTCAGGGACACGATTTTCCTCTCCCTCCCACTTGCACGGGGCTGGAGGAGTGAGCCAAAGCCAACAGAGCGACGCGGGCAGCGGGGACGCTCGGGCTGCGTAAAACTGGTTGCATCCCTCGGTGCTGGTAAAGCAACCACAGGTGTTCTCCTGGGGTTAGGGTTAACGTGCTCTTTCCAGGCTCTGCTGACCAGAGCTAAGGAAAACACTGCTGCCTTGGAGCTGCCTGACATCCGTTCCCAAGGCTGCAGCTCTCCGCTATTTCTCATCACTGCTCGGCAGCCTCCTGGCTCCCATCAGGCACGCTATCTATCTCATATCTGAGATATCCTCCCTCAGGGAAGGGCCATATCCTGTCCCAGCAGGAGATGTTCTTGAGCCTTTATTTTTTTCCATCTCCAATCGCTGCGATCCTGAGCAGCTCGCATGCTCACAATTGTGATCACGGAAAGCCATGGAAACGCAAACAAACAGGCAGCAACCCGAGAGGAGAGCGGGGCGAGCAGTGCTGAGCGGGGTGGACGGGAGCCTGGACGCCGGCTCTGCAATGTGCTCAGCAAACAGCACCTTCTGCTGGAACCTTCCTGCCCCTGGTTCTGTTGTTTGAGCAGCAGCAACTGTGCCTTTGACCACCCTAAAATGTCGAGTCCTGAACGCAGCCTCTACGCACAACCTTCTATCAAACAAACCCAACTGGCTTTGCAATTCCCATGCAAACCACAGTGATGCGACGTACATGAGCCGGGGGTGTGCTGGCAGCTTCCGTGGCCTGGAACATGGTTCCTTCCCCTCCTCCGTCTGCTTAATCCTGAGCCTGAAGGTTGTGGGCCAACGTTCCCTGGGGAGGTGTCCAAGGTAGACCTCTTGCAACACCTGGAAAGGAAATGTCAGCATGGTTGCATCACTCCAAACTCCGTAGCTCTGCAGGAGACGATGCACGGCACTGCCTTCCTCGCGGGACAAAGGGATTCCGTGGGGGACCCAAGAGATCTAGGCTCGCCCGAGCTGGAATACAGCTCAATTTTAGGAAGCTGGCAGGCAATCTGGGCACTGAGGTGGGCTGGCACACAGCTCAGTGGCTCTGGTCCTTTCCCAAAGACATTGAGCTAAGATGGGAGAGGAGACAAGGCAATGTGGCAGCTCCTGTAAGCATCCTCCAAACCTTCCGTAGAAGGTGGATACCAGGCAATAGCCAAGCTGTCAGCAGCCAGGATGCAGCTCCCAGCCAGAGCTGCTGTCCTGCCGAGGCAGCAGAACTGGAGCCCAGGCTTTCACTGGTGTAGCCACCAAAAGACTGGCGATGCTGGAGCAAGGGCTGTGATTTTAGCCTAATTTTAGCCCAGAAAAGCCTTGCTGAACTGAGCAGATCAGAGCTCAGCAGAGCGAGCGATGGGGACTTCATCTTTCCTGGGCAGCCCATGTTGCCTTCAGGCTGAGGCCAGGAGGGTGAGTTCCACCCATCCCAGCCCCGTTTTAATGCAACACAGAAAAAAGCATTGCAAACCACCCCTTTTGGTAAAAGTCAGATGAAAAGGTACTGGCAGATGCTCAGGGGGTTTTCCCCATTGCGCTTCACCTCCAAAACACCCATAAAAGGTCAGGGATGCTGTGCCCTGCTTTGCACACGCGAAGCAGATGGGGAGCTGAGCTCAGGGTGCAGAGGGAGGAGCAGAGCAGGAGCCACTGAACCGTGGCCTTGGCCCCTGACCCCCCCATGCTGTCCTGGGTGAAATGGGGGCAGAGGGGCAGCTCTGCAGGGATGGAGATGTGCTGGGGGCTGGCAGTTCAATCTCCCAGGGACATTTGCAAACTTGGTTTGGGGACTCTGGTCCCCCGAAAGTCCCAACACCCAGCAGCTGACATCAGGCAACCAGACACCCAACAGTAGTGACTGCTTTCAGAGCTCAGAGCCCCATGCTCTGGGACATGAGCAGCAGCAGGGGAGCCAGGCTCACAGCCCATGGGGCTGGACAGCCCTCATTGCAAACGCTTCACAGCCCCAGCTGAGAACATGGCTCCAATTTTACCTAAATCATTTCCTGTCCCCTCTGTGGTTTGCTTGTTATTTCCTGCTGTGAGCAGGGCGGGTGGCAGTGCAGGCAGCTGAGGCCAGGGCCAGGCAGCCCCAGCCCCTCTGTCCCTGTCCCCTCTCACACCTCCAGGGTCCTCGTGGTGCCCAAAGCACAGCACAGACCCCAGGGGGAGACCGAAGAACCCACAAAACCCCTCTGCTTCGTACCCACCTGTGCCTCACTGCGGGTGCTCAGCCTGTGCCCTCCTCACCTGCCTTTCACCTCTCCCTGCAGGTCCCACAAACATCACACCTCTGCACCCCCAGTGTCCTTTCCTCTTCCCCTCACAGCCCATCTTCCTCCCCTGCCCCAGCTGCCTCAATTTCCCCATTCTCTCCATCCCCCTCCTCCCCATACACACACTCTCCCTTCCACCTCCTATTTTTCCCTTCACCCCTTTTCCTGCATGCAGCAGCCCCCAGATCCCATCCCCTCCACCACTACCCTGGTTATCCTGACCCATGGCCAGATGTTCTCCACCCAGACCCACCTCCATTCCTTTCAGCATCTCTCTGCCCTCCCCCTCCACACTCACACCTCACTCACAGCCCTGTGCCTGCGTCCTGGTCTTCGCTCCAAACAAGAGAGGCCCCTCGGTGTAGCTGCCCTCCAGCAGCCGTTGCTAAATGTCCTTCCTGCCCAAAGGACAGAGGCACGAGGAGAAATCTCAAAGGGGAAGGGTGTGCTGAAGCAATAAGGGAAACAGAACGGGTTAGAAACCGCAGGAGGGTTTCTAAGAGGCTCCTGGCTGGTGTCATCACTGCTTCGAGGAGGGACTGGAGCCCAGAGCAGTGAGCACAAGCATCTGTGTGCAGAACCCCAGAGGCACAGGCTTTGCTTAAGGACACGTTGCCACACGGATGTTAGGATTGCTAGGGCGTGCTGGAGAGGCTCGCTGATTGTCTGAGGACCACAGTTGTCATCTGTGTGACAAAGCAAGAAAGCCAAGTCCATGCCTCCATGGCGGAGGCCCCACTGCTGCCAGACCTGACTTCTCCAGACCTCTGTTCTTGTAGCCACCTACACAGCCTGGGCAGAGCAGGGCTGAGTACTGACTTCTCCCAATCAGGCAGCCAGCAACTTCAGGCTCAGGATGGGATAAGGACCCCTTCACCCTGTACGTGATGCAGCTTTTGCTCTTCCCACCCCTCCTTGGAGCATCCTTTGGCCCTCCAAGGGATCCAGGCTTGTGCCCAGGGAGATGGAGCAGCCTCTGACAGCAGCTCCAGTGGCTGCAGCACGGCTGGCACAGAGGGAGCCGGATCTTGGGGGCACTGGACCCAGCGGGATGCGCTCAGTGCCCCAGCTGCACCTGCCCACAGCTCATGGCCTGCAGCAGCCAGCCTGGTGCTTCCTGGTGGTGTCAGCAAGCTGCTTTCCGGCCCAGGACATTGGAGTTGAGGCTTATCTGCCATGTGAAAACAGCTGGAGAAGTGCTGCAGCTCTGTCTTTCAGCACTGCACAAGGAGCTCTTCGGGTTGAGGTAGGCAGTGTTCAGCCCAGAAGCTGCTCAGCCCCAAAGCATTTGTCCAGCAGCCTCTCCTGTACCCCGTCACCTCCCTGCCTGGCCCCTGGTGACAGACCTAAGGGCAGAGAACCATTTGCAGTGGCCCCTCATGGAAATTCCCCAACTCACTGCAGGATGGCATCCTCTTCCTGGCCATGTGCTGCCTCTGAAGCAGGGCATTTCCCACAGCCAGGACAGGCACGGGGTGCTTCTCCAGCCCGCTCCCACCATCCCCAGCCCCAAGCAGCCCGCTGCTGGCTGAGAGCCTCTCCGAAAGCTGATGGGTTTCCGGCACAGGAAAGCAGCGTGACTGCGAAGGGCGAGAGGCCCCTCTCCTCCAGATGGTTCCCATTAGCAGCCCTGTGAAGTGAATGTTTACTGCTGTGCCACGGCGAGAGGCTTTCCCAAAGACCGAGCGCGGCGTGGGGGATCCGGGCCCCTTCTCTCTGCATCCCAGGAGGATGCTGTGCCCCCAGCAGCACGGTGAAGCACAGGCACAGGCTCCACTCCCCTGTCTCCCCCATGAAATTGGGCACCACTGATGTCCCCGTGACCGTGTGCAGGATTAGTGCGCACACAAGCCAGGGATCGCAGCCAATCCATGCCATGAAACAAAGCGTGGTACAGAGTCAGCATCAAGCAGACCAGCACCAGCCCAGGGGCACAGCATCCCCGGTGCTGCTTCAGCTTCTCAAGCACGCTGAGAGGCAGCAAGCTGCAGTTTGGGGAGACAACAGAGCAAGCATGGTGGTCATGGCTCCAGCTTTGGCCATGAAAGACCTCAGGTTGGCTCCAGACCTGGGCTCCTTGTGTGTCTTCAAGCCAACCACTTCACCTCACCAGTGTTCAGGACCCAGCCCAGGTTCCTGCTGCTTTGATGTGGGACAGAGGACTCTGGAGGGGACCAACTGGGCTACTCGTGCGGCCACCACGACCCTGCTCGGCCCCACCATGCATTTCATCCGCTTTCCGTCCACGCTCTGAGCCCGGGCTGCCTCTTGAAAGGCTGCCAGTGAGCAGGAAATCTGCAGCCGAAATGCTGAGGGATGCTGACAAGGAAGAGTTGTGGGGAGGAACAGGGCTGCCTTTGTCAGGGCAACAATGGAGGACCCACAGGAGAGAGGAGCGAGCTGGGGAGCCCCTCCTGCCTGCTCTGCTCTCCCACCTTCAGCCCTGCCCAGGAGGTGTGAGCCCTGGAAGCACTGGGCCTGCTCCAGCCCCCGCCCTGTACCAAGAGGCTGCCGGGTGGGAGGATGCTGCTGGCATTTGTCTGTTTTCCAGAAGTGGGAACTGAAGCACGGAGTAGCCCATTCCTTGGGCCATGGCCATGTTTTATGGCGTCCATTAAGCATCGTGGTCTGAAGGGAATCTCTGCTCCCTGGGATCTCCTATCTTGCTAGGAGTTCTGACAGAACAGATAAATGCAGCAGGAAGCCTGCTGGGAGGAAAGGAGCCTCTTTTCCAGGCAGAGACAAATCTTCCTCATTAGTGCCAGATGATAGAGCAAGCAGCAATGGCCAAATTGCGGGTTGGGAGGTGCAGGTTGGGCATTAGGCAAAAATGCTTCACAGGGAAAAAGACTTGGAAGCTCTGCAGCATGGCACCAATTAAGTGCAGCATGAGCCTGGTAGGCAGATAATAGTTCATGCCCCCTCCCTCCCCTTCTGTTTTTCCATAGTCTCTTCTATAACCTCCTCATGTTCCACCTAGAAACGTTGCCTTTGGTTTTCTACCAAAATGTTTATCCGTTCACTGTTACAGTGGAATGTTGCTCCCAGTTTGCCCACTATAATTTTTCCCTCTCGTTCCTAGAGGGTCTGCCTGC
Organism: Penelope pileata; assembly: GCA_013396635.1. Taxonomy (NCBI): domain Eukaryota; kingdom Metazoa; phylum Chordata; class Aves; order Galliformes; family Cracidae; genus Penelope; species Penelope pileata. Next base: position 1,154,845 of record WBMW01003492.1, read on the forward strand.
CAGTTCTCCATTCCCACAGCTCCTTTGGTGGCTCTCTGCAGGCAGGTGGGTGCCCCACACTGGAGGGGATCTCAGAGCTTTGGATCCTGCCTTGGATCCTTCCTTGGCACCGCAGAAAACATCTGCCCCAATGAGCTCCTCCTGCCAGTAATCCAAAGTGCTCCTTCTTCTCCAGTGCCCCCCACTTGCTGGCCATATGGAGAGGGTTATGGGCACCCCAGACTGAGAAATATATATGAAGTGTGTTTAATGGTGATGGCAATAATCCCTTCACCCAGATTTAATGTTTTCCATTCCAGAGCTTTGCTAATAGCTAGGTAAGCTCTGCAACACCCCCAGATGGCAGATAAAAATGACTTAACTGGAAAGCAAAAGGCAGGGACACCTCTGGGAACATGGCAGCTGCCTGACAATGGGTGACAATGCCATGAGAGCTGAGGGTGGCAAAAAGGAAAAGGAAAACTCATCACAGCCACGACCAAAGGGGCATTTGTCAGAGCACAGAGCTGAGGAAACCAGAAGTGGAACTCCCTTCCCTAAAGAGAAGTCTCGTGGGACTTTTGTTGACCAAAAAAGGTCAGAAGCACTGTTGTGAGCTTTGCAAAAAGAAGATGCACCCCGTCACTTTGTGCCCCGGTGCTGAGCTGGCCCACGGGGTCCTGGTGGACCCTCAGTGCTCACCCAGGACTTTGTTTCCTGGAGGACTCCCACTGAGAAGGGACAATGGCACTGGAGCCATCTCGGACTACACTTGATCAGCTACCCTGCAATTATTTTTTAATCTACATCAGCAGTGCTGCAGACATGCTCTTCCTTAACTACAGGGCAGCTCAGCTGGGGCACCAGATGTCCCCGCTGGGAGAGCCCTCGCGCGGTGCCGGCAGCACACAAAGCCCAGCATCCAAAGCACGAGCCAGGCTGCTGAATTACCCTGCTTTTCCAAAACCGATGCCCACCCCATGAACAGAAACCAGCAGAAAAACAAAATAAAAAAAATATCATCCACGAGGTAGCTTAGCTGCTCTGAAGCAATCCGAGGGGATTACAGAGCTCAGTGTCCCCACACCCAGTAGTTACAGCACAGGGCTGCCACTGGGGAGCCCTGGGCTTCATCTCAGTTTTTGGGTGATGCTGAACACATCATTTTGTTTTTTCCGTTCCCTTTCCCCAGTGCTGAAAACTGAGCTGCTCCCCTTTGTGAGGTCCCTGGCTGTTGGGGCGATGCCGGAGCTCTGTGCTATTAAATCCAGCGGTCGTGCAGAGCCTCCCGAGGGAGGCGGTGAAGGACCTGTGGCTGGGAAGGCGTAGAGCAGGCAGACACAGCACGGAGCATTGGCAGGTGGTGCCCGGGGGGAGAAGGGAGCTGGGATCTAACAGGTTTTCTTCCATCTCTGCTCTTTCTGATCAGCTTAATAAAATGGATCTGTCCAGCCACCTCCCCTCCCTGAGCACAGACTGCAGCACACAACAAAGACGGAGCTCAGCCCAGCCAGGGAGCCCCAAAATACTGCACCCCCAGACCCCACCACACCCCTCCCCACCACGTGCCAGTCCTTCACCCCCAGCCCACACAGGGCATGGGGCACTCAACCCCCTNTCTCTCCCACTCAGCGGCCCCGTTGTTCCCGACGGACCGACACCCACCATACGCCCGGGCTCCCCCCGCCGAGATGCCGAGCAGAAGGGCTTGGCCCCACCAGGCTCTGTCCGTTTGTTCGTCCGTGTGTGTCGTTCTGTCTGTCTGTCTGTCCCTTCTGGCTCCTTTCTGGGCGCCGCAGAGGCCGTGGGCGCGGGAACGTTTCCTGCGAGCTCCCCCGGCCGCCCCGCAGCCCTTTTATCGCTCGGCCGCTGCCGTGATTGGCTCCCGGCGTCGTGCCGGCTTCGAGCCGCTGGCTCCTTTGTGTGCAGCCAACCTCTCACCCCAGCCTTTCCCCCACCGCCTCCTCGGCTCTGCAGAGCGATACTGAAACCCTCAGACCCAAACATGTGCCGCCGTCTCCCTCCCACCTAAATCGGCTTTCTGCCTCCCCACCCTGTGCCCATCCCATGGGCATGAATGGGCTCCACTTGCCCCTTCCCGTGGGTATGAATGGGCTCCACTTGCCCCATCGCATGGGCATGAATGGGCTCTGTTTGCCCCATCCCATGGGCATGAATGGGCTCCACTTGCCCCATCCCATGGGCATGAATGGGCTCTGCTGGAGACTTTGATCAAGGCCATGGGCTCACTCTGACACAAACGGATCCTGCAAGGTCTGCAAAGCTCCCCCCTGCCCTCAGCAAACTGAGCTCTGAACTCTGATGGTTTCAGAGATTTTAGGCCAGGGAGGGGTTGGGAGCGGTGCACCGAGCGGTGCCATGTGGACGGGTTTTGTAGGGTTTGGGGCTGGGATTTGGGGTTGGGGTGTCCCCAGGAACAGGGCAGAGGGCAGCAATGGGCAGGTGGAGCAGTGGCAGGTGAATGTGTGGGGAGCTCGAAGTGGGGCTGGGAAGGGGAGCTGAGGCCCTATGGTCCCATTAACCATGTGCATGGCTTCCCCTAGCCCTCAGATCCCCCAGCGTGGGGGAAATGGAGGCAAAGCTGCAGGGAGCTCCGCTGGTGCGGGAGCAGATGTTGGCGTTTGGGCTTCTGGGTGCAGCCACCGGCGGATACAGGTGGCTCCAGGTCCAGCTGCAGAGCCTGGTGATCGATCCCTGTGCACAGATCCCTGCAAATAGTCTGGGTGCAGAACAGGGGGGAGCAGAGCACCGCGTGTGGGCATGCACACAGGTGTGCACATGGGCACGCACATGCAACACTCACACAAACACACGCACGCACTGCACACACCTGCACACAGTACACACACATGCACACTCACACCCACATGCGTGCAGGCACTCCCATGAAAGTGCATGTGTGCTAACGTGCTCATGCACATGGCCGTGTGTACACACATGCACACTCGTGCATGCACTGCACACATGCATGCACATGCAGGCATGCGCAGTGCACATGCACGCTCACACACACAAATGCACACTAACGTGCTCGTGCACACACGCACATATGCATGCACACCCGTTCACCCCCACCGGTTGCTATGGCGACGTGCGACCCCAGCAGCGGGCGTGGGGGGCGGGTCCCTCCTCTCTGTGCCCTCCCCGCCTGCAGGGAGCGCCCTCCCCTGCCCTGCCCCCACGCCCTCTCTCCGGGGCCCGAGTCCTCCCGGCCCGCAGGGGGCGCCGTGCTGGGCCGCGCCCCGGGGCCGCTCTGGCCGGCGGCGGCGGCGGCGGCGGCGCAAGATGGCGGAGGAGGGATCAGTGTGCAGCTTCGTCTTCAAGAAACGGGGCCTGGCGGCGGGCAGGGGCCGGCGGAAGCGGCCCAGCAGCGACCAGGAGCAGGGTGAGGGCCGGGGGACTACCGGGAGGGNGACCAGGAGGTGCGGGAAGGAGCGGCCCTCATACGCACTGAGCAGCAGCGACGATGAGGATCCGTCGAAGGAGATTGGGGTCACCTACAAATCAACGAGGTCGGCGGTAAGGGCTGAGCTCTTATGGCTTGGGGTGAGGTTGGGGGGCTGGCTGATCCCCTGCTCAGCAATCTGCCTCTGTGGATGTGGGATCGGCTGTTCTTGCATTTTTATCTGTAGATGCACTTCCCAGTCCCTTGCTTCCTAATACACAGCACCTCGTGCTAGCTTTACTCTTCTGATACCCCTGCATCGTCAGGAGTTCATCTGAGGTTGGTCCTTCCTCTTAGAGGTGGAAATGAAGACCCCAAGATGTGACTGCACTTGCCCAACATTGCAAAGTTTTCAGGAAATGGAATGCTTGAATCAGATTTGCCTGATTAGTGGGCTCATGTTTTCAGCTTTACAGCATCTTCTTCCATAGGGAATTCAGATAACATAGAAGATACTCCCATCTTTATTCTTGTGAGTAGTAACACTTTACTCTAGTGTGAGTAGAGAAGTTACAGAGAGAGGCTGGTGTTTTCTTGGGGCTGACAGAGGGGGGCACCTGAGGGTCCTGTTGGAGTGGAGAGAAATCACAGAATCATAGAATGGGTTGGAAGGGACCTCAAGGATCATTAAGTTCCAACCTTGTCCTGGACACAGCCCAAAAAAGCTCTTCCCACTGGATTTTTCCCTAACTCTCCTCTTCATCCAGTGAAATTTTGCCCGTTAGTCTGGTAAGGATATAAGTAGGATTAAAAGCAAGTGCTGTCACTTGCTTTGTCGATGTTTTTTATTTCTCTTCAGACCTGTTTCCTTATTCTCTGCCTCCATTTTTTTTCCATGTAAAATGAGAATAGTGTCCAGCCATCCTCAGTCAAAGGTGCAGGGTCAGACTGAGGTCTCATTATCGCATTAGAGATTAATATGAAGACTCATGCTGTAATTATCCACTTTGGCCCCTGCCAAGGCAGGCAGCTTTGTTGTTTGGAGGTGGTGGCAGCTTTGTGGTTAGGAGGAGGTAGAGGCTTTGGGGCTCCAGAAGTTTTTGGTATGTGAATTGGATTTGTTTGCAGTTGAGACTGGTTGTAATTATTCTTCAGTTTCTGTGCAGCTGTTTCTGAAGAGCAGACAAGACCTAGGAGTTGGGACGTAACATCCTGCGAGTGGGCAGGGTGATCTCGTGATTGAAGTGTTGGACATGGGAGACCTGAGACTGGTTTCCAGCTAAGCCTGGAGGAGTAAAGTGGGGACAAGTGTGTCCTGACATTGCAAGCTGAAACTTCGGAGCAATCAGCAATTAGCATCCTGGCCTCTACAAGCACTAGGCTGGGTCCAGCCTGTGGGGGATTCACGCTGGCAGGTGCTATGGGAAAACAGAAACTGTTGGAGGGTGAAGCAGGCCATGCCCAGTTCTCATTCGGTGGCTGACCCTCCAGGTAGCCAAGGAGCTCTCTGTTTTGTACAGGCTTTCTCTTTACTGTTGTCACAAGTTGTTCTTGCTTTTCAGAAACCTGTTGGCCCAGAAGACATGGGGGCTACAGCAGTGTATGAACTGGACACGGAGAAGGAGAAAGATGCCCAGGCCATCTTTGAGCGCAGCCAGAAAATCCAAGAGGTCAGTCTGCCTCACTCTGTGAGTTAGTGCTCTGCAGAAGAGATGTGTGTGTGTACTCATCCCCTTTTGCATGCCAAGAGTTTGGGTCTTTTCTTCCCTGGAAATTTGAGAGGCCAAAAAAGTGTTGCCTTTGTAAATGCTGGAACTTTGTACATTTGGAACTTCCTGGCTTTATTGGCTTCTTGCTATTAAGGCAGGGCGAGGAAGGGAGGCTGGTGTCAGAGAGAGAAAAACTAGTCTGTGACAGGAAGCTCTTCTGGCCCTCGATTGCCTTTCTCCTTCCTTTTCTAGGAGCTGAGAGGAAAGGAGGATGATAAAATTTACCGTGGTATTAACAACTACCAGAAGTATGTGAAGCCCAAGGACACGTCAATGGGAAATGCCTCTTCAGGAATGGTCAGGTAGGTTGGGATGAACCTTGGAGGAAGGGAACCACAGAGGATTTCAGGCATTGTCCCCAAAGGCTCTTGCTTGGGGCTTGAACATTATTGTTCTTGCCAACTTTTTCCTGTCTAATGAGTTCGGTGTTTGGTTCTGACCAGGCCCCCAGGGGCCTTCTCCAGTGCAGCTGTGCAGCTGGCCTGAGCCTTCTCCCACCCTTTCAGAAAAGGACCCATCCGTGCTCCGGAGCACTTGCGGGCCACGGTGCGGTGGGACTACCAACCCGACATCTGTAAGGACTACAAAGAAACAGGGTTCTGTGGCTTTGGAGGTGAGTGGAGCTTGCCAGCAGGTGAGAATGTACCGCACCAGAACTGCAAAGTCCATCTGGTGATCCCAAGTTTGTGGCACTGAGATGCACCTTGACTGATTTACAGGCACTTGTATGCAGAGCTAGTATGTGATGCTGTTGCAAAATTGTTTCATGGAATGTTCTCCTCACTTGAGGCTTTGTGGGAGATGAGATTTCCTGTTTCTTGTCCCACTTCCTATGTGGATAAATGCTGGAGCTCTCACAGCACGATGCTTGTGGCTTGTTGATCCTGAGAAGGAAATATGGCCTACTTGGCCCTGCCCTGGAGCATGGGTGGGTGGGGAAGCAATTGGGTTTCACCTTGTGCTGAGCAAAGCTCAAACTGCCCCTGACTGAGGTGTCCTTTGAGCAGCTAGGCAATGGGGGAAGAGTGTTAATCCCTCTTTCCTTGCTCTTCTCAGACAGCTGCAAATTCCTCCACGACCGCTCAGACTACAAACACGGCTGGCAGATTGAACGGGAGCTGGATGAAGGCCGGTACGGAGTCAATGGTACGACGCAGCCCCTCTGCTCTCCTGCTCCCTGAGCTAATGGTGGATGAGGCCACAAGGTCCTGCATTCTCTTGTGCTATAGAGTGAATGTGATTTAGGGGCTTTGCTGTCTCAAACTCCATAAGCAATGGGTTGAATTAATATCAGATAGAAAGAACTCTTTATTCCACAAAGCTGTGGACCTCCCTGCTACAGGATAACCTTAGCACCAGTAACTGCCGCCAGCACTGTGCAAATCTGCTGCTTTCACATAACTGACTGCCACCAGGGAGAATTATTTGCTCTGTCAGAGTATAGCACTCTGCCATGGCATCCCAGCAGTGAGCAGTGTGGAGCTGAGGAGATACAACCATCTTCTGCACCACAGATACCCAGGGGCTGGAATGCTTTCGTGCTACGTCACATCATAATTTCTCCCTCAGTGTCCATATCTGTGGCTCAAGGATGCAGCTGAGCGTTGCTCACAAACTGCCATGCAGTTGCAGGGAAAGGAATGCTCTCTGAGTTGGAGCTGAAGAGTTTAGTAGCAGCTGTTTTGGAAAAAAATGTTAAAAATAGGGGGCTGGAGAATATGTCTCTTTATAGCAGCGAGTGGGCGACACAAAATTTGCTCTTAGGAGATGAGCAACAAGCACACAGGCTCATTAGACCTAATTATATCTCAATCCCACATGTGTTACTGACATCAGTGGCACCCAGATGCTGGAACCTTATTGTTTCCAGCAGAGATTCAGTCCCACCTGCTGTACTCTCTCCATGTTTGACATTTCATGCCCCACGCATCAGCTGGCCTGGCTGCCTCTGCTCTTGTTCCAGTCTGGTTAACTTTCTTTTGTGCAGAGGAAGAAAACTATGAGGTGAGCAGCGATGAGGAGGATATGCCTTTCAAATGCTTCATCTGCAGAAGTTCCTTCAAGAACCCTGTGGTCACCAAGTAAGTGGGGGAGCCAAAATGTCAGTTGTGGATTGAGACCACTGATCATTCACTGTGGAAACAAACAGTCATGACTGACATGCTGGTGGGTGGCACCTGGTTGTTGTCTGCTTTTGTGGTGGGTGGGGAAAGCCTCTGATATCCAGGGAGTCTCGTAACTAAATTTGAAGCATCTCCTTGGTAGGATCTCACTCCTTTGTTGTCCAGGCTCCTTTTAGATTTCCATAGATGCTGCCTGATGGCATCATGTTTCCCCTTAACCTTTAGGTTAAGTTCTTTAATTCCTCCTGGACACCGAATGGCATTGTGCACTGTGTGAGCAGAGAAACAGAAGCATGGGGAAGTCAAGAGCATGCCAAGGAGCAGGCCCAGGGCAGAGTGGACATCCCACACTGCGAGTCCTCTCCCACACTGCTGGCTGTCCTGCCAGGTGGATGTTATCTAATCTATCTCCATTCCCCTAAGGAATACCACAACCCGCTGAATACAGCACTTGAAACTGTGCTGTCCCTGGAAGAGCTTGCTGATGGCTGTGTGCAGTCACTCTGCATCAATGAAGCAACGCTGAAACAGCTTTTGTGAGGACAGTGGAGAACATGGAGCCAATGCTGCAGAGGGATCTGTGCATCCAGCTTGTTTTTGCATGCCTCAGGGCTCAGTAGTCAATTATTTCTAACTCCTGGACACAGCAGTTGTATCTGGTGACTGGCAGTGGCATCTGTTTCTCTGTGCAGGTGTAGGCATTACTTCTGTGAGAGTTGTGCCCTCCAACACTATCGCAAATCCCAGCGCTGTTACGTGTGTGACAAGCAAACCAATGGAGTCTTCAACCCAGCAAAAGGTACTGCTCACCTGTTGTGGGAAAGAGGGCTTTCAGTTGGAGTGGCTGGAGCAGGAAAGGCACCGGCTCCTGATGTATGTTCTCAGTGTTTGGCCTGGCCCTGTGCTGGAGCTCACAGGCAGAACTTCTGTCAGTGCTTGGAGACACCAAGCTGTGGCCTGGGTGGCTCCACAGGTGTAAAAAGCATTTGTATTTGCCAAGATGAGGAACTTGGGGAGAGTGACTTCTGGTGAGGGGGAAGGGAAGGGTGAAGACAGTAGCTTTTCTGATGCTAGAGGTGGCAGGTCAGTAATCCATTGATCAAGTCTGTGACTGGCAACATCTCATGCCCTGGGCTCAGTGAGTGCTGGTAGCTCCTAGCTAAGCCTTTGTGTAGGCAAGGGATTTTTGGTAGATGCCTTAGTTCTTGGGTGTTTACAGGGCTTGGGCACTCGGCTTTGCTGCTGGACATCCCCCTACCTGGAGTCTCATCCTGCCTCTTCCTGTTTTTCAGAGCTCATGGCAAAACTGGAAAAACACAAGGGGGAGGAGGAGGAGGAGGAGTCAGACCATTCAGACCACGGAGAGGATCCACACTAGTAAAGCACCCTGTTTTGTATGTAGCTGAATAAAGTTTTCATGGGAAGAATTGATCACAGCACTTGCCTTTGGGCCAGCAGCTGTAGCCATTGATTGTTTAATCCAACCAGTGGTTGCTAAAATGGTGGTGACTGGTGCCAGTCTTTGTTCACTCTTTTGTGAAGGCACAAGACAGAATGGATAAGCTCTGAGTTAAGCTCTAGGGAAGCAATCCCTGTGCTGTAATTTCAGTCCTCTATAACATCTGCTTGTGTCGAATGCTGACAGCTTGGAGAAGAATGATTTTTCTAGCTTGCACCAAGTTCATCTGTCACCCTAGAAATCCTAACTCAGGAGATAAGCTAGACTTCTACAGGTACTTGTGATTTATTACAGCTCAGAGGAATATATTTCCCTTCTGTATTTTTTGCCTGCTTCTTGGTTTCTAGGAGAATTCAAGAGGTAAGTCATGCCAAGCAGTCTTTAGAACTTCAGTGGGCAATAATCACTGTGGAATCATCCAAATCATCCCTTTGGGAGGAAGCCAGCAGCTGCAGCATGTCACTAACACCATCCCAAAGGTTTTATGCTGTCAGTGGTACTTTGCTTTGATTCTTTTTTTTTTCCTTGCTGCAAGTGCCAGTAACCCAGTCTCTGTCCAGGCCTCCATGAGGTGGACAAGAATTTTGGCAAGATGCAGATTTCAGAATGCAAGATGCAGCCTCTTAAGTAAGGAATTAAGAGTGTAACCTTGCAAAGCTTGTGTCATCACTGCTGTGATCAACTCCATCACCTTGCAGAAACGGCAGACTTAAAAACTTCAGAAATACTTTATTTGTTTTGGCAAAAAACTAGAGTAACAAACTTTTATCTGGGTTCAAGTAGTTTACAAACACAAGAAGGACCTGTTGCCAGCACCACTACTCCCATCAACCACCCCTGCAGGACTGGATTCTCAGTGCTTCACTGAAGAGTAGAAAGACCTCCAGCATCCATGGTCCTTGGAAAGGTCAAACTAAAAGCCTTATGTACACCTCCAAAACCAAACAGCGTGGAACAAGGGAGAGTTGCCACAGCTATAAATCAAGGAGAGCTGTGTGAAAAACAAGCAAAGGGCTTGTTTTTAAACCTGTCATTCAGTCTGGGAAGGTGGAAGAGTAATAGCAATAGGTTTAAGATAATTCTGTACACAATGTTTAAAAGAGGAGTTGGGAATAAGAGGATTTTACATGAAAATCAAATTACTTTTTCTCTGTGCCAAGTCACTGAGAACAAGCTGGTGTGAATATTCCATGCTGTGAAATCAGCCCAGCTAACAGAAGGCTGAACTAGATCTGCTGTGGGAGGTTAAAAAAAAAAAAAAACTGGTACATTGCACAGAATTACACACTCAAATTTGTTGACCCAGGCAGCTGTGGGAGGAGAGGCTGGAATCCCCTCTCTGACCTGGAGTTCAGAGTGCTCAGCATCAACTGAGAGGAGTCTCTTCAAAAGCTCTCCCCACAACTGGAAAAGAACTCAGTACTGCAGAAGAATGCCCAGTGCAGTGAGTGCCCGAAACAGCATCAGGTTATCTTCTATTTCCCATTTTCCACCATAAACTTACTCTCTCCTTTTAAGAATGCATTCCTTTCCCTACCCTCAAAAGTAACCCCGGTGACACCAATCTAACACTAAGAAAATGCCCAAAACTAAGAGCTGCTTCCCTCCCCTCCCTTAACTCTAAGGCACCCTTTAATTAAAAAAAAAAAAAA